>LPNX010912177.1:773963-813583 GCA_001517045.1 Pseudotsuga menziesii | reverse complement strand
ACTTCTGGGGGTTTTTTTTTTTGCGAGGGTAGGGGAGGGGGAGGGGGGGGTTTAAAAAACGCCCCCAAAAGATCAATTCTCATGACTTTTTATTTGGGGAGGGGGAGGGTGGCGGGAGTTTAAGAACTACTCCCAATGGCCTAAAAAAACTTTTAGGGGGGGGTGGGTTAGAAAAACCACCACAAGGTAAAAATGCCTTGAAAATGTCTTTAGGGGGGTCTTTTAAAAACCCCCTCCAAAATTTACGAGAGTTGAACTTTTGGGGGTGGTTTTAAAACAACCGCCCCCAAAAGTCTAATTCTCATGATTTGTGGGGGTGGTTTTATAATAACCTCCCCCAAAATTCTAATTCTTATGACTTTTGGGGGGGGTGTTAAAACAACCACCCCCAAAAGTCTAATTCTCATGACTTTCGGGGGAAGGAGGTTCTAAAAACCACCCCCAAAAATCTAATTCTCGTGACTTTTGTGAGGAAGTTTCTAAAAAACACCCCCCAAAAGTCTAATTCTCATGACTTTTGAGGGGGGGTTATAAGAACCTCCCCCAAAAGTCTAATTCTCATGACTTTTTTTTTTGTGTGGAGGGGGTTCTAAAAAGTTCCTTCAAAAACACCTTTAGGGGGGTCTTTCTAACCCCCCACCCCCCCAAAGTCCCGAGAATTGGACTTTTAGGGGTGGTTTTAAAAAAAACACCCCCGAAAGTCCAATTCTCAGGAATTTTGCAAGGCAGGGAGGGGGGGGGGGGGGGGGGGGAGGTTAAGAACCGCACCCAAATACATCAAAAAACTTTTGGTGGGGGAGCTTAGCAAAAACGCCCCCAAAAGGGTATTTTGTTGTAGTGTTTTTTTTTACCAATTGAAGATGGAACATTTTTTACAATCCTCTTGGTGAATACCTATTGAAGTAATTTCGCAACAATTTTTAAAATACGGTTCACTATTTGTTAGAGGGCTACTCCACGGAAAATTCCAATACCTGATATTCAAACTGAATCAAGGTATGGTCAGCTCATCAATCACAACATTTATTACAAAGGGCTCCACAAGAGCAGCATGTCACTTACAAGAGTAGAACTTGGGTGAGGAGGGTAACATTCATTCCTACCAACCACCCAAGCTACATCCATTTGACATGTTTTTCGCAACAATTTTAACATAAAAAGAAAATATAAAAGAATGATTCCAATGATGTTTGTAGGAAGTGTTAAAATCCATTTGTAACTTTTTTATATTTTTACAAAAAAAAAAATTGAAAAAAAAATTATTGTTTTATTTTGTTTTCCATTTTTTCCTTTTTACTTGTTGTTATTGTTTTTTGTTTTATTTTAAATGCAGAGAGTATTCTTTATTATAGATGTGATAGCACTTGATTCTCGTAGTAAATATGATTTTCTTATGAAGGCCCTTTTTGTTTATGAGTTAGAACCTCACTCCCTGTTTGTTTCCCACATAATGGGTTAGTTTTGGATGTTAAAAAAAACCCGGCATCATCCCATAGTAGATATAGCCCAACTTGTTCATATCTTTGGCCAGTCTAGTGATGTCGTATGGCTCCATGCCGATCAAATAAGTGATATTGGAGGAATTTGTCGAGGAACCATAACTCAGCAAACCCACGGTTAAAATAAAGAGAACAAGCAATGGCTTTAGATCCACGATATACACACTTGTGTTGCGCAGATAGAAGAATCCAGCAAAACATTTTGGAGGATCTGCAACAATATTGATTTGTAAGATATATGTTGCAGAGTCGACGCGTAGTTGAGCCGTTGAGAAATTTGGCAGAATCAGTGGGTACAGATATTCATATGCTAGTGAGACCTGACATCGAATCCCACCGAGAAGTAATAGAGTCTCGTGTTTACGGCTGAAAAATTGACACACACCACACAACCCATTGATCAATAGTGGTGTCTATTAACTTTCTCAAGACCTGGCAACGACAGGTAATAACTCAACTCTAACAGGAAATTGTGCCACATTTTTTTATTGTAATCAAACCGGAAATGTGAAAAATCTAGTTGCTAATACTTAGGATTTGATGAACATTCAACAAAATTTGATGTATATGAATCTCGTTTGATAGAATATATCAAATCGACATTATTCAATAGTTAAAACGACCATAAAGGATAGGTCTGGTAGGAAATCACGTCATCAAAATGGAATCTTGATGATTTGACGGTGTGAAGATCGAAAGGGTGTTCGGAAGTGTATGGCGTTCAACATGTGTATAATTTCGAATTAAACACATCAATCTTGGGAGCATATCCTGGTAAGAATTAATTTTAAATGACCCTTAACTTATGTGTTAACAATAGAATGCATGACCAGATTGATAATATGGATCCCCATCTAGACAAAATCTATAGGTGACACTAATTAATCGCCATCTTCTGTTGATCTATTGGAATAGTTTGTTGGTGGACAGATGTGCGGCAAAGACCCAGAAACCTAACCATACAGAACAAGCATGAGACTATGATCATGTGTTTCAGTTTCTATGACCATCATTTGTTTACGTAACTCCATTTCATATTGTTCTCAATACTTTTTATCAATATGAGGTGATCGTATCACTATATATAATACTTGTTTTTTAGTAAATCCAATCTTGTGTGTGCAAGCAAAGCACCATCCATAGTAAAAGAGTTGGAAGCTGACGAAGTTTGAACGTGTAGGGTCCAAGGATTACAGCTAGTGATGGGAGCGATGTTTGCAGGTTTATGATTTGCAGGTTTAGAGTTAAATAGGCTGGGTCGTGGCAAAATAAGGATCCCATAGCACGCGTGATAACAAGAGTTGCATGGAAGGACCAGATTATGTCCAACCCAGCCCAAAACCTGGTAATTTTCAACCAACTGTAAGGGAACCAGGGCAGAGTGTTGGCCCTTAAATAGGATCTGCACCTATCAGATCTGGGACAAGCCTTTACCCTGTAAGGTATGTTGCGGGCTCTAAAATGAATCCGCTCTAGCTACTTTTTCATTTATGTATAAAACTTCTTCTCAATCAAGAAAAACCACTGCAGAAAATCTATTTTTATCAACTAGAAGCAGAAGAGACCATTCAATTTCCCAATTGTTTCCGCCTAAATGCTAGTTTAAAATGTCGAGTATTCAGTGGGTGATAGTTGTGGTAAAACCAGTCGAGAGAGGCCATGCCAAAGTACCTCTTGGATTCCACTGCATCGAAGGTTTCAATTGTATTTTTGTAGCTTTCATTTTTGTCTTTATTTTTTCATTTTTTTCCCTAAAGAAATATATATTAGAATCAAACACATTTTACCCTAAAACTCTCCTATTTATATATATTAATTTAAACCTAAAATTTAATCCAAAATGTAACATCTTTTTTTAGCCATCTATTTAAAATCTACTTTAAGATCTTCCATAGTGCATACTCATTAAAAATGAAAACAAAAGCATGTTATATTTATTTAACCTACCTACTCTACCTTACCAAATTGGAAATTAAAATTGTTTACGTATAAGAAAATTTCCAATTTAACCATTGGCGTAACATGAGTAAAAATACATTTACACGCAATTTCAAAAATTGAAACTTAAAATGTATACAAGTGTGAGAAATCAATTGCACTAAATGTGATGTAGAGAAATAAGGAAGCAAACATTGTACTGACCTAGTAACTGAGAGGAACCATACTTTGATAGGACTTTGATATGCTTGGTTGACCTTGTAATTGATTGGAACCATACTTTGATAGGACTTTGATATGCTTGGTTCCCTTCCTCATGTAAATTACATTGCATAACCTTTTCATCCTCCTTGATCTAGAGTTCAACTGATTTCTCCTCATGAGATATAGGTGTCTCATGGGTTTTCGGTTCTTCTTTTGGCGCCATCAAAATGTATTCTTTTTTAGAGGAAGATATTCCAGCTATTGCTAGGATCTGAGAAATGTGTTCCACACTTATCATCTTTTCATATAGATAAATAGAAAAAGAAGGCTCTTACAACACCAAAATGAATTAAAATATGAAAAACAAACCAAGCTTTGTGCAAAAATAAAATCAGTCGTTGCAGAAAATTAAACACACTCTTGCAAAAATGTAAATAACACACTTTAAGAACAAAAACAAACCATCTTAGAAATCACGTGACGTGGGTGCAAATTGGTACATAATCAGTACAAGACTAGTACGAAATCATAAACAAACTGGTACGAAATAAAAAATAGTGCATAATGAAAGCAATCCAAAATTACAACTACAAAAATGTAAATCAGAATAATGAATTGGATAAAGGCACACTTGCATAAAAAACTCGCACAAAAGAAATATTCTTGCAAAAAAAGAACTCTTTGTGTAAATTAAACTCTTGCAGAAGAAGTAAATCGTACTTTGTGAAAAAATGAACACACTTTGCGAATATGAAACTTATTTGCATGCAAAGGGAACAACAAGGCTTTGGGGTGACCCACCAAAGTGGATGCGTTAGGCTATTACACCATATAAATTTCATAGTGAAGGCATCCTTGCATCTTATCATTTCCCCTCCCCCTTCCTGTGTAATATAAAATCACCCTATCTCCCTACCTAAAATATAATCCCCTTTTAGCACCTCCCTGGAAACGACACCAAAATGTTGGTGAAAAATAAAACAATTAATCAACTATCCAACGATTTAAATTGTCAACCCGAGGAGACCGTAAAATTGTGAGGTACAGGAAAAATATATGCAGGGTCAGAGTAAAACTAACTTAATCTAATATTCCATGCAGCTGAAATTGAAAACACATGCGATCGAAATCTAGGAAAACATGCGATTAACTTAATCTAAGAAAACACGACTAAAATTGAACCTAGTTCAAGAAAGAAGGAAATGAAAAGAAATCTAATCTAGGAAAGCATGAAATTGTGTAAAATAAAGTTAAGTAAGAAGCATACAATTGCATGAAATAAACTAATCTAAAACAATCAACATTTGACATGCGAGCTCACATAAAATCAACACTACTAACTCATAATAAATAAATCAAAATGGATACGAAGAAATGAAATTGCTTGTATTAAACCATCAATCCATTACATAGAAACCCAATTCAACGTCATGACTAATTCCTACAAAATGACTAACTCTCAAAAAGAATTTACATAAATTATTGAGTCTGCTTCCACACCACTAAAGAGGCCACTACTACTCCCAAATTAAGAGAGAGCACTCTTATTTATACATGAGTTGCTTTGAAAAGAGGGTAAATGGAAATCCACTTTTCTCTCAACCTATTTTCCATAATTACAAACTATTTATCCCTTCAAATCCTCTCACAAATACTTAATATCTTTGAAAATTAATTCCATCCATATCTTCATGATTTTCCTCCTTTGAATATGCTTGAATAATTATCTTCAAATCTCCTCTAAATCTCCACATGTTGGAGAAAATATTTGAGAGGCTTGAATAATTCTTTTGTTGAAAACTTCACATATTCCTACATATTACAAAACTCATCCAATTTTGAGATATAAATGAAAATATCTCAATTTTCTAATATTTAATAAAAAATTCTCTCAAAATACATAAAATAAATGGTTTGGAAAATACTAGAGCTAAACCCCTATTTAATTATGAAAATGGTATTAATGAATGCTTTATAGAGTGCTGGAATATTGATAATGTGAAGAATGGTGGAAGGAAAAGAGGATAAAATTGTGATGTTTTGGAAGCCAAATAATATGCAGTACAAAAATTCTACCACTACCTGTTGGGAGAACATTTCAAAAATTTTATGGATCACTCAACACTGAAGTACTTTGGTTAACAAGCCTGTGTTGGGGGGGAATATTTTTCAATGGTTACTGCTATTCCAATAATTCAATTTTGTAATCATCGTGAAGCTAGGACGGTTGAATGTAGGACCTAACCGTCTGTCAAGAATGGAGACAGGTGAAGATCCAAGCAACGTCGAGGATGACCTACCTGATGCGGAGTTGTTTAAGATCGGAATGGAGGATGACCATTATAAGAAAATTATCCAATTCTTAACAACAGGAAAAGCACTAGAGGAATTCACCACGAGTCAGAAGAAGCAATTAGTCGTCCGAGCTGCAGATTTTCAACAAATCGCAGGTCATCTCTACAAAATGGGGCTGAAAAAATTCTACGTCGATATGTTCTACCACATGAGTAGGAGAGAATATTGGCAAAGGCGCATGACATAATTGTAGGAGGGCATTATGGAGGTCACGCAACTGCTAGAATGATACTCCGAGATAGTTTATTGTGGCTGACAATGCACATCGATGCCACATATTATGTTAAAAGTTGCAACGTTTGTCAAAGGACATGGAATCCATCACGATGGGATGAGATGTCTCTAGTACCTTAAATAACACTACAACCATTTGATACATGAGATGTGGATTTTGTGGGACCCATCGATCCTACAGGGAAACCGACAGGGGCACGATATATCATCACTACGACATACTACTTGACATGATGGGCAGAAGCAGCACTAGTAACAGATTGTACAACTGTGATGGTAGACAAGTTGCTATTCGACAATGTGGTTACTCGATTTGTTTGTCCCAAGATACTGATGAGAGACCAAGGGAGTCACTTTGTCAGTCAAACGATTAGTGTGATGACTGAGAAATTTTAGATACAACACAAGAAGAGTATCAATATCACCCACAAGCAAATGGAGCAGTCGAAGCATTCAACGGGGTATTGGAACATGCACTAACAAATTTATGCAACACAAATTGTGATGATTGGTATCTGAAAACCCCTACGATATTATGGGCCTATGGGACAACGTGTAAGAGATTGAAAGGACAAACACCATTCAATCTCGTTTATGGACAAGAAGCAGTAATGTCGATGGAGTACATTGTCCCTAGCCTATGCATACTAGCAGCAACAGGTATGAGAGATGAAGGAGGGGCTAAAGAACGGTTGATGCAGTTATTACAGCTCGAGGAGGATCAGTTCATTGCGGGTTTCCACTAGCAAGTAGAAAAGGATCGACATAAGGCATGGTACGAACACCATTTAAAAGCAAAGTACTTCAAGCACGGATATATGGTTCTCCTATATGACAACAAGTTTGTGGAGCACCTAAGTAAGTACAAATGCATTGGTTAGGACCTTATGTTATTCATTTCATCACCGACAGAGGTACAGTACAAATGCAGTAGTTAGACGGAGAATTTCTACCAAAACTAGTAAATGGAATCTGGCTAAAACCCAATCAGGATAGCTAGGTGCAGCACCACTGTTGATCGCCGCGTAGAAAAAAAGTGAGGAAAATAAAGGAAAAGTAAATCACAGCAAAGTGTGTCAATAAGAAATATGAATCGCAACAAGGTTTGGAGCTTGTCGATATCATACGAGGCATGACATGGTTAAATCAGACAATAAATGCAGCAATAAAACCCGATGGGTGATGGTGCAAGTGGGAAAGACGTGCATTTATGGAGAAATAAGACTGTTGGATGTGTAAAATCAATGAGGGATTTGGTCAATATTCAAGGGATTTAAAAATGATGGACAAAATAATTCACATGGGAGAAATAGAAGCTATAAGAATCGACCATGAGGCATGGATTGAACCATTGTGAGCTTCTGCTAGGATGAATTAGAGGAAAGGAAAGTATAGGAAATCAGTGACGAGTGAAGGAGAAGTACAAAGCTAGCTATGTCACAAATGATTTCAAACGGTAACATGTAGGGATCACCACTACACAGCATACCGATAGTAGAAGAGCAGCTAAAAATTCACAACGTACTAACCCGACCACCCATAAAGAAAAGGAGTGTGAATCACCCAACCTCTCCAGCACGATGGATTAAATCAACTCGTGGTTCAACAAGGGAAGTAGAGGTAGAATTTGGCCCATTGACGACAAGAGGGGAGGACTCCACCTTGTAGAAAGGGATGATAGTAGAAAATATCCTGGGCTATGTATAGCCACGAAATCCAGGAGCATTGGTGGTTCAAATCAACAAAAATCAGAAGTACAACATTAAGATGTCGGTAAAGCCTAAGGGAGTACATGTAATGATGAACACTGTTCCATAGCTATAGAAGCTGCAATACATTTATCATAGCATTCTGGCATATCCATATTACACCAAGGAGACATAGGAACATCGGGCACATGGAAAAAATGGTCCCGTCACTAGAGAACCAACGCAATGGGACTTGGGGTTGCAGTAGTCTGGGCTGCTGGCCATCACCCACATGGCACATTTTTGGAAATTGGTATAGGTTAATGCCTACGTGAAGTATTTGCTATCATGTTTCCATCGTGGTTATCTATGGATGGATACAAAATTCCCTATCACGGTTGATCTGATATCACAGATCACTGACTTTCCCAATGAAGGGGTCGATCCATCCCAATACTTCAGAGGGAAGGACAATGACAAAAATTTGGCCACGAGATTAAATAATAAGTACAATGTGATACACGACAAGAGAGTGTATGTCATTAGAACCATTAATGACAACAAAGTTTGAATCACACCGAAGTTGTTGGCCATGAAAATCATGTGCAAGAATGGGACAAACTAGTGCACGCCAGGAGTTATTTTATGCGTAGAGCAATGCACAACGAGATTTCATATGAATTGTGCTCTATTTTTGTTGAACCAATTGATGGAAGACATCGTATTGGCACAAGGGGGAGAATACCATTCACCTAATCATGGTTGCTAATATTGATTGCACTAGTGGGTTAGATGGAACCAAAGTATTATCAAGGAATGGATGTCGAAGATGTCAAAACCTGCAGAGGAGTGTGGTACCAAAATATATGGGTGCTTAGCAACAAGGCATGACAAACAGACAACAACGTCCAGTTCTACTTATATTTGGATGGACTCTGGGAGGTGACAAGAAAAATGTTGCACCTCGCAAACGAAGTCATAACAAAGTATAGGAGGCTTGCGCAATTCACAATAGGTAGGCATTCTATACACATCCATGCAAGGCATGACGTGAACCATCACTGGTTGAAAATGTGATACACGTTTACCAACGAAGAGCTAGATTCCATCATCGATGAATGGATTCTAGAGTGGAAAATTCTAGTCAGCATTGACGAACTATCGGATATGGAAGCAGGACTGCCACCAGATATTCCAATCGAGTAGGAGTAGGGGAAGGATTATGACGAGGACTCAGAGGAGGAATAATCAGCAACTCTGACAAATTTGGAGCTAGAGAAGCAATAGGAAGAGGCACAAACAAAGTGTCGGTTTGAACCAGGTGAAGGGAGCAACACCACAAAGCTCTTAGACGATCACGCAAGTAAGATACTGGCCACATTTACTACAATGACCAGTGAAATCCAAGCACAAGTAAAGAAACATGCCACAGAGTATTTCCACTAAGTGAAGGGGTTGTTGCAATCCTTAACCAAATTCGTACTAGAGACAAGGGTAGTGCAAACAGATCTGCTGCAAAGAGCAGACGAGGTAAGTATTGGAAAGAAAGTGTGAATGGTCAATATTTTTTCGCAAGTGCTTACAACAGGGGATGAATATGTCGACACCACTTTTCACCAATTTGACTACATCAGCCTCAACATTAATGAGCTTTCGATGCATATGGTGACCCAACTCCATAATGAAACAAGTCAAGAGATCCAAGATTGTGAGGTGATAGTGCATGGCCAATTGGTCAAGCCTCGGGAGAAAGTAACAAAGGTGGAAGCGGAGATTCAGCAGATGAAGAAAGAGAAAAAGGTAGTGGTGAATGAAAATATCAAAGCTTTTGAAGACAGTAAGTGATTGGAGAGAGCAACCTCGTTTGCATGTGAAGAGATTCTAAACATTATCCTGGATATGTTTGTCGAAGCAAAAGTGTTGAGATTGGGACAACTAGTCGTCGATATAAGGAAAGAGAATGAGGAGTTTCAAGCATGAGCAATACCAAGAACACCGCCAGAGAAGCTCGCAGAAAAAAGATGATTCATTGAGGATACCGCAACAGAACTTACAGAGAATAAGAAGATAGTTCGCACAATTGTAGATGATATCACCAAGAATTACTGGAATTTGGTGCAGGATGAGCAGCTACACCAGTTAGAAGTGCAACTAACAAAAGCAAAATCGTAATTATCATCTCTACAAGGATCTCTCAAAGGGATGTCATCACTAGAGCAGATGACCAAGGAAATAAAGCTTAAGGAGATGCAATAGCGGGTCAAAAAGGCATGTACCAGACATCAGAGGAGTTTGACATAGTTAGATGAAATGCAGGGTGCAATTGAGGAAGTGGCACATAGAGTGATGGAAGAGGTCATGAAGACAAAGGAGGAATTAAACACAATCCAATAAATGAACAAGGATCACCCTACAGAAAAAGAAGTAGAGCAATGCGCACCGATCAAAGCAAAGGTCAAAGCAGTTGTCAATGAAGTGAAATCTGTCTACGATGAATTCAAGACAAAGTTGGATGCACTAGTAATATCTAGCTGACGTCGCTCAAGGAAGAGCCACAAGTTTATGTTGAGGGCCTATTGGAAAGGGGATAAGATACGCAAGGTGTGACAAGGAAGAAATAGACAAGTGGAATATTCAACTGCGTGAAAGAAGAGACCGAAAAGTGTGGTCATTTTGGTCGAATTAATTAGAAGTGTTGGTCAAAAGTAGTTAGAAATTCGGCCTATGTGGACCATTTTGTAATGGCTCAAGCCTATAAGTAGAATTAGGAGTAGATTCATTGGATCATCGATTGATCATGGAATAGAAGGAGAATCATTAGAGAGATATTTTTGGAGCCTTGAATCTGATTGTATGCAATCTGTCATGTTGTCGATCTGTGAAAGAATGTGTTTTCTAGTCTAAGGTTATTCGACCAAGGAATGCTTATCTGTTTTCAAGGTGTTTTGAGATAATATAAGGATGATTTTGGCAATGAAATCCTTGTTCTTATCTATTTATCTGCATATTTGTTAAAATTGTGAACTTAATGATGGTGTGATCTATCATCTTACATGTTTGAATTTGAATGATGTGAAGTATTATAGTGTCACTTGGGTTAATATTTGTCGATGTATTTATTAAGTTAATGTGAAGTATGTTTCTGCGATGTATGTGTTTACTATGAATGATGATAAGTATATCTCCTGAATGATATGTGTAAACCCCTGTATCTCTAAGTAACCCTATGATAGAGTAATACATAGTGCACAAGTCCTCCTCCTTCTATGGAAACATGGTTCCTATAAGCCTCCCTTAGACATCTCGGGTGAGACTACATCTTCTTCGTAGGTGTTGATGGATAAGGTAAAACCTGTTTGGGGCAATGTTTAGGGAGCTTGCATCGATGGGTGTCGACAGACCTGTGGAGTGAACCCCTGTCGATTGAAGCATGTCAACACTCTACTAAGGTTTGCACAACCCTTAGCACGTGCCTTTTGGAATGAGTATGTGTACAAACACACACTACATTGAGATTTAATTTGGGTCCACCAAGTGGAAAATTTTGGACCATTCTCATGGAGGAGAAAACGAAAGGGATGCATGTGAAGCACCCTACTGCAAAGCACTCAGATTGATTTGGGATATGAGATATATGGTTGGGATTCATCTACAGGATTTTGATTATGTTGATATGGGATATCTCATGGTGTGTTAAAATGGATAGAGGGGCTAACAAGAATGTGATATGGCAGAACCAGGATTTCCATGTAGGGTATAATGAAATTTCACTTACCATGTATCCTACCACATCAATAGTACAAAAAGATTGAAAAAAAATGGAGCCCAAAAGTTATTTTATCCATAAAAATTGAAATTTAGATCTTAAACCAATGAGACCTATAACATTCTAACGCCATTAAGGAAGGATATATAATTTCTAGTAAGTGGAATTGACCCATTATGTTCCAATTTTACGAAAATTTTGAAATAGAATTTTTTAAAGATCAATCCCTACTGTCTTGATGGGGTCCTATTGAGGTTGAAAATGTTATGGTACAATTGTGTTCAAAGAACAAAAATCATCTGGCTTATTATGTCCAAATTCCAAAATTTGTGAATCCTACGTGAAAAACAAGGATGAAATCCACTATTCTGGGGAACGTTTTGGGTATTTTGGAAAACTTGGAGACAAAAGTGATCATGGATGTCGAGAACAAAAAAATTGTAGCCAAATTGGTTCCCCCACCTATGAGCTTGCAAAATTTGTAGCCAAACAGTTAGGTCCTCTTGTTGGACACACAGAGTCCTTCATTAAAGACTCAAGTGACTTCGTTCAACTAATTTCAGAAGAGAAAATTGATCCCAATGACATCATGGTAAACTTTGATGTCGTGAGTATTTTTACCAAGATCCCATTAAATGAAGCCATTAAAGTCATTCATGAGGTCACTGACCCAGAGACAGCTAAATTCGCATAAATTTGTCTCCGCTCCACATTCTTCAGTTTCCAAGGGGAATTCTACGAAAAATCCAGTGGAGTAGCAATGGGGCCTCCTCTTTCACCCATTGTCGCCAATATTTTCATGGAGAAGTTCGAAAAGAAGGATCTTGAAGCCTATCCCTTGAAACCTAAATTGTGGAAAAGATATGTGGATGACACTAATGTCATTTGGCCTTTTGGAGAACAAGAACTTAACAAATTCTTTGAGTATCTGAACAGCCAATATGCTGACATTAAATTTACTATGGAAGTGGAAAAGGATGAGAGCATCCCCTTCCTTGATTTCTTAATCTACAAGAGACTTGATGGTTCCCTGGGACATAAGGTCTTCAGAAAGAAAACCCATACTGATAGTTACCTCGATGCAGACTCTCACCATCATCCGACACAGAAACTAGGAATCATCAATACCCTAGCTATAAGAGCCTCTAGGATTTGTGATGTTGAACATCTGAAGGAAGAACAGGGTAACCTTGTTAAAGTTTTCAAAAACATCGGTTACAAAGAAAATGACATTAAGAGAACCTTTAGGAACCCCTTAGGAAAACCAAGAAACCCCCACCAATGCACTGACAAAAATAGGGCCTACCTCCCTTACATTCAAGGCGTCACGAATAAGGTTTCCAAAATCTTAAAAAAGAAAGAAATCCTTACAGCCTTTAAACCTCTAGAAACCATAAGGCAAAAAATGAGGACTGTTAAAGACAAGGTTGATGAGCATCAGCAAAAAGGTGTCTATAAGGTCACATGTTCTTGTGGCCTTAACTACATTGGGGAAACTGGTCGGTCACTCAAGGTTAATTAAAGGAACATGGGCCCCGACATCTGCAACCAGCATATCCGCACCTCTGCCTTGGCAAAACACTCGGAGAGGTCTAAACATCATGTATGTCTTGAAGATTCCTCGTTGCTTGCAAAAGAAAACCACTACTTTAAAAGAAGATTCAAAGAAGCCCTAGAAATTATCAAACACCCTAATAATCTTAATAGGGATGGTGGTTTTGAAATCAACAAGAATTGGGTCCCCCTTATCAAATGTCAAAACAAGTCAGAATTGTCTAGGTTTTAACCTATCTTAATTAAAAAAAACCCTAATATCTTTAGGTTAAAAAAAACCTAATATTAAAAACAAAAAAACACCCTAATATAAAACTTTAATTAAAAACTTTAATAATAAACTTTATTTTATAAACTTTAATTTTAAAAACTTTATTAATTTTAATATTAAAAAAACTTTATTAATTTTAATAGAAACTTTCTTAATATTAATAATAATTATAAACTTTAATTAAAAAAAATTTGAACCTAATATTTAAACTTTAAATAAATAATTTTTGTACTTCTCTTTTAGAAACTATAATAATTTTTAAATTTTGAAACTTTAATATAATTATTTTTTAAAACTTTAACCTTTTAGAAAAGCTAAAAGCTATATTTTTAGAACTTTGTAAACTTATTATCAATAAATTGATTGAGAAGAAAAAAAATTTATAAAAATTTATAAAATCTTTTTCTTAAAATATTATTAAAAATTTTAAAATTATTAATAATTAAAAGAAAAAAAATTAATACTCTACCTAAACCTAGGATTAGTCGGCCAACTTTAACTAATAATTTTGGTAACTTTACGAGCTAAATCTTATTTATTACTCCAGAGCTGCAGCTAATCCATCCAACTGACTACTTGTCCTGATGATGGTTCTCGATTCGGAATCGAAATGTTGACTAAAAATGTCTACTGCGGAATTTTCGGAAAAACCCTACTTCAACATAACTCACCGCAGAAACTTACAAACTGAAACAAAAAAATTATGCACTTGACATTTTACCTACACTCAACATTTTACCTACTAATCAAAATGAACAACTTTTCTTAAAGGAATTTTTAGCAAAAATGCTCAATTTGGGAAATAAAGGTTTTTGGAAAATAAACTGTCTAGAAAAGATGCAAAAGTTAGAAGTAGTCAACTATGGAAAATTATGGAATTTGATTGGAGAATCGAAATAATATTTTAAAGATTTTGAGTAATCCTTCGCATGACTGGTATTAACATTTCCTAATAGAAATTTTTTTCTGGCTCTTCTTATAATTTCTTCCATGTGTGTCTAAAGTTGATCTGTGAAGATAAATGGACCTAGTACAAGAAAACTACAAAATAGGGAAAATTTGGTAATTTTGAAAGCTTGTAACTATTTTCCTAGAAATTAGAAATTTGAATAATTATAGTGATTAGAAATATTATCCATAAGGGAACATATGTACACCATCATATTATAAATGGGTGATTATGATGTTTCTAAAAAATGAGTAAAAAATATATATGTAGCCTTGAATTCGCAAAATATGTCAATATGGGTAGTTCCCAAAATGCATGAATACTAATTTTATGATTTTCTAGGAATCTAATGAATCTAACAAATATGTTTATGTGAACAATTTCATAGATACAATATCATATCAGGGATAGCTAAGGGTCAACATTTAGTATAGCACTTATTAAAAATCCACGGTCTTGGTTGGGCCAAGAAAACCATCATCATAGATGATGCACAAGATCCGTATGCAATTGAAATAGATGTTATAGGAGAAAATATACATGTTGATGATATATATACATAATCTAATCGTCGAAGAAATCAAGTACCTCCCTATACATTGCATAAACCATGAGAATTTTAAGAGTGTAACTACAAAGTTCCAAAGCTTATAATGAGAGGTCGATTAGAGATTAGAAAGAATATACTAAGATAAATGAAACCATGCTACAAATATTAACATGTATTTAGAAGAATATTTATCATTGGAAACACTCAAAAAATTGGGAAAAGAGTGGGAGTAGGTCAAAATGGAATTCTCACAAGAGGTCTGATAGCTCAAGAAGGGTTTCTAGAGATAAGACATATACTCCATAATTCTCTTCTAGTGAGTCATTTTCCTCTAAATATTCCATTCAAGATTAAATATCTTCATATGATATGAATAAGAGGAAGAGGCATTTCAAGAACAAATCACATGGGAGATTTTGGAAGGCCAAACCTCCAACTTTTAATGGTGAAGTACAATCTAGTCAAGGAGCTAAGACTTGGCTTCTTGTGATGAAGAAATATTTCCAGGTCCATGAATAATTTGGGAACATGAAGAAAAAGGTGAATATATTTAATTTGAATGGGAGAGAATCTATATGGTGGTATCACCTTATATAAGTCAATAATATCAATGAAAGGAATATTATGTCGTAGGAATTTAATAAGTACTTCAAGAAAGAGTACCTCTCTGATAGGTACTATGTTGACAAAATTAAAGAGTTTCATGAGTTGAGATTGGGACAAATGACCATGGAGGAGTATGCCAATAAAATTTTGGATATCCTGAGGTATGTTAAGTATATTAGAGATGTTAAGTTCAAATTTTAGCTATTGAATTCTAAGTGGAATACCTTATTCACACAAGGACATAATTGAGTTTGATGAATCTAAAATTATAGATGAAACCATAAGGAAGACCAACTATTATTGTGATAAAAACAAAATAAGGATTGAGTTCCATAAGGCATTTAAGGACAAGAAAAATTATAATATTGGGCAAACAAAGATTCCTCATTTCAAAAATCAATAAAGTAAACCACCACAAGATGTGACTAAGCCAACTACAATGATGGGGGATAAGACAAGAGAGTCACTTTAATGTTAGGGAGGTGGAAAGGACCTTTTGTTTGGAAAGTTTCCACATTGAAATGGGAGTTCCAATAATTTTCACAACATCCAAGAGGCTAGAACATAGGGTCACGGTAGAAAGGAAAATCCCTATAATCTATGTTGTACTAGAGGATTTCCAAACAAACCATTAATCCATTGTGGTTGATATTGAAGGTAATATTGCTAAGAAATCTATTCCTGTTTTGATTGAACCTAGATCTAATCATATTTATATCACTCATAAAGTTGGTGATATGTGTGCTTTTAATAAAATAAAGCATAGTTAATCATGGCTGGTCCAACTAGCCACTAGAACCAAGCGCAAAGTTAGTAAAATTGTAAAGAAGTGTCTATTGGAAATGGATGGAATATTTACATGGGAAAATATGAATATTTTTCCAGTTGGTTCTTGTGTTGTTGTTATTGTAATGGATTGGTTGGAAGCACACAAAATCAAACTTGATTGCTACAACAAGTACTTTGAATGCATTGATGAATAAGGAAACCCAATGATAGTAAAGGGAATTCCAAAGGCGGTTTCTATTAGAAACATTTCATCTTTGCAACTAAAGATGTTATTTAGAAATGGTTGTCAATTGTATGCATCCCATGTATTGGATATAATATAAAATTAAGTTCCCAAGTTGGAGGACTACCGAGTCCTACATGAATTTACGAATGTGTTTCATGATGAAGTGCCAACACTTGCTACGAAGAGGAATATTGACTTAACAATTGATCTTGTGCCAGGACTTGTGCCAATGTCTAAGACACCTTAAAAATGACTACACCATAATTTCTAGAATTGAAAATGCAATTGCAAGAGTTGTTGGAAGAGAAGTTCATTCAGCTAAGTGTGTCTTCATGGGAAGTTCCTGTGCTATTTTTTATAAAAAAATATGGAACACTCAAGTTTATATGTATTGATTACAGGAATTTGAACAAAGTTACAATAAAGAATAAGTGCCCATTACATAAAATTGATTATATCTTTGGTCAAATGAGAAGGGTAAAGGTATTTTCAAAGTATTATTTGAGGTTTGGTTAACATCAAGTAAAAATAAGGAAATAAGACATCCAGAAGGAAACCTTTAGAACAAGTTATGGACAAGGAGGTGTCATTTGGTCTCACTAATGCACAATAAAGTGGTTGAATCGCTCAAAAGAAAATTAATGCATGCAATGCAAGTGGTAGTGGAATTTTCCAATCAAATTTGAGGCAAAGTATTGTACTCTCTTCCTGAAGATGAGAAGTATGTGAAAATAAAAGACACAAAAACCAAATTTGGAAAAGAGGTATGAAGGATATGTTTTGGATGATGATGGACTTATTATTTATAAAAATATAATGTATATTCCTAATTTGGCATATTTTAGGAGAATTCCTATGGATGAAATCCATTAAATGTCGTATTTTGATCACCCAAGATGCCATAAAACAATTGCTACAATAAAGAAACAATATTTTTGGTCGGGAATAAAGAAAGACATTGTTGAGTATATTTATGAATGTATGAAATGTCGGAAAATGAAGGTTGAGAATCAACACTCAACAAGTTTATTGCAGCCATTTCCAATTCTAGAAAGGAAATGGGAAGTGGAAACTATGGATTCTATTACCATATTTTCTTGTGTTCCTTGAATATGGGTTGAGTGCCCACTTAAAAAGTTAGATTCATAAATTCACACATAGTTAATGCCATAAGCTAACTCCAAATATGATTAATTGTGGAAATCTGCATGCTCTTATTCTACTTCAAGAAAGCATGATTCCATCATGGTTGTAGTGGATCAATTGTCTATGGTAGAACATTTTATTCCAGTTAAATATACTTATAAGGCTAATGAGATAGCAAGAATATTCATGAAATATATATTTGAATTGCATGGGTTTCCCAAAGAAATTGTATCCGACCGTGATACAAAATTTACCTCTCACTTTTGGAAAAGTATTTTTGTAGATTTGGGTACACAACTAAAATTTAATACTACCTAAGATCCAAAAATAGATGGACAAGTAGAAAGAGTAAATCAAATTATAGAACACACGCTTCACATGTATGTGATGGACAAACCATCCATGTAAGAAGATTATCTACACTTGGTAAGTTTTGCATATAACAATGGACAGTAAAAATCATTGGAATGAGTCCATTTGAAGCTTTGTATGGCATAAGGTTCAGGACACCAATGAGTTGGATTAATCCACTAAATAGAATTAGGGTTGGCCCAAAACTACGTAAGAAAATGGAACAAGAAGTTTCAAAGATTAGGCACAATTTAAAGGCAACCCAATATAGGAAGAAAAACTATGTAGATAAGAATCAAGTGCATATGGAATTCAATGTGGGGATCATATTTACCTATGAATGAGGACAAGGAATAGTTACTTGAATATTGGAATCTATGTCAATCTATCATCGATATATTGTGGGCCATTTGAAGTGATTGAGAGGAAAACACCAATTTCATATAGAATTTCATTTTCTACTAACACTAAAGCCCATAATTTTTTTATGTTCCTTTGCTTAAGAAATATGTACATGATCCTAACCATGTGATTGATTAGTATGTGATCCTGGAGGAACCCGAGGGAGATTTTAAAGCAAATCCATTATGCATCCTTGACAATAAGGTAACCTTTCTCTGGAATTGATCCATCGGATAGGTAAAGGTGCAATAGAAGTATTTTCAACTTGATGAGGCTGCAAGGGAGCTAGAGGATGCCATGAGAGAGGCATATCCATTTTTGTTCTTATTTTGATTAAATATTGAGGATGGTGTTATTCCAAGGGGAGGGGGATTGTAATACCCCCATTTTTTATTTCTAATGTATTAAATCAAAATTACGTAGTAAATTATGCTAGTATGGATTCCTAGAGAAGATCTCGAGACCAAGTCCCTGGTGAATGTCTAGGCATGTATAATGTAAATATTTCTATATGGACAATGTGGTTGGTTTGTCATGCTGACTCAAAAGCTATGTAAATGTTATGTTGTAAAAATAATAAAATCCTACATGATGGCTATGTAAATATCACTATAGGAGATATGATTCCACTAGAGGGGAAGAGGAAAGGGTGCATATGGGAGATTAAATCTTCTATTGCCAAGTGTCAACCTTAGAACTCATACAATTGATACCATGTTGCTGAAATGATCCAATTGCTTCATTTTTTACTATCAAACCCAATCATTGATTGCATGTGTGAGGTTGATGGGGAAGTCTTATCATGTAGTTATGGAAGCATAAGGTAAATATACTTCTATGGAAATTGTAAAAATGCTTTATTGTATGGTCAAAAGTTATGTCAATTTTCTTTTCACCATCCTCTCATCTCCTTTTGGGTCTATAATCCATTTTTATAATGCATATTTTATACTACTAAGAGTTTTCCTCATGTTATTCTCTCCATTACCATTATTGTTATCAAACTAAGCAATAACTATAAATTCAAATTGTGAAGGAGAATTGCATATTTTAGAGAAAATACAATGGTTGTAGGTGAGCATAGAGGCAGGAAAAGTTAATAACCTTTACCCATTATGTTTTGTTACTTCTGCATGCTTAATAATACATGAATTAAGGTTACATAAGGTTCTCCAATAACACACAACAGATTGGACTCATTTTTCACACACTAGTAAGAACTTTAATGGTCGGATTTCCTTAAGGAATTGTGGATTAGTGAAGGGAAACATTTTCCTTGTGTTTTGTGGGGAAATAGAGAAGATTTCCATGGATAGGATGTATGAGTGAGATCCCTGTAAATGCTTAGACATGGTTAGTTTGGATAAGCATGAGAGAAAATGGGTTGTCATATGTGAGAGAAAATCATGTAGGTGTTTCCTTCACCATGTTGGCCTCATAGCTTGGCTTAGGGGTAGTATCTGTAGTTAATACCTGTGGTTGGGTTGAAAATAACTCTTACACAACCAGTTGCATGGATCTTCTTTGTTCAAATATAAGTATTCTCTTGTATATGTATGCAGAATGATTTTATTTTTTTGATATGATGAATATGCTTGTTTATGCATGATGTAAGTGTAGATAGAGTTTTAATTCCACTGTGTTATGCATTCTAAAATTGCACATACATTTATTAGTTATAAGTTTGTATTATGTCCATGCGATGAATTTTATAAGATTAAAATTTGTAAATATGTTCCTCTGTTGGTTAGATTAATGGATGGGGACATCACACAATGCACCTTAGATATAGGATTCAATGCATACCAAATAAGCACTTCTCTAAGTTAAGTTGTGTTTCTACATGGTGTTTAACAATTGTTGAATGTGATTCAGATACTATTCTCAAATTCTACTGAAGATGAGGATGCCATCTAGGTATAAAACCACAAAAGAATTAGTGAATGATTGTCAAATATTGTCTGTCATCTTCATGAACTTTATTATCATTAACTGTGTTGAAAGGCATGAACAAGAACTTGAAGTTAACTTATTTATACTTGAAGGTTGTCTTCCACGCATTAATTGGATCCATCCTTATTTTAAATTATAGAAATAAGGATTCTATATGGTGCAGAGGAGCCAATTGAATGTATATTTTTTGTATAATCTCTTTAATCCAAAATTGGATATGCTTATTCTCTTGAAGTGAATTTGTATATAGTGCTATTGAGTGGAGAAAACCCAATGTCAAATCAATTGCATGCTTTACATAAAAGTGTAGAGGTACTCCTATAAGGAAGGTGAAGATGTATTTGTATTCTTATGCTAAGCAATCTACCTATATTTGTTGCATTGATTAATCTCATAGAGACCTTAGAAGTCATAGTGATGCTATTGACCCTTTAACAGGCTTGATTCCATATCATAGTTGACATCGCTAAATGGCATAGAAGTATCATCCCTACTAAGGGTATATAGTTGGAGTTACATTGTCATGGAAGATTTATCTTCCTAACAACTTATATTGAGATTAATTTTTCTTGGCTACCATTGTCAATAATGAAATGTAGTGTTTTACCCTTTACCAAAATTTGTGAGTGTAAGGGGCACTTATCTTGTGTGAGTTCCTCTAATTGGACCTTTGTAGTGGTAATAATAACACTAGGTTCCACATCAATGATCAATTTTCCTTTGCCCCTGGAATCTTGTAGAGAAATAGTTGAACCAAAATTTGAGGCTTTCATATTGGCCAATAATGATTGTATGGTATAAAATTCATCATTATTGTGACAATGAATTTTATGGTAGTCACAACAGTCACCCATGTCCCTATTTGACCTCTTGTTATTCTCTTTTTATGCAAATTTCACTAGTTGTATTAAGGTTGGTTATCATTGTTATGTCCTTTTCTCTAAGAGTGAGAGACACCTTTAAATTTCTTATGTTGTGGACGATTTCCCCCAAGCTCTTTCTCCCTTTTTTGTTAATTTTTTTCCCAATTTTAACTGCATAATGGTAAGTGTCTCCCAGTGAAGAGATGTCTAGAAATTCCATTTCTATTTACATGTATATGTGTAGGTTGTTTTAGTATTTTAGAACAAAGTTTCTCTTAGAGTCTTCAATACATAGTTTTTGTTTGTCGGGTATGAAAGGTGTCTCCAACACAATTTTATCTTTAACTTGGCACAATATGATCCATATCATGTACTTGTCATCATAGTTTCCAACATGCAAATACTCTTCCTTAAAAACATCAACAAAATCAACCACAAGTGGATTTTGTCACATATAGTTTAGAAAATCCATTGTGTTATGCACATTAAATATCCCCAACAATATTTGGCATCGGGAAGTATATTTAGCAATTAAAAAGTAATAGTATCACTCTTAAAGACGTTACAAATAGAGAAATTGTTGGACTCATGATTGTCATTAGACCAAAACCCGCGGGTATTAATCTCTACCATAATCATCGAGGTTAGGATCTCAGGAGGCGATTAGTCCATGTCACGAAACTTACAAGGAGCGTTGAAGCCAATTTCCAACAATATCCCCCCCCAACGCGATCCAGATGAGTTTTGAACCCTTGAAATATTGCTCTAATAACCATTTGTTGGACTCACGATTGTTGTTAAACCAAAACCTACAGGTATTAATCTTTGCCACAATTTCCAGAGTTAGGATCTTGGGAGGCGATTAGTCCATGTCACGAAACTCATGGGGAGCGTTCAACCCAATGTCCAACAGAAATAACCATGTAGGAAATGTGACCATCTCTCCAAATCCTTTTACATTTATCTTCTCTTATAATAAATGGATATCAAAATTAAATTTTACCTTCATGGGTGTTATTGATCCAAAATGATTTCTTATCAAATAATGTAGTAACCGACTTGGTGAGAACTACGATCTCAAAACAAGAACTACATCCCTAACAACATATACTTTTGGGTCAAAACACCAATATCAACCCTTGAGGTGAAAAGTAGTGCTACCTGTGGCACCTTTTTCTTTTTGAGGTTAAATTTACAACATTTTCTAACCATGGACTTAAAACCTTGTAGTCATTCAACCAAAAACCTTCAAATAAACCCATGAATATAAAAGTAGCACTACTAGTAGCACATTTTTTCAATGTTAAAATTGCAACTTGTTTGAAACTGTGAATTTAAAAAAACTAGTATCATTCCAATCAAAAGCCTTAAAATCATCCCTTGAATCAAAAGGTAGTTATACCCATAGCACCCCACTTTTTTTAGGGTCAAACCTACAAATTGTTTTAAACCATGGACTTGACAACTGGTACCATTTCAACAAAAATATTAAAATAAACCCTTGAAGTGAATATTGGTGCTAACACTATCCCCCCTCCTTTTTTTGAAATTAAAATTATAAGTTGTTTGAGACCATGACCATAATAATCTATCTCTTTGTAACAAAAAAACATAAAATCAACACTTGAATAAAAAAGTGATGTTATCATCAAATTTCGATAGAGCAAACGGTCGAGAGGGGTTTCGTTTGCTTGGCAGCCCAAGATCAAAACTTGTTGCTCCTGGGATGCGACATTTAAATCCAACCATGCTAAGGGTTGGTGCGTTCCAGGACGGGTGCGATCCGCAGGTGATTTTAACAGCTTAGATGCCCCTGGCTCGTGGTTTCTCAGACCAAAGGTTCGCCCAACAAGTCATATGGCACTCGAACATACCAAAAAAAAAAGTGATGTTACCACTAGAACCCCTTTTTTCAAGTTTAAAATTGCAAAATTTTTGTAACTCTAACCTAAATATATTACTATTACCAAAAAAAAGCATAAAAAAATAAAAAATGAAGAATAATTTAAAAAAATCAAGAGAAAAAACTACAAAAGTAGAGAAAAAACACACTTTAAACAAATAAAGTTAAAAAAATGCAAAGCTCATATGTGTGCGTAAGTAAATTTTTAAATCTTACAAGCCCATGAACCTAACTCTGATCATAGACCTTTAACCCTAAATCTAAAATTTGATAGGAAGATAAGCCTCATAAAAGAGAATTATAGTAACTAAAAGTACTTGGTCTTTGATAAAAATAAAATTGATTTATTTTTAAGGGATTTAAATAACAAATTAAATATACTATCAAATAAGGACAATGATGAAGACCTATATAACTCCATTAACAAGTTTTATAACATGGTGTCATGTATAAAAGAAAAAAGAATGACCAACCCTTCGCATGATAAAGAGTGAAAACATGCTAGAAAATCGATTAGGGATGATTCTAATGAGTCCTTAAAATATCACAAGATATATAGGTAAAAAAAACCTAACTACAAGGATACAAATGTACTATATAAAGATAAAGCAAGAGAAGATTTTGCATATTTATAGGATAGACCATAAGAAATTTTGGAGCCAAATTCAATGTCATAAAACTAAAGAAAACAATATGATTCGCTTGAGGGACTAGAATTTCTACCTTAAAAATGTTTATGAATCGCTTGATGTCGTGGACAAAATTCAAACCTTTTCTATATAGAAAGAATTTTTGTCTTTAGAAGACATAGAGTTTGGGGTTAAGTTCCTCACTAAAGGGAAAGCTAAGGATTTCTAAGGATATCAAGAAAAAATATTAAAATTGGTGGGCCTACCCTCATCCTTCAAATCCACAAGCTCTTGAATTTAGCAGTGATGCATGGTTTCCCTAAACTCTAGATAGAAAGCCTCATTGTTCTTATTTTTAAAAGTGGGGATAAAATAAATCTATCTAATTATAGGATCATTATAGCTAGCCCTCTTTTAGCCAAATTTTATGGAATTATTTTGGAAAAGAAAATAAATATATGGCTGTAAAGTCATGGCTGTAAAGTCATGGAAAAAGACCTAAAGGTCAGATAGGATTTAGGAGCTATCATTCAACTATGGACAACCTTGTTAGACTTATGATCATTTATAAGGAGTGTCATAATAATAAAACCAATTTATTTTGTGTTGATTTATTGAATTTAGAAAAACATTTGATACAATGCTCATAACTAACATTTGGAATGGATTAGAATAGCTAAAAGTTCCTTTTGAGTTAAGA
Organism: Pseudotsuga menziesii; assembly: GCA_001517045.1. NCBI lineage: Eukaryota > Viridiplantae > Streptophyta > Pinopsida > Pinales > Pinaceae > Pseudotsuga > Pseudotsuga menziesii. The sequence continues at coordinate 789,007 of LPNX010912177.1, read as the reverse complement.
TTTGTTGTGATAAGGTTGTATGAGAAAGTTATTAACCAAGTTTAAGAACTATAACGACTAATCAAAATAAATTAATTATAATATAAGAGTCAAGAAAGGTTGTCCCCTATCCCCTACCATGTTTGGTATACGGATTGATGAGCTAGAGGGTTCTTTGGAAGACAGGTTGTGTCAGCATGACTTTGGTTGGCATAGTCATCATTGATATTCTTTGCGTTGATGATATTGTTCTTATGGTGAGGATTCCTTATGATATCAACATGCAACTCAAAATTCTCAAGTATTTTCACTCTAGTATGGGTATGCCTATTAACACTAACAAAACAAAGATTGTGAGAATCAAATCCCACAAGATCACTTAATAAATTATAGTAATTTCATGTATGACAACAACAACTTGGAGGAAGTGACTTCATACAAATATCTCCTAATATATCTTCATCGGAATCTTAATTGAAACCATAGAATTGAGAAAAAGATTAATGGACGGTGGAAAGATTATTATGGACTTTAAAACAATTGTAAATAAGGAAACCTTTGGCTTTGGGATAATAAGCAACTCCTTTTTGAGACTCTCGCGACTCCTTCTATCTTATATGGATGTGAAGTTTGAGGTTGCAACATCTCTAGAAATTGATGAGAAGGATAAAGTGAATCTAAAATCACTTTATAACATACAATATCAAAATTAAAGAAAATACGCCATATCCTACCCTCCTCGTAGAAGCGAGTCTCTTCCCCATTGAGACCAGGGTTATGACTAGGTACCTAATGCACAAGAACAAGATAAACAACATAGGAGAGAAGGGGATTCCTAAGATTGCTTCATACTCTAGTAAAACAACATGCAACTTAAGCAAGGTTGGCATAAAGACACCATGTCTTGGCTAAATCATTTGGGAGTCAAGGAAGAGGTCACTCTACAAAATATTGATAATATTAAAGTATTATTCATCTAAATTTAAGGAGAAGTTGTGGTGTGATAAAGAATTAGCTGACAAGAGAAATTTAAGATATTATAAAGAGGTGATCAACCCTAATCTAGAAGTTCAAAAGTATATCTCTATTTTAATTGGCATAAAAAAGAAAATTGGCATTGCTAAAATAAGAACAAAATCTCATGAGCTCCATAGTGAAACAAGGCATTGAAAAATTCCTAAGACATCATGAGATGAAATAATTTGTCATCTTTGTGATACTAAGAGGGTCGAAGGTGCAAAATTATTTCTCGTAGAATCTCTTGAGTACACCCGAATTAAAGCATGATTCCAAAATATTTGCTACAATATTGACCTTCCTAATATTTTAACCCATCATCATTGTAATATAAAAATAAAAATAAAATCCACTCCCTTTTACTCTCATTTAAATAAATTACATGACATAACATAAAACCAATTATTAGAAAAAAATGGAAAAATGCATTAAAAACAAATAATAAATTAAAACGGAAATAAATTGTTTTAACAAATGTTTTATTGGGTGGGGTGATTCCTAGATTCGACACTCTCTCTATTCCCCTTGCCACCTTCCTTGACCCTTACCTTCTCTCTCGTTGCTCATTTAACAACCATATTAAAATCTATCGCTAAATGAGTGATGCACAATCCATTTAGAAGGGGATGAACGAGAGGGGATGAAGGAAAGGGAATGAGAGGTTCGCATGGAGAAAAAAAGTGATAGATATTCAAGTAACATGTTTTTTTAATATATTTCTCATTTTTTGTTGGGTGGGGTCTGTCGAAAGTATGCAGTGTGGGTATTCGTTGAATGCATAATTGAATTCCACATCCAACGAGTGCTCCCACTCAAAATTTGAGAAAATCCAAAAATATATATTCTAATCATTATAATTTTTAATTAAAAAAATGTTAATTTTTTTTATAAATTATTATTATTTATTTTATATATGGATAACTAATTTATTATTATTAATTTGTATTTTAATTTTTTATTTAAGGAGTAAATGTTCTCGTTATACACTTTCATGTGTCCTTTATGCTAATGCATAGAAAGTTGTTAAGAAAGACACTTTAAATTTATACCATGAAACATGAAATATAAATTTTATAGGGTGGGATTTTCATCAAATTACACTTCAACTTTATATTCTCTTTGTGGATATTAAGTTAATTCATGAGTGGTTGAGCATGAAGATGGTGTTCATGATCATAATGGGTTGAATAAAGACATATGGTCGGTTTATTTGTGACGGTTGGATACTTTAATATTTTCATATAACTTAATGGACTATTAAACTATGGATTATGGATTACTATTATGTTATATGATGTAGAGATGAGGATAGAAATAGTAACTAATAAAATAAATGGATAAAAAATAAAATAAATAAAATTTTGTATAATATATTTAATTTTTTTATATTATTATTTTCTTAATATTTAATTAAATTAGTATTAATTTATTTTAATTTTTAGTTTTATCAAGTATTGAGAATAATTAAATTTTTTAAAGTGTAAACATTTCTTCAAGTTTAAGTGTTATTAAATAGTTGAAATGTATAGTGAAATAGTTATTTATTCCAACTTGAAATTATGTTGTAAATGCTAACACATAAATTTTACAAATAGACAAAATTTGCATTTTTATTTGATTATGAAGTAAAATAGTTATTTACTTAAATTTAATCGTGGAACTTCCAACTATTTCATGTTGTAAAGTATAATACATAAATAATACAAATAGGAAAAAGCTTGCATTCATTAACTAATTATGAAGTAAACTACTTTCAATTTACCCAATTATTATTAATTTGCAATTATCACAAAACTAATATCTAGCTAATTGTTCTATTATTAACTTAATAATACATAATACAATGTATTTTCTATCCCCAACTATTTGGGCAAATATTTATTTAAAACGTAAGGGAAAATGGAATTGAAATTTGATGTATATTTATATAATTGTATTTTACAATCTATCTAATTTAAATTTGAGCCGACATGTGCTTGGTTTTATAAAAAAGTTATATATTTAGTTTTTTGAGCCGACACGTGAGTGTGACAAACGTGACACATCTCATCCACTTTGGGTTGTAGAAAGCGCCTCTATACACAATAAAATATTGGTTCATAATAAATTGGATTTATTATAAATAAAATAATATTTATTTTAATATAAAAAAATTTATGATGATGTTGATGGTGTTTATTAATCACTACAAAGCCTTAATTAAAAGAAAAAAAAAGCATTATCTAAGTAAAAGTCAGGAAAATCTCCTACACCTCTCTAAGGTGGCTCCTAAGAAATTCTCAAGGCAAATTCTAACTCTCAAAACAAAAGAAGACAATAAAATTGCTTTAAAATATTGGAACTCCTATCTTAAAAAGCTTTATTAATCCCCAGAGATAACATTCAAACCCTTCTTACAATGAAATAAATTTTCTCGTTAGAACACATAGATTTCGGGGTTAAGTGCTTAGCAAATGGAAAATCTAAAGACACTGAAGGCTACCAAGTGGAAATCTTAAAAATTGGAGGGCATGTCTTCATTTCGCACATCTACAAACTCTTTAATCTAGCGATGTAAAAAGGCATAAATACAATAAATAAAATATATATTTTGGAATATACATTCCAAGTTGGTATCAGAGCTCAACAACATGGATACAAGAAATACAGAGAGAACCCCTCTAGAGAACAAGGATGCATCCATAAATTCAGAAGATGATCTAGTTCTAAAGATACTAGCAAAGATTGAGCAAAAAGATGAATACATTCACGACTTAAAGCTCAAAATTCACTCAGTGAGAGACCAAGTTAGAGGAAGCAGTAACTCACATACATGCCTAACCCACAAAATTGTTCACAAAGTCAAGATTGATTTACCAAGGTTCAATGGAAAAAATAATCGAGACAAAATTCGATGGATAAGCAAAATCAAAATATATTTTGAAATTTACAATATATATGGAAACGAAGACAAACTGAATGTTGCAACAATGTACATGGATACAACCATTTATGACTAGTTCTTATGGTGGGACTCAACAATGAAGGGAGGAAGACTAGCTAGAGACTAGGACACCTTCAAGAAAATTTTCTTTAAACGATTTCAAGACATGGAAGAAGCGGAAATATACAACAAGCTCACTCATTTGCACCAAGAATGAACTGTGGATGAATATTTTAGCAATATATTGGTCTTGGACACTCGTGTCCAAGATATAATTGAAGAACGAGTCCTACAAATTTTCATTGGTGGGCTAAAATAGAGTATTCAAAGTGAGATAAAATTATTAGATGTTAAATACGTGGAACAAGCCCGTCAAAAAGAAAAATTAATTGAAGAAAAGAAAAAATCACATTGTTTGTCTATTTATATACCACCCCACCTAAGAGCAAATGGGAGAAAGGACGAAAATCCATGCCATAAGTGTAATGCCCCTAATTGGCGCCCATAACATAAGTGTAAAAATAAGAATCTATTATTGTGTGAAAAAAGTAATACTAGTGACAATAATGATGAATAATTAAGCGACACACTTTCATCCGACACAGATTCAGATAGTGATGAGACTGGAAAAGAGGAGGCTAACATCACACCAACGCTCTCAATGGTTGCAATGAGAGGTATATCTCAACCCCAAACCCTCAAATTGTTTGGACATATCAAGAACACTAAGGTGACGGTGTTGATCGATAGTGGGAGTACACATAACTTCATAGACTCTAGGGTAGCAAAACAATTTAACATATTTATCTACCCTATCTCCAGCTTCCAAGTATCAATACCAGGAAACAAGACCACACCGTGCGACGGTAAATGCCATAAAGTAGAACTAGCTGTAAAGGACTACAATCTAAGATCGCCAGTGTATGTTGTGGTAATCAGAGGGGTTGACATTGTTTTAGGTTCACAATGGTTGGAAACATTGGGGACAGTAGGATTAAACTTATGAGAACAATTTATAAGGTTCTATGAAAATGGAAGGAAATGTAATCTTTACAGTATTAACTTCCCTCATCCCCAAATTGTCTCATCCAATAAAATGGAAAAGATGATCAAAAAAGGGAGCTCAAGCCTTCTTCTTACACTGCTATGCTATGGAAAGGACAACCGATGAAAGACAAAATACCGATCCACATGAATTAGAACAACTCCTGGGGAAACATAGTGACATCTTCCAAAACCCTCCTCATGGTCTTCCACCTCCACGTTCTAGGGATCACATCATCGAGATGATTCCAAGATCAACTCCAATTAGAAAAAAGTCATACAGACAATCTCACGGGAACAAATCATATATCTAATGTTTGGTGCATGAACTATTTGATGTTGGAATAATCACACGTAGTAAGAGTCCTTCCTCTACACTAGCCATACTCGTTAGGGAAAAATATGGATCCATAGACTCTGCATTGATTATCGAACTTTAGACAAAGTCACCATAAAAGATAAATTCCCCATTCCCTTTGTTGACAAACTATTGGATGAGGTGCATGGTGCAAAGTATTTTTCTAAACTAGACCTAAAATCAGGATAATACCAAATCTGTATTCGAGAAGAATATGCCCCCAAGACATCTTTCTGCACCCATGAAGGTTTATATGAATTTCGAGTGATGCCATGTGGATTATCCAATACTCCAACAAAATTTCAAGTAGTAATGAATGACTTGTTTTTCCCGTACCAAAGGAAGTTCGTTCTACTATTTTTTATGACATCCTTATTTATGGTAAAAATTGGAACTTGCACCTCAAGCATGTAGAAACAATATTGAAGCTTCTAGAAGAAAACAATTTTTATGCTAACAAATCAAAATGTAGTTTCGAGAAAAAAGAAATAGAATTTTTGGGGCACATTGTTTTAGCCGATGGCATTTAGGTTGATCCCAAAAAAATTATGGCGATCACAAAGTGGTCGTCCCCCAAGTCAATTAAATTGTTAAGATGATTCTTGGGTCTAACAGGTTATTATAGAAGATTTGTTTGCAACTACGCCCAAATTGTAGAACCCCTAACATCACTATTAAAAAGGGATGCTTTCAGATGGGATGAGGATGCATGAACTTGTTTTGAACAATTAAAAATCCTAATGACATCCACACCAGTGTTAGCAGCTCCTGATTTTACAAAGACATTCATCCTTGAATGTGACGCTTCAGGAAGCTTAGGAGTTGTTCTCATGAAAGATAAGCATCCCATTGCTTTCAAAATCCAAAAGTTAAAACCAAGTGAGCAAACAAAATCCACATACGACAAGGAAATGTTGTCAATAATGCATGCCCTTGTTAAACAAAAGAAATATTTGTTTGGGGCAAAAATTCTTGTTAAAACAGATCACAACAGTATGAAGTATTTTCTAACTAAAAAAAATCTCTCTTTGGTAAGAAAAATCCAAGTCTTTGATTTTGAAATTTAGTATAAAAAAGGTAAGGAGAATAGGGTTGCATACAACTTATCAAGAAGACATGAGAGTGATGCCTCACTATGTGCCATATCCATAGTTTTTCCTGAATGGCTTTCAGAATTCCAAAATGAGTATGTGAAAGACCCAGATACAAGGAAGCTAAGTGAAGAAGTTGAAAACAACAAAGCAACAAACTCCAAATATTCATGGGAAAAAGACATACTATGGTACAAACAAAGAATATATTTAACCTGTTCAACAAAACTCAAAACTCAAGTCTTAAAAGAGAACCATGACTCCCCGACAGCGAACCATGTTGGTTTCTTTAAAACATACCACAATATCCACCAATCCTTCTTTTGGAAGGGAATAAAGACTAGTATCCAGAAATATGTGGTTGAATGTGATACTTGTTAAAGGAAGAAGTTTGAAACTGTGGCTCCTCCTGATCTCCTATAACCCTTTCATATTCCAGCCCAAAAATGGTCTGAGGTATCCATGGATTTTATCACCGACCTTCCTACATAAGAAGGAAAGGATAGTATATTTGTATTCGTTGACATATTAACAAAATATGCTCATTTCATTAGTATTTCATCCAAAGCAAAAGCAAGCCAAGCCGCAGACAGTTATGTAAAGAATATAATTAAGCTCCATGGGTTTCCAAAGTTTATTGTTAGTGACAGGGACCCCAAATTTACCAACAAAATATGGAAAGAATTGTTCCACCAAGTTGGGACTTCATTAACTATTAGTACCTTGTACCACCCGCATATATATGGACAAACTGAAGTAGTAAACAAATGCCTTGAAGGAAACCTGATGAATTTTGTGAACGACCAAAAAACTCAATGGATATACCTTGCATAATGGTGGTACAATATTACATATTATACATCAACAAAAATGTCACCTTTTGAAGCCTTATATGGGTATCCACCTCCTACAGCAAGAGAATATGTCATCAACAATTTCAAAGTTCCAATAGCAAGAGATTACCTAGTGATATTTGATGAGGTTATTTGCATTTTCAAGAACCATCTCGAACAAGAAATAAACCACATGAAACAAAAAGCAAACTCATAAAGAACCGATTGAGAATTTAAAGTGGGTGATTGGGTGTTTGTTCACCTTTAGCCGTATAAACAAACTTCACTAAAAAATTTCAAAAATCATAAACTTGCACCCACGTTCTATGGCCCATATCACGTTCGAAATCGAGTGGGAAAAGTGGCCTATGCTCTAGAAATCCAAAATAAAGGAAGAATACATTACGTATTCCATGTGTCATGTATAAAGAAGAAATTGGGTGCATCCACTCACATACAAACTGGAATTCCTATGTTAGATTATGAAGGAAAATTAGTGCTAGAACCATAATGCATTTTAGAAATAAAACCAAAACATTTCACTCCAGATCAGTCAATGAATACCTTATCAAGTGGATAAACTTACCAAATGATGAATCTACATGGGTGAATGAAGATTTTCATTTGCGCCACCCATCCTTACCAATACTTCGTGGACGAAGTATTCCAGAGAGGGATGACTTGTAATAAAACTAAATAGTTCAATAAATTAGTTTGTGATTTGTTATTTATTAATGAACGACTTGATAGGTCACATCATTTAATTGTGACCCTTGATTTGTATAAAGCCACGTTGTACTCCTTGTAAAAAGGAATTAATTCAATAAATAAAATATATCTTTTGGAATATACATTTGAAGCGGTTAAGCAAGGGTTTCTTGCACCTTGGACTCAAAACCTCATTATTCCTATTTTCAAAAGTGGTGATAAAATTGACCCCTATAATTATCGGATTATTATGATTATCCCTCTCTTAGCTATGTTATATGGTATTGTCTTAGAAAATAAGATCAGTGAATGTCTAGAAATGGAAGGTAAACGGGCTGAAGGCCAACCAGGTTTTAGAAGGAAACATTCAACCTTCGGAACACCTCATTATGATTAGGACCATTGTAGAGGAATGGCGTAATAATAAGTATGACCTATTTTGTTGATTTGTGGATTTCAGAAAAAAGATTTTGATACGGTTCCTAGAAATAACCTGTGGAATAGGCTAGAGGAGCTTAAGATTCCTTTTGAGTTGAGAGATGTTACAATAAGGCTATACGAAAAGGTCATTTCCAAGTTTAAGAATAATGAGGGGTGGCAATGGATATAAATTGTAATATTGGAGTTAAACAAGGTTTCCCCCTCTCCCCTACCGTTTTTGGCATTTACATTGATAAGCTAGTAAAGTGTTTAGAAGAAGCAGGTTGTGCTGGTACAATCTTAGTTGGGGTAGTTATCATCCTCCTACATTATGCTGATGATATCCGTCTTATGGCAAGGCGTCGTTGTGATCTCAATAAGCAATTAAGAATTATTAAATGTTTTTTCTCTAACATGGGTATGACTGTTAACATCGATAAGACAAAAATCATGATTATAAAATATCAGAAAGACGCCTATGCAAATTGTATTTATGATAACAGAAATCTAGAAGAGGTGAGTTCTTATAAATACATCGGAATTGATATTCATCACAAGATCAATTGGAACTATAGAACTGAGTAAAGGATTAATGGAGTGTGGAAATATTATTTTGGTCTTGAAAATAAATGTAAATGAGCCAATCTTGTCATGTGGGATAAAAAGAAGTTCCTCTTTAAAACTCTAGTCATCCCTGTTATCTTATATGGTTGTGAAGTATGGGGGTGCAACATTTCTAGAGAATCTTGGAGGAAGATTGAGAAAATCCAGAAGCAGTTTATAACTTATAGTCTCAAAATTAAAATCAATATGCCTTATCCTATTCTCCTCATAGAAGTGGATGTTTCCCACATCTAGAGCATGCCTATGACTAGGTACCTGATGTACAAGCATAAGATAAATTAATGCCAAAAATATTATTACTTCCAAGTTTCAAGAGAAATTCTGGTGTTTGGAAAATTTAGTGGTTAAGAGAAATTAAGATACTATAAGGAGGTCATTAATCCTAACTTGGAAGATTAGAAGTTTCTCTCGGTGGTAACTAACTCACAGAAGAAAATTAATATAGCCAATATTAGAACAAACTCTCATGAACTCCATAGCGAAACAAAGCATTGGTTTATTCCTAAAACTCCATGGGCGGAAAGTGTTTGTCATCTGTGTTAGTCTATGAGCATTGAGGATGAAAATCACTTTCTCTTAGAGTGTCTTTCTTACACCTACATTAGATCTGAGTTTCATAGTATTTGCTACAATACAAACCTTTATAACCTCCTAACTTTCCAAAACTATAGTGAGCTTGGAAAGCTTCTTTGCAAGCTTTTTGAGCATAGGAACATGATTTTAAGGTAAACCAAGTAGATCCTTCTTAAAGTCCGATAGACCAAAGTTGGTCTTAGTGGACGTTAATCATCATCAATATCCATCAAGATTATTTTTTATTTATCGAACTTTAAAATAGATACGGAATTACTTGATTTTCTTACAAAACTATTTATGTATTCAAAACGTTTTTAGAAGAGCATTCCTTAATCCTTATAATTTTGTAAGTTAAAAGGTTAGGAAGGTCAGTAGTGAAAAAATATCATGAAATTGCAATATAATGTGGGTGTATGTGGGACATTTATGAGAAAATGAGAGTGTCACGAAGTTGACAATTTTTTCAATTCACAACATTTTAGGAACTGTCCAACAACCAATTTCATGACGGAGCCCATAAGATTTTGTTCTTTAGCGGTGTTGTTTTCTTGTTTAGGTTAGTAAAAAAGAGAGAAACTTTTTATCTTGTAACTTAGGGTTGGTTGCCTATTTATAGGATCTTAATTTTATTTTTCATCTAATTATTTGTCACATCACAATTTCTCCTCAAGTTTAGATATAATAATATTTTTAATAGTATTGTTATTCTATAGAATGGCCTCCTAATTTCCCAATGATTTAGTAAAGATTGACATCTTTATGCCAATTATGGATAGTTTTGACTTAGAGTTTGAAGTAATTTTTAAAATCCTAGTGCCTACCATGTCATTTATCATGTTATTGTATATTAAATACATAATTATAGCCATACTCTCAATGGAAAGAAAATTCGTTTTTTATAAAAATGATAGAATCAAATGTTTTATCTTTAATTTTAAAAATATAAATCATAAATAAATAATATCTCTCCAATAACATTACATACAGTAATCAATAAATGTAACTAATCTTTAAAATACTATTCTCATATCTACAATTCTTTATTAATATAGTGATTAACGTACCGCACCCTCCTTCTCCTTAGATGAGACGAAGCTCTCAACATATCTCTCCTGATTTTTTTTGGATTCTTGCATGAACAAAAAATGTCTCACCAATAAATAAAATATCCTTTTCCAAACTTCACATCATAAAAAGTCAAATTAAACTATGAAAAAAAAACCTCATGTAACCTCCTTCCATAGATCACATGAAATTGCATGTGGATAATCATTGTTGCCCTCTATTACCTAAATAGAAAACATTGAATGTGATCAATGAATGTATTATTGTTGCAACTTTTAAAATGTTTAGAATTTTCAAATTGCAAGAGAGGAATATCCATTTCATTGTATTATAGACAACATTAAATTAGAGGTCAACATAAAGTATAATAATCATAAAGAAATAAAAATATTATTTTTAACATCAATTTTCATCGTGTGATGTTCTAATTTTTTAACATAATGTTTTTATAAACCATCTTAATACATAGTTGAGAAGTGATTGATGTTCTATACTTTATATTTGTATAAACCATCTCTAACACAAAATTGTGAACTAAGGTCAATGTAATGATGCCTTCCATCATAAGTGGAACCTTGTCGTTATGAACAAACACGGCTTGTCGTTATCAACAAACAACGTTAATTTAGTTCCTAGAAGAATATTAAAAAGATGGACCTTAGAAAAAAACTAAAACTAAGATCTAATAATTCAAAATTATATTTGTTAAGACATCATATCATTATGTCAATGATCAATGGATATCGGTGGCCACCCCCCTATTGCACTGGCTCAAATTAGTTTTTCCATTTTGGCAGTTTTTTGGGCCAGAAGAGTGCTCCAAATGGATATCGGTGGCCACCCATCTATTCCATGATCGCATGATAGTTTTTCTAGTTTTGCAATTTTTACATATTTTCATGTCTAAAACTTATAGAGTCATTTTGAGGCCCTAAATGATGTTTCTTGGAAATTCCACAATCTAGTTAAATTCGAAGTCAAACTAGATGGGAAAAATGTGTACTTCTTGTCTAAACCTTTCCAATGATCTACCAAACTCCCTAAATAGGGATCGTATGCAAAAAATTTGCTCCCAAGAAGTTGACAATTCAACTAACCACATCGAGGCCTACAAACCTTTTACGATTCATATCCTAGGGTTAGGTTTTTTATGTTTATGGTTTTTTTCCTCATACTTATGATAAAAAGGCCCTCTGGCATCCTATTGTAATCAACTTACGATGAATGAACATAGTTGCCACATCTCTTCTCAGAGATATAGCTACCACCATTCTATTTGTTTTTATTTTATAATCTATTATATTTCATTCTTTTAATAAAATATGACTTTACTATATCACTGTGTTTCTTGCAATATATCTATGTATGTGATTATATATATGCTCTTTCATTTCATTCTCACATAGATGTGGATCAATCGGGAGTCTTAAATCATAATTCCATTCCCTTAGCTTTTCAACCATTAGAAGATTTTGAACTTATTTCCTTCCACTTCAAACTTTTGTGGATGCACGATCCAAAAGTGTTGTATATCACTAGGGAGGTATGAAGCATGTGAATCCAAAGATCTCCCTCTTTTTCATGGCAATTGAATCTAAGAATGGTTAAATCTAAGCTAAAATTTTGGGAGAAAGATTGCCATAAACCCCCCACATTGGAAAAAAGGGACATACAAGAGTAGTTTGCAATAAAACGTTGAGGAGGAATATGTTACTTGACATAGCATTATGAAGGAGACAAGTTTATGTGGAAAAATTCACAAAGAAAATAGGAAATAAGAAGAGTAGTAAAGGTTGAAATCAAGAAGCAAGTGAATACAATTTGGGGACAAGAATACCTTTTTTTTGTAATAAAGCAAAGGCAAGACTCCAAAAGAATAACATGAAGAAATAGTTTTGGAAAATGGAGAAAAAATTACCAAATTTGAGTCCATCAAAGAAGTGATGTATAAAATTTTCAAAGAACTATACATGGAAGAAGATGAGGTGGATCTAGATTTAGTTACATATGTGCTCCAAGGGACCTCTTGCTTGATCTTTGAGGAGGAAAATCATGAGTTGGGGAAAGAAACAACATAATTAAAAGTGATTGAATAACTATGGGTGTCAGATTCAAACAAAGATCCAAGGCTAGACGACTTTTATATTCTCTTCTTATGTGCTTGTTGACACATTATTAAGCATGATCTTTAGTGAATGATAAATTGGTCTAGAAGGAAACCCAAACCTTAGGGTAGCATGAATTATTCATTTATTGTTGTATTCCCTAAAGAAATATACCCACATATTTATCAAGGTTTAGGCCCATCTCCCTTTGTAATATGGCCTAGAGGATTTTAACAAAAATCCTAGTGAAACGCTTAAAAATGAGTATCCCATCTCTTATCTTAGAAAATTAGGGGGCTTCATTTAAAGGAGGAAAGTAATAGAAAACATTTTTCTAGTGCATGAGGTTTTTCATTTTGCCAAGATAAATAAAGAAAAAATAACGATATAAAAGGGATATGGAAAATTCCTTTGTTTAAGTCCATCACTCTTTTTGGTTTGAGTCATCCAGGTAGTCAGCCTAACAGTCAATTTGCTAGTGTGTCGGACTATTTACATGGTCAAGTAACTAACCTCTCATGTCTTGGGGGGGTCTATCTCACCCATCCTTTTGGTGGAAATTAACCTATTATTCTCACCTCATGGAAAAGAGTCCACCATTTACTGAGAATAAGTCTATCTTGATTGGTGACAAAGTAAAGAGCGGTTTCAAGTTCAGATTCATGGTCATGACAGGAAGTCGAAGAGGAAATATGAGAGTGCATCTGCTATGCGTTCCTTCAATTTTCTAAGCATCATGGTGGCATCAAAGTTTCCAAGTTTTTAACATGCCCATGTGTCCTGGACTCATGTGGATTCCTATGTTGCAAGTATGTTTTTAGAATTGTTTGAGTATGTCTAATAGACTGTGAAGATGTTTGTGAATCCTCAATAGCTTGCCTAGTTGTCACAAGTGCACCATGAACTATTAAACCTTCCTATTATCAATCACATGCCTAAAACTCATGGTGCCTTTATATTGATGTCAACTTGAGTATAGTCCCTTGTTAGATTTGATTATAACCTAAATGGTCTGTTGGAAAACAACTGGCGTGAATCCCTTGAAATTATTTGGTTATACACATCCAAGATTTTTAAGCCTGGGAAGACAAAACATGTTGGAATATTACCTTGGGTTTGGGTGATATTTTTGCGCACATACTGAATAACACCTGGAGGAAGAGAACGCCTAAGGGACAATTGAGTGGTGAAGGGGTACCCTGTGGGATTCCCCAATGGTTTTCATTAAGAAGAAGGATAGAAAATTGAGATTATGTATCAACTATAGAAAAGTCAATAAGGTCATAGTCAAGAACAAGTATCCATTTTGTTAGGTATAACTCCCGATTCCATTCTATTCATGGCTAATGCATACATTTATACAATTCATATGGTGGTTGAGCTTCATCAGCCTTTTCACCTTCCTATGTAACTGTTCATATTCCTATTATGTACACTAACGTATAATCCTGACGGATTATATTCCAACAATCCCCCCCTTAATCCGAAGGGGTGTTAGTAAGTCCGAGCATGTTTCTGAATCTTTCAAACTTTTCTCGTCCAAGCGCTTTAGTGAAGATGTTTGAAACTTGATCATTTGTGGAACAATGTCGAAGATGGACTATCTTGGCCTCTACATGATGTCGAATCAAATGATACTTTGTGTTGATGTGTTTAGTTCGATCATGGAATCTGGGATTCTTAGCCAGCTTGATTGCAGAAGTATTGTCTATCAATAATGGAGTGGAGTTATCTTGTTTTTCTTGCAAATCTTCAAGTATCTTCCTGAGCCATACTATTTCTTTCGTTGCTTCAGCTGCAGCCACATATTCTTCTTCTATTTTTGAATCTGTCAGAACTGACTGTTTGCGTGATCTCCATGAGACAGCTGCTGATCCAAGACTCATAGTGTATCCAGAAGTTGATACCCCTGTCTCCTTATCGCCATCAAAATCTGAGTCTGAGTACCCAATAAGTTTGAAGTCATCCACTTTAGAGTACTTGAGTCCAACGTCTTGAGTCCCCTTCAAGTATCTTAGAACTCTTTTTGTAGCTGACCAATGTCCTTCACAAGGTTTATGCATGAACCTTTAAAGTATGCCAACAACATAAGAAATATCTGGTCTAGTTGTTGTAAGGTAGATAATACTTCCTACAAGTTGTCGATACTTGGTCATATCCTCAAATTCTTTTCCTTCGCTTAATGTGAGCTTCATTTTATGTTCCATTGGAGTAGATATAGGGTTGCATTCTGTCATGCAAAACTTGTTTAGTAGTTCTCCAACATATTTTTTCTGAGATAGGAATATGTACATAGGATGT
>LPNX010912177.1:739076-772941 GCA_001517045.1 Pseudotsuga menziesii | reverse complement strand
TGCTTGTTTTTCTATCAATGCATGAAAGTCTTTGAATGTTTGAAATGCTTCTGATTTTGTCTTTAAACAGTAAATCCAGCACATTCGTGAGTAGTCATCAACAAAGCTCATAAAATACTTATTTCCATTGGCAGAAGGAGTTGGCATTGGGCCACATAAATCAGAATGCACTAATTCTAATTTCCTACTTGCTCTGAAATTAGATTCATGGAATGGCAGCTTACTGTGTTTCCCTAATATACATGCATCACATTTGTTCTTCTCTTTGGGAATGGTGGGCAAACCAAATACACCATTCTTTCTCAACAAACGAAGACTGTTATAATTCAAATGACCAAATCTTGCATGCCACAATAAACTTGATGACAAATTACCTTCTCCATGCTGAGAGAGGTAGGCATAGTTCTTAACTCTTGCAGATGAACCCTTTAGCTTCAGCAGCTTCCCATCTTCGTATCCAGTCATGATGACTTGGTTGTCAAAGGACTTTCTTATTTCTACGATTCCATCAAACATGTGGATGGAATGGCCTTGCTGTCGAATCTCCACCAAGGACAGCAGGCTTCTCTGCAACTCTGGAAGATAAAGAACATTCTTCAACAAGAAATTAGGGAATCCAGGCATCTTCAGTCGAATGGTGCCCGTTCCCTTTGGTTTAAGACTTGACTTATCTGCAAAGTAAACTATGCCATTTATTGTTTCATTAAGTTCTTCAAAACAGTCTTTTCTGAAAGTCATGTGTGATGTTGCACCGGTATCAAGTAGCCAACATTCTGTGTAAGATGAAAGTGAAGTCATTTCATTAATTCCAAGATTACAATGTGCAACAATACAATGAGCAAAATCAGAAGATTTACTAGCATCTTGGTTTTTATTTTCATCTTTCTTCTGGTTATGTTTGTCTTTGATGGAGTCCCACGAAGCCCAACACTGATCTGATGTGTGTCCAGTCTTTCCACAACGCTTGCACTGCAAATCTGATCTTTTGCAGGAGTTGTTTCTACCTCCTCTACCTCTGAAGTTTCTTCTTCCTCTGCCTCTCTCTTTGCCAGAGAGAGTGGCACCAACTACAGATGCTATAGATTGCATCTTCTGCAACTGCTAGTGTAATTTACAATAATGAAATTAATATGACAAAGAGAATGAGATAATAGAAAAACAATAACCTTGCAGGTCTACAGTCTTTGCCAAGGTGATTTACAACGTAGTCTTTACGGTCTTTAATGCAGATGGAAATAAAAAAGTTTATCTTCAGATAAACCAGACATATGTTTACACCAAACCACGATCAAAATCCCAAAAAATTATAATAAGCACAATCCCTCGCAAGCAACAGAACTATTAGAGCCACATAAAATATAAGAACCAAAGCAAATCAATCCCTAAACACCATGCTTATCTCCTCCAAGCACCAACGCCGTAGCAGTATTCAACCCAGGCTTCAGTCAGCAGCAATTGTCAGCAGCAACCACAAACTCATACAATATCCATATTATGCATATGAAAAATATTTGTAGACAAACTTCATGCATATAAGTTTGGGCAAAAGTTAGGGTTTGTGCAACCCAATGGTCACAAAATATTTACCTTCACGCAGTCAAAGATGGCGTGAATATTCACCTACAGTCCAGTCACCGGGATTCAAAGGATTCACGTTGCATAAAAATGCTCTCATTGAAAGCACCATCAACACAGTCACGCTTCAATCAACGCCGTAGCAGTCTTCACGCTCTTGAAAAAGGCTTGAGTCTCCAACGGTCTTCACGCTGGTCTTCAACAGGCTGTAGCAACACAGGCTCGCTTGATTTCTCAATATGCAGGCAGCTCCACAGGTTCAGTCTTCAACGCAGCCACACCAACGCTTCAGCTCCTATTCTTCAATGCGAGGGCCTCGGCCTTCAACTCCAATACACAGCATATACTCAACGCAGATATAAACTCACAGATGGAGGAGACCGAAATATTAGTCATAGCGCAATATATGATATATCAGTCACAACGCAATATATGTATCATATATCAGTCTTCAACGCACGCAGTATATCAGTCTTCAACACACGCAATATATCAGTCACAACGCAATATATATGTATGATATATCAGTCACAACGCTCAACAAATTCTGAATACTGAGATTGGTCTTCACGCAGGCAGCCGTCTCCAATGCATGCAGTGGTTCAACGCAGTATTCACAACGCTGTCTCAGGAGGGAGAACGACATGCCTATATTCATCAGTGTATTTCTCAAAGTACTGAATTTGAGGCATCTTGATGGAATGGTATAAAAGCCTGAAAGATCTGATGGGCAGTAGAATTCCACTCTCAGAACTTGAAATGCCCTTTGAATGACAGTACAATTATCTGAGAAAACCCTTTGAATGGACGAAAGCTTGAGTTTGGACAAATGAGAGGCCGTGGGAAGGGTCGAAACCTCGAAATTGTAGAGGAATAAACTCAGCAGCTCACAGGGGAAGATGGAATACAATGGGTAGGAATAACAGAGGTCGCAGCACAAATAATTCAACCATTTTGACAGAGAAAATGAGTGAGCAGTCTGGCAGCCAGGAAGGCACAGACTATGCATGGGGCAGAATGGTAGAATGCCAGAACAACAAGAGTTATGGCAAACAGCTAAGCTCTGATACCACTATTAGGTATAACTCCCGATTCCATTCTATTCATGGCTAATGCATACATTTATACAATTCATATGGTGGTTGAGCTTCATCAGCCTTTTCACCTTCCTATGTAACTGTTCATATTCCTATTATTTACACTAACGTATAATCCTGACGGATTATATTCCAACACATTTCCTAAGATAAATGATCTCTTGGATCACATCAAGGGAGCCATGATATTTTCTAATATTGAATTAAATTCAAGGTACTATCAAGTTAGAACTAGGGAGGAAGTCATCCATAAGACAACTTTCAGAGAGTTATGGCCGCTATGAGTTCATAGTTGTGCCATTCATTCTCACTAATGCACCAACTACCTTCATGTTCCCGATGAATGGTGTGTTCAACCAGTATTTGGATAATTTCATCTTGTTATTCGTGTATGGCATCCTTATCTATTCCAAGAATGAGAAAGAGAATGCAAAGCATTTAAGAATGATATTTCATGTGCCGAGCCGAGGGCACATAAGTTTTACTCCAAGCTAAGAAAATGTGAGTTTTATCAATATAAGATTCCTTATTTGGTTCATATCATTTCAACAAATGAAATTTCAATATATCCCAAGAAGATTGACGCTATAGTGAATTGTCCTATGCCCAAGAATGTGACAGATGTTTGATCTTTTATGGGTTTCGCAGGATATTACATGGGATTCATCAAATATTTCTCCAAAGTGGTGCATCCTGTCATGTCATTGCAGAGCAAGAATGTGAAGTTTGCACGGTATGAAAAAAGTGAGGAAAGTTTCTAGTGCCTAAAGTAACTACTCACTAATACCCATATTTTGAAGATTACAGATACATATCAAGATTAAATGGTATGCCATAGATTCCTCCATTGAAGGAATCAGAGTGGTACTTATGAAAGAAGGGAATATGATATGTTATGATTCCAAAAAGTTAAAATATAATGAGAATAATTATGTGGCACATGATTGGGAGCTAGCATCCATAGTGCATGCATTAAATATGTGGAGACACTACCTTCTCAAATGAAAATTTGAATTGTGTACTGATCATATAAGCTTGTAGTATTTGTTCAATTAGTTGAGCATGAATGCTTAACAAGGAATATGGTTAGAATTCCTTAGTGAATTCAATCCTAATATCATGCATGTTAAGGGTGAGGAAAACAAAGTTGTTGCCACACTCAACAAAAAAAATTATGCCACGTCCATGAGCATATGTGGCACTAACCTTAGGGAAAAAGTCATCAAGTTCTCAGATAAATATGAGAATGATGCTCAAGTGAGCACAGGACTTAGGTAATGAAATATAAATAAGAAGTGTGAGGAATGTTAGTTGGAAGAATATGGAATTCTTTTGTTCCAAGGTGTTGAAAGGTCGAAATGACCCAAGGTCAATAGTATGGGTTGTCCACGATAAGAATTCCAATCCTAAAATTGTTTGGAGTAGGGAACCCATTCGGATTTTGAACTAGAAACCATTCTTTATTGGGTTTCACCAGTTATGACCCAATCCACTATTTATGATTTTGTAATTAAGAGATAAAATGAAATATAACCTAACCTAAATGCAATTCCTAACTAAACTAACATATATCATAAGGAAGCGAGAGTAAAGAGAGTGAGTAGTGAAATGACAATTGAACATCCACATTTAGTAGATAGCTATTCTATGAAGAAGATAAACTGTTATACTGAAATCTCGTCACCCTCATGTTATGGCATAGAAATCCCCTTGTTTTCTCCAATCCCTCAGAGTTTCCCTAGAGAAATGACAGGAAAAAATATCCCCTTGCAATTTTTCCTTGTTTTGAGCTGGTAACGCTCCTCTTCCATTGAAAAAAAGTGGTGCTAGGGCAGCACCGTTTATGATACATGAGAAAACAGAGGTGCCATTGCTTCTATCCCTACTGCAAGAAGTGGTTCCACCTTAACACTGCCTATTTTCTTCATTGGAGGAGCGGTGCTCGAGTTTTCAAGGCAAAAAGAGAAGCTTCGAGAGGATTCTCGAAGCTAACCTCCGTGGAGCCTCATCCCTATGTTTTAGGACCAACTGGAGCTTGAGATCCTCCCTTTTAGGATCCTATATCCACCTCACCCATGAGATCCTCAACCATACCTATCCTCCCATGCCTTTAAATATTGGCTCACCCCCCATGGGAAAAAGGATGAAGAATTGTGTTGCATACCCAAACTCTGTCAAAATCATTCTTGAGTCTTTGGAGGCAAGGTGAAGTTAGAGGCAAGGAGCCATTGGAAGGAACTCTCAACACCAAGGCATGAAGGTTGCAGTCTCTCCAATCATTTATTAATAAAGAATTTCTTTTCTTTCCCGTATTTAATGTTTCATATGTATGCATTGCTTGATTCTTTGGTCACAAGCATAGATCTAGTTGATTATATTGTATGCTATCATGTTTTCTTTGTTGTCTTCCATATTTTATAAGTTCTACTTCAGTAAGCTTCAAGGATAGTGAGGACAACCTTTGAGAGAAGTATCATGGCATTCCATTCAAGTGATTAACCAGATCTAGGGAGAGTCTAGCATTCTGTGTTTATGTTTTGTTCTAGATCTAAACCATTCAGACTAGGGAACCAGCTCTTGTCCGTAGGAGGTGTGTATTTCCTGCTAACAAAAGTGGTGACCATACTAGGGACTACATCGAATTCTGGATCATTGGTAAGTTGAAACCTCCACCTTCATTTTCAGTTTCTAGATCTACTTCTCCATTCATAGATATGTAGATCTGCTTTGAATTTGATCGTTTTGCCTCTGTCTGCCTTTGGATCTTCCTGTTTTTGGTTCACTGGGTCTTCTGGTGATTGTTTGGGTCCATTTATTTGACTGTAACTCACTATTCTGTTTCATTTTTAGTTTTCAAATCGACATCTCGGGCACCGCTCCTGGGCTGTGTTATAAGTGCGGTTCTAGAGCTATCACCGCTCTTCCTCTGTGTTAAAGAAGCGGTGCTGGAGCTGGTAACACCTTGGTGTTAAACTACAAGAAGTGGTGCCACCTCTCTTTTGTTGTGTACAAGAAGCGGTGCCACCTCTCTTTGAAAGTGTACAAGAAGCGGATCCACCTCTCTTTTGTTGTGTACAAGAAGCAGTTCCACCTCTCTTTTGATGTGTACAAGAAGCGGTGCCACCTCTCTGTTGTTGTGTACAAGGAGTGGTGCCACCTCTCTGTTTCTATGTACAAGAAGTGGTTCTAGGTATTCTTCTTAGCCCTATTTGGTGTTTGATTTTTAAATGCTTATTTTGGTATTTGAGATGCATGCTTTAGATAGTTACAGTTGTTGTTTGAAGTTTGCAAAAAAAAATTGAACACAAAACTCAATCAAAAATCAAATTTAAAACAAAAAATATGAATCCATAGGTATTCTCAAGAATTGTGATTGATGTTAGTCTTTAAAGCTTCATAGTTGGCTTTCACTAAAACTTGGTTTTGTTAGATCTTTGATTTGTGTCTTCTTTAACAGAACAAGAAAAGATTCATTTTAGTTTTTCTTCTTTTGTTATACATGATTTTTTTATGATTTTTCCTTTTTTCAAAAATTGTGAAAGAATCCATATAAAAGTTATTGTAGAATGTTACTATTAGTTCATTCTCGCTTTAGTTGAAAAATATCAACATTTTTGTATAAAATTTGTATTATCTTTTCTTGCTTTTCATTAGAGATCTCACTTCTTTTTCCTTTCAAAAGAGAAGCTTTTGTTTGTTTCAGTTAGGAACAGATCATATAAGCAATTTGTTTCATTTTTGTATGGTATCTATTCTATGTTTCAAAGAAATTGAATCTCTCTCTCCCTTCCATAAGTAGGGAATACCTTTAAAGTGAAAGTGAAAATTTTGCACAATCATACTGCATGGTTTTACTTTTTATGTCCTCACCTCATGCATTCACCTAACCATTCAACATAAAATCAAGCGTTAGACTTAGGTTAAAATTTTTAGCAATTTGTGTGATAGGTTAGTGACGTGTTTGGGCGTCGTAAAACGTAGGAGCTGTCGTTAATTTGTCTGCACTACAACCCGGGACTCATGCGGTTCTTCCACGTACCATTAGTATATCGAACGGCCTTTCACGTACCCTTGAGGTATATAGAAAGGTACCTCACATACTCGATTGTATATAGGAAGGCCCCTTGTGAACGGTTGTGCATTAGATAGCACTACTACCGATTTGAGCTCCCCTGTACCTTGTGTATATTGAGAGACACTTTTAGGGATCATGAGACCATCCGAGTTAACCCTTTGGCCATCTTGGAATCACACTAGTTGTGAAGCCTTGATTATCCCGTGAGGTTGCGGACCTTTGATCCACTCCTCTCACATATTTTGCTTGCTTCTTTAGTTTGAGTAGCGCTTGTTGTCTATACAGTTAGGATTTTTTAGAAGAGAGAGATAGTTTTGTTACATATTTATGGCTTCACCTTCCAAGACTACCAACCAAGAGACTTCTTTACCAAGCATGTCTTTTGTGTTCCCTCCATATGGGTATGTTGGTCCTCATCTCATGGCTACGTTAAGCCTTCCTAGATTGACTATTGGATTACCTGTTTGGTTATTCTCCAGTCCAGTTATCCCATGTACACTAGTTGCATCTGATCCTAATCCTTCATCGCAAGAGAATCAACCTCATGTTGATCCCTCTCCTTCTTCACCAGATGTGTCTTCTCCCGTTTCTCCCTCTTCGCCTGTTGAAAGTTGTAGTACTAGTAGTCAGGTGGATAAGAAGAAGAATAAAAGGAAGATTAAGAAGAATACAAACAAACAAAAAACCAAGTCTCAACCAATTACTCCTCCCAGTGCAGAGAGTGTTGATATGCACACCCAAAGACTGTGTAAGCCCAAATTCCCTTTTAGGCTTTGCAAGGGTGATCACCTTCTGAAATATTGTCATGGTCTAGCCCTAGTTTTAGAAGAGTGGTGTAAGGTTTTCTGGAAACCGATGTCATTAGCGTCTGGCCATCATACTGATGATCCCCCCTTAACCAGTGACTCTTTGGTTAAGAGTCGAAACGGTAAAGTCAGAAATCCTTGCTTGCTATGTAAGGACATGCACTTTACTTACCTTTGTCCTCTTATGGATGAAGCTTCTAAGTTGTTGGAAAATATTACTGTTTCTCATCAACAGCTTCCAACAGGTTATCGTAAGTTGTCTCTTGAACCCCCAATGGTTGAGCAAATGATCGATTTGGTTTCATTCGTGGTTGATCCCACCCTTCCTTCCAAGAGTGAATTTCAAGTGGTCAATCCAGATTCATCTGTGGTTGATCCCACTCTTCCTACGGAGAGTGAATTTAAAGTGGTCGAGTTGATTTCATCTCCACCTGATCCCACTCTTTCATTAGAGAGTGTTAATACTGAAGTAGTCGCAGTGACCAATTCTTCGTCTTGTTCGTATCTTCCAATAGAGAGTGAACTAAAACCTACTGAAATTTTTATGCTTCGTTCTAATTGTTCTCGACAAGAGGAAATTTTTTATGTTTCGACAGAACCCTCTCCAAGTAATGAGGTTATTTCCCTTGACTGGAGTAACCTAACAGAATATCGTCTTCATTCGAGTGTTCCTTTCCATATAGTTGTGTGAATTACCACTAAGAGTATACTCTGCACTATTGTCGATGAAGGGGCTTTTGTTAGCATTCTATCCTTTACTGCTTGGCAAGCCATAGGTTCTCCTCCACTTGTGCCAGCCACTGATCAGATATTGGCTTTTAATTGAAGACCCACAATGCCTTTAGGGTTCCTTCCTCAGTTGCATATTACTTTGGAAGGAAAAACTGTCTGTATCGATGTTATGGTAGTCCAAGGTCCTTTAGATTTTAATATGCTCCTTGGCCATGATTATTTTTACGCCATGAAAGATGTAGTGTCCACACTCTTTCAAGTGATGTATTTACGCCATGATGTGAATATTGTGACCGTTGATCAGCTTTCCTTCGTTAAACCTGATTATCATGTGATTCCTAGTCATCAAACTTCCTTGAATGTCCCGCATGTTCTTGTGTCTCTTTCCCCTTCTAGTTAGATTCTTCCCATCATATGTTAAATGGGGGGCATGGATCCAAGGATATCATACTTAATTTAAGTCGCTAGCTTCTTATGTAATGGGGGAAACCTACCAACCTCTGGATATCATGTTGGGTAGAGGCAGGTTTGCGAGCATAGTTCTTTTTCTGTGTCAAGCTCATTAAAAAATGAAACAGGTTAGTGAGCATAGTTCCTTTTATCTGTGTCAAGCTCGTTAAAAAATGAAACAAATGTTTGTGAGCATAGTTCTTTTTATGTGTCAAACTCGTTAAAAAATGAAACAGGTTCCTGAGCAAAGTTCCCATTCTATGTCAAGCTCGTTAAAAAATGAAATGGATGTCCTTAAGCATAGTTTACCTTTTGGTTTCAAGCTTGCATAAAAATGAAACCATGTTTCAAGCATAGTTATTTTCTGTTTCAAGCTTGTGTAAAAATGAAATAGGTCATTTTGAGCATAGTTCTTTCTCTATTACAAGCTTATTAAAAAATGAAGCAAATACCTTGAGCATTCTACTAATCGTTCTTCGAGCTCGTTAAAAAATAGTAAGATGGTGTCGAGCTTACTTTTCATTTTTCGTGCTCCGGTTAAAACATGAAAAGTGGTTTGAGCTTAGTTTATTACTTTTTCGTGCTCTGGATTCAAACATGAAAAAGTTTAATAGAGTCTTCTTTAAGCTCTTTTTGGACTCTTAAAATGTAAAAAGATTGTTGAGTGAACTTGTCTTCTTCACACTCATAAAAGGACTTGAAGAGTCGTCCTCCTAGTGATAGTTTACCCCTTTTTTGGACTAGGGGCACTACTTACGAAAAAGGTACACTCCAACCAATCATGACTAGAAGAGTTCTCTAAGGTATTATTTTATACTTTTTCAGGCCTTAGGGACTAAATCATACAAAAAGAACCCTTCAGAGTCTTCTTTAGTTTTTTCAGACTCTCTAAACATGAACTACGCCGAGTTTTCTTTCATTGGACTCATTAAATTAAACATTGAAAGACCCTTTTTGGGAACGAACCCCTCCTTTCTTAGGTTCGTAAAACATATGATATTGGACTCATCTAAAGGACGAGCTATATCGAGTGTTTGTTACCCTCTTTGAACTCGTAAAAAAAAAGAGGCACTCATCAATCATGATGGGGAAATTAAGGGAAAGGGAAAACATTTTGTAATAATGGCAGTTATTAGTCACCTTTAAATATGGCATTTGTCTGCATTTCATTCAGTCAATTGGGTATTCAGCTTGTCCCTGAGTCGATCCACTTTCATTTTCGCATTGTTTTCCACCTTGTCAAGTCAATGCTTCCAAGTCTTCAGTCGTGCCGCCTGATGTTCAAAGGGAAGTCGTGTTGATATTTTACACCTGCAGTCAAAATAAATTTTTGTGTCAGTTACTTTTGAGTTAGTCCTATGGTTACATCATACTCAAAATTCCAGAACATTGTTCTGAGTTTCGTGTCGTCGATGTGGGATTCATCATGGCCCTCCTTCGATGAGACTATTCCTGTCAACATGAGCTCATCATTCAGGAATTAGTCTTAGAAACAAAATTTAGTACCTTGAGGTCTGTATACCTCAATGACAGATTCTCTCACTTTCGACATAGGTTGACATCATTGACCTTTGATTGAAAGATTCAACTAAGTGTTCGAAGTCAGATCATCTATTCACACTTAGAATATTGTACTAGGGTACCCTGGGAATCATTGACATCAATGGTGATCTCCATCACACTTGTTAACGGTTCACATCATTGAATGGTAATCAAGTGGTTTCTACCATGTTCGACTTCATATCATTGTAATCACATGGATATAATCGTACTTTGTGGAAGATGAGACGAAGACCCTGGGTAGTTTTTAAGCACTCATTGCTTTTCCTAGGTTGCGATGGAGTATTTGTATGAGTCCTAACATGGATCCACATTTGTATGTTCATGGTTGTGCTCATATTTGCATATGTATGACATAGATCTACATTGTATGTCTAGTAGCTATGTACAAATTTGAGTCTTCTTTGCATGGATCTACATTGTATTTTAGTAGCCATGACTTTTTTGTATCTCACATGGATCTACATTGTATTGGTCGGCAGCCATGTTGTGATTCATTTGGGACATGTATCAAAATGTGCTACAAAAATTTTGTGATGTTTGAGAAGTTCCGACCATTGGACCTTTGCCTCGAGACTATACCTTGTTCTTTCAAAGTATATTGCCAATCGTTTCCCTCTAGCCATTATACTTTGGGGGGCATTTTGTTATACCTAAATCTCATCACCCTCATGTTATGAGATAGAAATCCCCTTGTTTGCTCCAATCCCTCAGAGTTTCCCTAGAGAAATGATAGGAAAAAATATCCCCTTGTAATTCTTCCTTGTTTTGAGCGGGTAACGCTCCTCTTCCATTGAAAAAAAGTGGTACTAGGGCAGCACCGCTCCTGATACATGAGAAAAGAGAGGTTCCACCACTTCTGTCCCTACTACAAGAAGCAGTTCCCCCTTAACAACGCTTGTTTTCTTCATTGGAGGAGTAGTGCTCGAGTTTTCAAGGCAAAAAGAGAAGCTTCGAGAGGATTCTTGAGGCTGACCTCCATGGAGCCTCATCCCTATGGTTTAGGACCAACTAGAGCTTGAGATCCTCCTTTTTAGGATACTATCTCCACCTCACCCATGAGATCCTCAAGCATACCTATCCTCCCATGCCTTTAAATACTGGCTCACCCCCCATGGGAAAAGGGAGGAAGAATTATGTTGCATACCCAAACTCTGTCAAAATCATTCTTGAGTCTTTGGAGGCAAGGTGAAGTTAGAGGCAAGGATCCATTGGAAGGAACTCTCAACACCAAGGCATGAAGGTTGTAGTCTCTCCAATAATTTATTAATAAAGAATGTATTTTATTTCCTGTATTTACTGTTTCATATGTATGTATTGCTTGATTCCTTGGTCACAAGCATAGATCTAGTTGATTATATTGTATGCTATCATGTTTTCTTTGTTGTCTTCCATCTTTTACAGGTTCTACTACAGTAAGCTTCAAGGATAGCGAGGACAACCTTTGAGAGAAGTATCATGGCATTCCATTCAAGTGATTAACCAGATCTAGGGAGAGTCTAGCATTTCATGTTTGTGTTTTGTTCTAGATCTGAACCATTCAGACTAGGGAACCAGCTCTTGTCTGCATGAGGTGTGTATTTTCGACTAACATAAACAATTAGCATAATGAAACCATAAACATAAGAACAATCTTACAAGTTATGCCATTCTAATTTCACTACCCACATAAAGCAAGAGAAGATTAATAGAATATGAAATAAGAAGCAAAGAGTTGTAGGAATAATCCATTCAGAAAAATAAAATAAAAATCTTACTCCACATATGTGCGTCAAAAGAGCATGAAATAGTTCAAGACATTCATCAACATTTTTATGAAACTTTAATACCCCCATTTTGACCCTTAGAATATATTGGCTTATGTTTAAACAATGTGTATATGCAATGTATGGATCCTAGTGTGGATCTCAAGGCCAAGTCCATGCTAATGCTCGACTTTTAAAATGCAATTAATTTATATTGTATGAGCCATGTGCTAGTAAGCCATGGGAAATTGTAAAACATGTAAATATGTATAAATGCAAATAAAAGTCCAAGAATTGGTTATTGGAATAAACTAAAAGAAATCTATCGAGGCCGATGAAATTATCGAGGCCGATCATGGTCGATCATTGTTGAATTTTTCGAGGCCGAAAAAATTGTCGAATCACCTTAAACTGTCGAAAATACTTTACTGGCAGATTCGATCCCGACTTTCTTACCAATAAATTTCGAGCAACCACCACCCCTCCCTTCACCCACACCACCTCGACAAGAATCACCTATCAATCCTCCACCAGAGACCCATCCAGTAAATCCTATTGTATCTATCACAACTACAGAGCAAACACAAGCGACACCTCCACCGACAGAAGAAACTAAAAGACAAAATAGAGAACATGAACAGAGGAGAATAAAAGAAAGAAAAGAAAGGAAGAAGCAATAAAAAGAGCACCAGAAACAAATATAGTAGGCTCAACAGCAAATACCCTCAGTGATTCACCTAGCTCGATTAGGACCGACAACATCAATCAACATGCAGAAGGAAAGAGAAGAAGAGTCATACATGTTGGTAGAAGCAATCAATAAAGAGTCAAGAATTAGAAGAGAGAAAAATAAAGAACAATTAGAAAAAATAAAGGCAAAGCAGACAAAATTCCTAACAAAATGTGAAAACATAGCGAATCAATTTATCATAATCACGGAAGGAGTTGACATAGAAAAACCATTGGAAAAAGCATACCAATTGTTTGAAAGTGTCGGGTCGACACTTCAAGAATAGTTACAATAAAGGCGACATGAGTAGGTAGAAGAGACTATTGTGCTACCGATAAATCAGTATACATATTTTTTGGTAGCCTACAACTTACTGAGATAGTATCACAGAATCCAATGTGACAGAGGAAGTCCTAAGAAACCGGTACATGCCCTATGGCCATGTGTTTCAACAAGTACAGAAGAACTTATTAGTTCACTTCAAAACTGTCAAGCAAGCATTGAAGCAATGGCACAAGCAATCCATGACCAACTCGTGCTAGAAATGACAAAACTAGAAAAACTAGAAAAGCAAGAACATCAATGGATTATCCAGGCCAGAACGAGCCTCGTCGGTATCAACAAGATCCGACCACATATGCAAAGATTACTTGTGGTGGCTAACGAAAAGGCACAAATTTTGGGGACCGACATGATCAATATCCTTAGCATAGATATGCATCAAAAGGTAGAGAACTTGTTGACTCTCGCTACTTTGATATTCATAAGGCACTTCGCACTTGGGAAGAATTCCAACATCGATTGTCAATTACGATAGAAGCTATTGTGGAAGTCTGCATTCAACAATAGTCGTCCATCAGGAAACATAGTCCATAAAAGAGCATTACAGAACTACTCAAGACAGAAGCGGTCACCACCCTGTTTCTTCGGGACGAAGAAAGATTTTGTGTTGGGGGAGATGTTGGAGGAGCTAGTCGGATAAGCCGACTATACTCGCTAGTCGACTAATTGTAGATTAGGTCGACCTCATAGGTCATGTTGGTTGGTTGAACCAACAAGTAGTTTTTGTAATTATTTTGTAAACATATGTATAGGCTGTTGAGCTAGAGAGACACTCGGTTCGATTTGTTGTATGAACCCACATGTGTATTTGAGTAATATAATCTATTATTTTGTCTATTATTCTTGTCTCTTGTTATGTTATTGTTAAATGATTCCCTATGTGTATCATTGGTAACCTTGCAATCTGATTGATTACAACAGGCACTTTTTCTCTTAATGACAATGCCTATTTACACTAATTATGTAGAAGAGGAAGATATTTTTGTTTTAATGGGAATATGTCTTCTTTCATGTTGTAGAGTTACACATTTATTTTGTAGAGTTACATATTTATTTTGTCTCATTCATATATCATTGTCCCTTATATGAATCAGATCTTGTACACCATGTTTTTCTTTATAGGGCTTGATAATGTTATAGCACCTTTCAACTAGTCCATGTATTTGTCTAAAGAAGATTCCAAAATAGAGATATTATCTTCAAGTGTTCAAACACTTTCAAGGGAATTTTCATGTTTGGTAACTTCTTTATTTCTACTCAATGAAGTGCAGGGTAGGTTTTCTATCAGATTCTACACCTTTAAATCTAGAATTTTCATGGTGTACCTCTATTTCAAATGAATCCCTATTGGTATATGACTATCAAATTAGAATTTAGCATCCTCAGGTCCTAACTTTGTCTCGATTGCACCATAAAAATCACCCTCATGGCCTAAGCTTGTTTGGATCTATCCCAAGGTCATGCTCTTCATCTGAAACTAGGAAATGCTTTCTATAAATATATAGCAACTCATCATTTTTCATGGTATCGTAATCTAAAATGGTAACCTATGACACAAAAGACAATCTTTGTACAATGGTATGTGGAAGTTTCACATCTAGGTATTTAAATTTTTTATTATTCCATTACTTTGATTACATTCATTCTACACACAATGTTTATAGTAGGGTTTGTATTGTGACTACCACACTCTTTGTATTTAGTGTTAATTACATTGTAATCCCACCTTATATAGAACATGGTAACATGTTATGTTTTATCGGGAATTATATTTTCTATAACTATTTAGAGCCATTCTTTTACCAAAAAAATATACAAAATAGAATAGATACAAAATTGTGATTTGATTTGTTAAGGTACAAATTGTATTAAGGTAGGCTTTTATTATTTGGAGTTTTATGATGTAGGTCATATTTTGTGGGGCTCACAATGCTATTGAAAATGCATTATATTTAGACATAGAAAAAAATCCTTGAACTGATACATGCATCACCATATCAAACTCTTTTCTTGTTCAAACCATAAGATCAAAATGTGTGATGTGGTTGATCCCTATAGTGAGTTTCTTTGACAGCAAAACATTTTATATAAAGTTGTTCATTGTTCGTATAAGTTCACATCGATTGGTTTCACAGTCAATAACCATAAACTTAACTTGAATGTGTATTGACAAATCATGGAAACATTATATCTATACAAATTTATCTATGCATGTTTCTATAATGGCGATGTTTTGCATTTATTCTTTGGAGGTGCCCATGTTTTCTTACAATTTAAACTATAAATTGTGTTGGTTCAATTCTTGCTAGTGGAACTTTTTCTCTTAATGACAATGCCTCTTTATACTACTTATGGAGAAGAGACAAAACTATTTTTTTAAATGGGAACATGTCTTCTTTCATATTATAGAGTTACATAATTATTTATCTCGTTGTTATATCAATGTATCTGATATGAATCAGATATTTTATGCAATTCTTTTCTTTGCAAGGCCTAATAATGTTATAGCACCTTTGAACTGGTCCATGTGTTTCTCAAAAAAAATCCAAAATAGAGCTATTCTCTTCAAGTGTTCAAACATCAAGGATATCTTCATGTTTAGTCATTTCTTCATTTCTACTCAATGAAATGTAGGGTAGGTTCTCTATTAGCCAAACCTTTACATATGGAATTTTCATTGTGTGCCTCTATTCCAAATGAATCCCTGTTGGTATATCATTTTCAAATTGGAAACTAACATCCTCAGGTGCTAACTTCATCTCAACGGCACCATCAAAAGCACCCGCATGGTAGAAGCTTGTTTAGACCTAACCAAAAATCATGCTTATTGTATGAAACTAGGATATGCTTGCTATAAATAGATAACAACTTAGACTTTATTCATGGTATCATAATCTAGCACAGTATGCTCTAACACGAAAGATAGTCTTTGTACTATGGATTGTACTGTGACTAACACGCTACTTTTATTGAGTGTTAATTATGTTACAATTCTACCTTATATAAAGTGTGTTAACATGTTATAACTCAACAAGTGTTGTATTTTATATAACTAATTAGAGCCATTCTTTTACCAAAAAAATATAAAGGATGGATAGATACAAAATTGAGCTTTGATTTGTTAAGATACAAATTGCATTAAGATTCCTTTTATTATTTGGAGTTTTATGGTCTAGGTTAGATTTTGTGAGGCTCACAACACTATTGAAAAAGAAGTTGTCTTTAGCCATAGAAAAGAATTTGTCTTGAACTAAAATTTGCATCACCATATCAATTTATTTTCTTGTTCAAACCATAAGATCAAAATGTGTGATTTGGTTGATCCCTATAGTCAATTTCCTTGATATCATAACATTTTATACAAATTTGTTCATTGTAAGTGTAAGTTCAAATTGAATTGTTGCATAGTTTATCATCATATCAAAATGTGTAATTTGGTTGATCCCTATAGTCACTTTCCTTGATATCATAACATTTAATACAAATTTGTTCATTGTAAGTGTAAGTTCAAATTGAATTGTTGCATAGTTTATCATCATAAACTTAACTTGGATGCTTGTCGACAAATTGGTAACATTATATCTATACGGAATTGTCTTTGTTGGTTTCTCTGATGGCTATGTTTTTCACTTATTCTTTGGTGGTGCCCATGTTTTCTTAGAGTTTAAGTTGTGATTTGTGTTGGTTCAATTCTTGCTAGTGACACTTCCTCTCTCAATGACAAGGCCTCTTTACATTGCTTATGGAGAAGAGGCATATATTTTTTTTAAATGTGAACCTTTCTTTTTTCATTTTATAGAGTAAAATATTTATTTTGTCTCAATGTCATTTCAATGTACCTGATGTGAATGTAATACGTTACACCATGTTTTTCTTTTTAGGGCTTCATAATGTTGTAGTACCTAGTCATGTTGCTTGAAGTTTTGAGGTTCTCTCCACTTTACCCCAAAACTCATCAATTCTTCCACCTTGTGTCTCCATTTATGAACCTTGATACAGTATGTATCCCAAATGATCTGCACATATATAAAATTTTGTTTGAAAATTTTTATTATGTCTTTGAAGCAACCTTCCATACATCCATATTTTTTATAACCTTATGGTAGTGTAGAAATTATGGTTATTAAATCTTTTTTATGTTAGCTTTGAGGTTACTTTGAAATTATTTCATCCATGTTTGGGGGTGCTTCATGAGATTTGGGGTATGTGGTGTAAGTCAAACCCTTGGATCATCCAAGATGGATTTTCCATGGGAGATGGTTTGTGGTGGATTTGCACATTAGAGATAGCTTGCTCAATGGTTGCTTGTCTTTAGTTGGGTGGTTTCTTATAATTCTTCCATAAGGAAATGGATTTATATTTATATCTTGGGAGGGCTCCTCCACCTCCAAATTTCTATTTTAGACAAAAACACATCCCTTTTTTCCTTTATCACATGATATCTTTAGCAATAAAACTATCACATTAATTTGGATTAATAGTACTTAATATGAGATTGGTGACTTCATAGTGATGTCACCACCTTATTATGAAGTTTAGAATTAGTTATAAAAACCTACATCAAATAATATTTTGTTATCTATAGGATATTAATATCATTAAGTTGTGTCCCCAAAATATTTGGTTGACCCTTCCTCTAGAATTGTCTTCTCCTCGAAGGGGGGGGGTCCTGTCAAAGGGTTGGATAATCCTTCCTCAATCATATAATGTTTGTAGAAGGTTCAGACAATAGTTCCTTGATCATAGTGTTCTCATAGATGTAGAAAATAGAGAAGGGTTGGCCCACACTTCATAAAATATGGTGTCAAATACTCGAGGTATACATTGGAAGGGTCGAATGCAACTTCTCAAAGGTTGGAATTACCATCAAGGGGTATCTCTTGGAGGGGTAAGCCGATCATTCCCTTGGTATCTAGTAGATGGGTTTCCTGACACTTCCTCATCTAGAATTGTATTCTTCATGAAGGTGGTTTTCCATAGAATAGTTAGTTGATCCTTCCTCCATCAAAGAAATCCTATAGAAGGGTCAGACAACACTTCATATAGCATTATTTTCTCATGGAGGGAGACCATGAAAATCGATCATCCCATCCTCAATGATCATCTCAATGTATCATGGTATCTAGTGGAAATATCGATCAACCCTTTCCTAAAAGATGGTATCCACTGGAAGGGTCGGCCTATCCTTCCAATTGTATCTAATAGATTGGTTATGTGACACTTCATCCTCCAAAATAATATTATCCTCAAAGGGAGGCTCACTAAAGGGTCAAATAAGCCTTCCTCCATCATAGAATTCCCTTAAATGGATTGGTCGACCCTTCCTCCATAATAGTGTTATCATGAAGGGAGAGCGTGTATAAGGGTCAACTGACACTTACTCAATGATGGTGTCAACATCTCAATGTATTGTAGTGTCCCATCATGCTTAGTATAGTTTTCTAGCGCATGAGGAGGAGGATTTTAATGGATTTTGTATGCTATGCTTATATTTTATGGACCTATTTGGGTCACTTAACTAGTGAACACTAATATATGTATGCATATATTATATACATGGTTGCATATTTTCTTATGGGTGATTATATATTGATTATGTGTACCATATTGATATTAATTAAGAACATGTTATATGTATGTTTCTTTTTCCACATCTAGTGAATGACATGGATTGTGATATATGGTTGTGACATATGGATGAGCATTATTGTGAAGAACATTTAGTTGATTATGATATTGTTAATGAAACATGATTTATATGACTATGTATGCTTAACCTTGTAATGAGCAGGATTTGGCAGGGAACTTATTTACTTTCCATTAAGGACATGCTCATATTGGAGATGACTTTGGAATCCATTTCATTAAAGTAAAAATGATCGGGGATCTCATGTACATATTTGGGTAAAATGTGATGAAGTTAAATCAGTATGGATTTTAATTGATTCTATTAAACTATGAGTGTATGATGTGTGCATTTATAGGGAAACAAGTCCTTACCAACAGGACCATCATATGGGTATGAGCTCAAAGCTAGTACCTTGAGGGAAATGTGGAATTTCGAGGTAGAATAGATGAGAATCCATGGAGTTTAGGTTGCAGATTCCTAAATCCACGGGAGATCGAGATGTTGAGTCTTTTATATATGGAAAGATTAGGGTGCAGAGTCCTAAATATTTGAAAGATCAATGCATGGAGTCCTAAATCTATTAGGATGTGGAGTCATAAGCACAAGGTAAGTGTGTGGAGTCCTAATAAGTATAGAGAGGTGCACAATAGGGGTGTGGAATCTCTATTCTCTAGCATAAAAAACACCATTCAAGGTCATAAATCAACAAGGTAAGCCCATCTAGCTTAACCCTTGAATTAATTTAACTCCAAAATTTACCCACTTTTGAGGGGCTTTTAACTTTAATATTGTTTCAGTAAAAAAGAGAAAATATTTGATTATGAATAATGAATAATATTAAATTACCTAAATATGACACATGGGGAATATGAATATTAAGATAACTAGTTAATTAACTAAAAAAAATTTAAAAAAATGTGGGATTGCCTCCTCGAGGCAAGGTGGTGAATAATACAAAATAATTTGCATTGATAAGGTGGAGTGTCACCCCTTTCAAAGCCTATAAATATAGAAACACCCCCATTGTATGAAAGGGGGAGAGGAGAGAAACCAGATAATAATTTGCATTGATAAGGTGATGTGTTGCCACTCTCAAAGCATATAAATACAGAAATACACCCATTGTATGAATGGGGGGAGGAGAGAAACCAGATGCTACTAAAATGGCTACATAATTTCTGAACTAGATATATCTGTTAGCTTAGCTAGTTGATTTACATTTGAGTGGTGTTGAGAGGAAGAGAAAAATCATCTTCCTAATATTTCCTTTGATCTCTCTATTGTTGCTTTTGGGTATTATTATGATCTCATACAACTCAGGGGTTTTAGGGTAAGAAGTTCTCCTTGGATAAGGTTGGGTGGAAATCAAGTTTATCTTTGGAGCTAACAAGTGGAGCTACTTGAGAGAGAAAAATAGTTGGTTTTCAGGTATAATATTCAATTTTGATACAGTGTGTTTTTTATATATTTGAAATAATTTCTTATTTCTAAGTTTCTAGCTGAAAATATTATAAATCTAGAGTTAATGATTGAGTGTTTGGTGCATTTCACTTTAGGTAACGAAATTGTTTGTATGGCATTTGTTGAAGTAATTTTTTTATGTAGTGATTAAAGGAAAATAATATGTTGTTGAATTTTAAAATATTCTTTCTTTCTTCTATTATTTTCCTCATTCTATAGATTTATCCTCAATAGATACAAAAATTTTCAGTGAGGGCATGCAAGAAGGTTTATCAAAACTGTTATTTCTTGTTTTTAATTTATGCTTATGAAGGGAATTATGTTTATAGTATGTATTTTCATTATTGGTGGTATTTGAAAATCTTGGATATATAATTGTGAAATTCTATCTAGTATTCTATCATTTGTGGTTGTAATGGATGTCTTACATACCATGTGTTTGAAAAAATGTGCAAATATCCCTTAGAGGTTTTAATTATCCTAGGTTTTATAAAATTGAGTTTCTAGACCATTATGTTGTGTTTTAGAGAAACTTCATGGGGTCCATGCCATATGAGCATGGAACCCATGATTTGCGTTAAAAAAAAAAATCGAAATTGTATTCTATGTTCCGAACATTTTTTAAATTATCGCATGCACCTTGTGGGGATTTCCCTAAGGTCTAGCTATGCAATTTTGCATATCATTAAAAAACCCCTTATTGAATTATGGTAGTAGAAATGGTTGTAGATTTAATGTATATGCAAAGTGTTTTCTTTATGCCCTAATGAGCCATGTTAAATGTTTGTTTTTAGTCCTCAATGATCTGTATTGGTCTTCTATCAAAGTGTTTGAGTAAATTTCTCAATGGTTGTAGCTTTCATACATGCAAAGTATTTAATTAAATGCCTCAGCAAATGTAGCTTTCAACATGCAAAGTGTTTTATTAAATGCCTCAATAGTTGTATATTTCATGCATGCAAAGTGTTTGATAAATTCCTCAATGGCTGCATCTTTCATGCATGCAAAGTGTTTGATTAAAGGCCTCAATGGTGGTAGTTATCATGCATGCAAAGTATTTGATAGAATATGTCAATGGTTGTAGCTTCTATGCATGTAAAGTGTTTGGTTAAAGGCTTTAATGGCTGAAGGTTTACTTCTTGTTTTTTATTTAGAAATCTAGGTATTTGTGTAAGTATTATTATAAAAAATAGTATTATATTAATGCAGAGATTGTTTTCATATTTATTGCTCATATGCTTGGCTACACATAATATAAAAATATTTAAGAGTTATTCATTCCAAGCATGAAAATAATTAATCCTTATATTTGTCCATTATTTCTTGTGTTAATTTATTTTTGTGGATTTGACGGAATGTATAAGTCTATTGACAAACTAGGATTCATGGCATTATATTTATCTGAACACCTCTATGAGTATAATTGCATATGTGAGATGAGTTAAACCAGCATAGATCCAAATCCTAGGCTCTATCAAACTTCAAGAGGGATCAAATCTCTCAAGGTGCAAACCTCTTCTTAATTATTGCACTCAAGGAGCTATCATATTTGGTGTGCCCAATATATAGCCATTGATTTGATTCAAACTAAAAGACAAATCTTTTATTTAAGGTCGACATATAATATTTTTATTGTTAATATTTAATATTATTTATGGCCGACATATAATATTTTTTATTATTTTTTATTTTGTTAGGAATGAACACTACAACATATCCCCCATACATGGTTTTAAAACCATGTGCAAGGCCCTCCTAAAACCATGGGTTGTTTAGGAGGCCTTGCACATGGTCTTAAAATCATTTGCAAGGCCCATGTACAATAAAACCATGGGTTTTTTAGGTGGCCTTACACATGGTTTTAAAACCATTTGCAAGGCCCTCCTAAACCATGTACAATAAAACCATGGGTTGTTTAGGAGGCCTTGCACATGGTTTTAAAACTGTGGGCAAGGCCAACATTTTTTTTTGTGGATAATTCAATTTTTTATTTTTATTATTTTGTTAGGTATGAACATTACAACATCTCCTCCATATTGTGTTGTTTTTCTAGCCGACATTTTTTTTTTGCGGATAATTAAATTTTTTATTTTGTATTGTTTTGTTAGGTAGGAACATTACAACATTGATCTGATCCCGGGGCGAGCCCGGAAAGTCATCGAACCCACTCGAAACAATCGGGACCAATAGGATCGTTTTTCTAACGTTAGTGCGAGTGAACATGATCATGATATAAGTGTGTAACATAGAATCATCCACATGAAAATGAAAAATCATTCAAGCACATTAGGGACACGATTTGATTACGGAGTTCACCAGATCTCCTGGCTACGTCCCCGGGCCTACTCAAAAATAGAGTGACCAATCCATTGCAAAGATTCACAAATACATAAGATACATCACAACGGATTCACCTGCAGAGTCTTCATCATCTGTTCGTCTCTACCGCCGCACCATAACTGCCTCTGATGGGTCACATAAGTGCACAAGCTATAGGACTCAATCGAAGACTGCAGAAATCAAGCAAGCAAATGCCTGCCTCCTTTGTCTCGAGAAGTTGCCAAACTTGGACATGAAGATATTTTCCCAATGTATCCAATCACACTCTTTCAACTGACTCTACGAGCCATGAACCTCGAGTGGATCAAAGACTTGCATAATGTTGCAATTCGCACTCTTTCAACTGACTCTACGAGCCACGAACCTCGAGCTACACCACACGATCTTCTGCAAGATAGTCTCAATAGACGACAATATGTTTGCATGACAAGTGCATCAATAAAACCAAAGTCACACTCTTACCAACCAATCCCTTCACCTTTGTCCTTCGGGATGAGAGTGTAGATGGTCGCTACTTGCCTTCAAATGCAAATTGAAATGTTGCCTCCTTGAACTGACTCTGCTTCTTTGTCTCCTATGCTGGATCACCTTCGAACATGATGGAGCCATGCTTGCTCTCTGAGTTGGAACTACAAGGTTGGAGCCTCTCCATGAGCTTCTCCAATGGAGACCCCCAATGGGGCCTCTCAGATGCTTACTTCCTCTATGGGCTACATCTATCCAAACTTGAGCTTCCTTCAAACGCACATGACAAGTGCTTAAATAGGAGAAGCTAATCTTGGTGGCATGATACATGTGATTCTCCAAATTGGGATTAGTTACAAATTGGTTTGGCATTTAAGAACATAAACCAAAAATATGGTTCATGCCCACATGCCCATGGGTTTTCACATTTAGTTACTTCCCCATAATGACATTTACAAAATCCAACAATAATCCATTACATAACAAAATCCCTTTTTTAAATAGCATGTTGGTTTTTCAACCATAAACCAACTTGTTACAACCTCTTTACAAATATGGCATGTTTGTTTTTTTTTACAACCATGCATTAACTTCATAACAACTCAAGGAATAAAATAAATGAGTAATATGTGAGTAATTTTTCCACTCACTTCAAATATTAATCATTTTACAATTTCTCACAATTAAATGCATGAATGTCCTAAAACTCATTTCAAGCACAAATGCATGCATGCGAGTCATCATGCCACTTCATCATGCCATGTCACCATGCCACATCAGCATGCCACATCAGCATGCCATGTCATCATACCACATCATCATGCCATGTCAGCAGAATGCACTTTTTGACTACCACGTGGCAGCTTGAGGGAGTGCCACGTGGCACTTCAGCCAAAAGTTTCCCTGTTGAGGCCAAACTTCAAAACGCAATATCTTTTGCATCCGGAGTCCGTTTGACACGCTATTTGCACCGTTGGAATCGGATTGACGAGCTCTTCGACATGGTACTATTTTTGTTGCAATATGATGATTTTGAAAATTGGCATTTTTAGATCCTCCCGGATCATTCCAACCAATCCCTTCACCTTTGTCCTTCGGGATGAGAGTGTAGATGGTCGCTACTTGCCTTCAAATGCAAATTGAAATGTTGCCTCCTTGAACTGACTCTGCTTCTTTGTCTCCTACGATGGATCACCTTCGAACATGATGGAGCCATGCTTGCTCTCTGAGTTGGAACTACAAGGTTGGAGCCTCTCCATGAGCTTCTCCAATGGAGACCCCCAATGGGGCCTCTCAGGTGCTTACTTCCTCTATGGGCTACATCTCTCCAAACTTGAGCTTCCTTCAAATGCACATGACAAGTGCTTAAATAGGAGAAGCTAATCTTGGTGGCATGATACATGTGATTCTCCAAATTGGGATTAGTTACAAATTGGTTTGGCATTTAAGAACATAAACCAAAAATATGGTTCATGCCCACATGCCCATGGGTTTTCACATTTAGTTACTTCCCCATAATGACATTTACAAAATCCAACAATAATCCATTACATAACAAAATCCCTTTTTTAAATAGCATGTTGGTTTTTCAACCATAAACCAACTTGTTACAACTTCTTTACAAATATGGCATGTTTGTTTTTGGTTACAACCATGCATTAACTTCATAACAACTCAAGGAATAAAATAAATGAGTAATATGTGAGTAATTTTTCCACTCACTTCAAATATTAATCATTTTACAATTTCTCACGATTAAATGCATGAATGTCCTAAAACTCATTTCAAGCACAAATGCATGCATGCGAGTCATCATGCCACTTCATCATGCCATGTCACCATGCCACATCATCATGCCACATCAGCATGCCATGTCATCATACCACATCATCATGCCATTCAGCATGCCATGTCATCATGCCACATCATCATGTCATGTCAGCAGAATGCACTTTTTGACTACCACGTGGAAGCTTGAGGGAGTGCCACGTGGCACTTCAACAAAAATTTTCCCTGTTGGAGCCAAACTTCAAAACGCAATATCTTTTGCATCCGGAGTTCGTTTGACACGCCGTTTGCACTGTTGGAATTGGCTTGACGAGCTCTTCGACATGGTAGTATTTTTGTTGCAATATGATGATTTTTAAAATTGGCCTTTTTAGATCCTCCCGGATCAAACATCTCCCCCATATTAGGTTGTTTTTTTGGCCGACATTTATTTTCCCAGATAATTAAACTTTTAATTTTTATTATTTTGTTAGTAACAAACATTACAAGATGGACAAATGTTACAAGATCTCCCTCATGGCAAACGTTACAAGATCTCCCTCATTGTGGGTTGTAGAGCGCCTCTCGGCGCAATCATACTTTAAAAATTGGATTCTTAATGTTCAATGGGATCTTCGCTTCTTATGTTTTTCTAAGTTGGTAAAGTGTGATCTTATAGGTATCCATTGTAAGGGTCGGGTGTAATGCCCCATACTTTGACCTTTCATAATTAAAACCCTAAATGTCATTTATCTTAGCATTCATTTGTTTATTAAATATATTGGACTTGGTTGGACTCATCAAGAGTACTATTAGGTGAACAATTGAACATGTATGTGTGTGAATAGTATAGGACATTTACCATGCTATGTTATTAATGATGATGAATATGTGATTACATTTGAGCATGCAAAGTAAATATCAAATGTAGAACATGGATTATACTATGGATGTCAGACTTATAAAATACTTGATGCAAAAGAATGAATATGCTTATTTAAATGGCATGGATGATATAGAGTATCACTTGCAATAGTTAGATGTGTTATTACATAAAATATATGGTGTTGGTTAACCAACCTACAAATTGGTCTACTATGAGATAATTGGATTTTTGTAAATGTCAAGGTACCCTGGATTTTATAGACATCAAGAGGATAATGATATGATATTAGTGTTATTATGATTTATATTGTGATTTGCAAACAATTTTATGTTTTGTGGGTGACTGTGATTTTTTATAGAACTTACATCTTGCCCGGAATGGTTGTTCAATGATTGACTCAAAGAACAATAATTGTACATTCTGGTTGATGAAGGGTGTTGACCCTACTGATGTCAGGGTGGTGGAGGAATTTTCTAGCATGTATCCTTCAAAACTTGAAGTTGTGGGAAGCTTGTTCGAAGTCACACTTCCCCAATACACTTGATGATCATTGCTATTTGCATGGAAGTTTGACAGATGTAATCGATAGTTATGCTTACGAGTTCTATCTAGGGTTAGATTAATATAGTTAATGCTCTATGATATTCTGGAAAATGAAAGATGGGATCTGGAAGATAGTTGTGAAATAGAAAGAAGGAGGAACCAACTTAGTTTAGAATGTTGTGGAATTTGGTTATAATAATTTGGTTACTTGTGTGTTAAAACTCTTGCTTCACTCATGTGTGATAATATCAATATGTTGTGCAATTCGTATTATATTAATGTGAAGTAGTTATTGAATTGTTGATAATTGATTATTGAATTATTTTCTGGCAATCTTGATTGTGAACATATATGTATGATGCATTATGTAATTGTTCTTTTGCTTGTTGATTTGCGAGCATTTAGAATTTATGTATTAAGGGAAATGGATGTTGATTATTAGTAACCATGTGAGTGATGTATATGTTGGCCAAGTATATTTCTTTGAGTGGTTAAATTAGTATGATTAATGCAGTAGTTATTAGGATTGGGTGAAATTTAAATTATTTGGTTAAATACAATGTATATATTGAAGATTAAATGATTGGTTAACATATATATGTGTGAGATTATGTGTAATTACATGGTTTACAAGAATTTGGTATATCATCTATATTTAAAAGTTAATCAAATAAATGGATTACATAATTTTATATATGTATTCATGATAAGTATTTAGATACTCTGCATATGTATAAAAGTATATACATAATATAGTATATTATATATGAAATATATTTGTTAACTTAGGTGGGGGGAGATAATGTAATAAATGGGATAGATAGAAAAATTTTGAACTCATGTCAATGTTTATTTTAATATATTTTGACTTAACAGATATGGAAACTTTGACGTCATGCCAATGCCTATTTTAATATACTTTGACTTAAAATCTAGGAAGGCCATGGTGAAGGTGGATAAATAGGAGAGAGGAGGAAAGTTTTTGAGAAGTGTGGAGAGTTTTAAGAACACTTGGAAGAAATGTTGCCCATTTTTTTTTGTGTATCATTATTCTTTGAGTCACAGGCATGGAAGAACAAGAATATAAAGGGTTTATTGGAGCTAGGATGTCAACAAGGCACCTAGTTGGTAGGGTGGTGTAATTTTACTCTAGGTATGGGAAATGGAATATGGAATGAAAAAATGAAGCATCTTCAACATTCTGCTAAAAGTGAGATTGAATTCAGTATTCCCTGTAATTTTCTTTTTTTATTTTGTAATTTTAAGTGTATTATTTTTATTTTTCTTGTATTTGTTGGAACTTTAATTATTTTATTTTATGCTATATAAGGAATCAAAATATTCAAGCTTTCTTAAAGGAATAGAGATATGATTTACCCATTTAACGTGCATCTAGAAAATGTTTAAATATTGTGATTAAATTAGGCAACCCCATCAAGGCTTAATGAACTGTGATGGGAATTACACATGGTATCAGGGCCCTAGTTATCAAACTGGAACCTTAAGGGCTTACATGAAATCTGATTGAATGAAGACATTCATAGCTAAAATTTGAATAAACCATAACAGGAAAATAATATGGAATAACCCCATTTCTTAAAAAAAACACTTATTAGGAAATAAAGTATTTCAAAGTCTTTTATCTATATTTTTTTTTAAGATGGAACATCGCTCGGGAAACCCTCAAGTACTTCCCCATTTTTTTAGGATGGTACCCGAGGTAAACCATCAACCTTGCTTATGGGGCCTAACCCGATAGGGACATCTAGTGAGGCCCATGTATAGACACTTGAGGATTTGACCCCGAGACCTTCTTCTAGCATAAACAACTCTACACTACTTGAGCTAACCCACCGGGCTAGTCTTTTACCTATATATAAGAGTCAGGAAAAACTAAAATGGTCAATAAAATATATAAAAAAAAATTATATAAGGAAAACACATGGTTTAATTTCAAATATAAAAATATATGATATAAATTATTGACCATTTATAATATAAATATAATTATTTAAAAAATTCATTTAAGACCTTTCCATAAAGTGAATATTCTTTATTAACGAAAGCTTAAAGAAGTGGACAACAAATAGGGCTCGGGTTGAAGGATTTTCCAAATGGATGTAGCTTGGGTGGTTGGGAGGAATGAATGTTACCCACCCCACCCAGGTTCTACTCTTGCAAGTGACATGATGCTCTTGTGGAGCCCT
This sequence comes from Pseudotsuga menziesii, assembly GCA_001517045.1. Taxonomy (NCBI): domain Eukaryota; kingdom Viridiplantae; phylum Streptophyta; class Pinopsida; order Pinales; family Pinaceae; genus Pseudotsuga; species Pseudotsuga menziesii. The sequence continues at coordinate 744,531 of LPNX010912177.1, read as the reverse complement.
TTGTAATAAATGTGTGAATGATGAGTTGGCCATACCTTCATTCAGTTTGAATATCAGGTGTTGGGATTTTCCGTGGAGTAGCCCTCTAACAAATGGTGAACCATATTTTAAAAAAGGTTGAAGAATTTGAATAAGAGGAAGGGTACTTTTTTGGGGGTGATCTAAAATAAATTTTGGCGTATATTTTCATTCAAAGGAAGGCTAGCAACCAACACATAAAGGTATTCAATAAAACATCAAAGCTTATGGGGCAGGCTGGGTGAACAACCCAGTTGCAACACAAGGTCATTAGTTCATGCTTTTGGCAAACTCCTAGAGTGTGATGTGTTCACGTTCATCTCCAAACATACCAATGTTTCCATTCTTGGAATCTCTCCAAGAAAATGCCCTCCCTCAACCAACTACCAAGGAAGTCGATTTGGGTTCCCTTAAACTGCCCCTTCGACAAGGAATATAAATCATAGAGGTCCTAGCGAGTAGGAAAGGAGAGCCCAACCAACCCTTGGTGAGAGGGGAAAGAGGCCACTTAAACACTCTGAACATAAATTATGTAAATAAGAGTCAAGAAACATGGGATTTGGTCTCGTACCACTTGGATAATAACCTAGCAGGGTAGGGCATGCATGAGGGAACGTGTAAGGGTGGCTCAGTTATCCAGACAAGGCAGTGGCCCATGATTATGGTTAGGTGGATTATGGTTCTAAGTTGAGTTGGATCATTTGATCTACGTACTATAAATCATTTAAATAGACCATTGAACCCAACTCATTGGTGTCGACATCCCCTCGATAAGACTTTTGCTCAAGATATAAAAGTGGACACAATTTATATAGTAATAACTTATTAATTAATTGCGATTATAAGTGGTAGAGTGTTTAATACCTCGATTTTGATCCCATTTTCTTTAAAATGTATATGATGTAAATATTGTTATTTAATCATGGTGTGGAGCTCAAGGCAAAGGCCCCACCATTGATTTAGCATTTTATGTTTCAATAATTAAAATCGACGATGACGGTTATCGTGCTAGCCAGGCACTATATCATTTTGGACATCATGTAAATATGCAATCAATAAAAATACCCACAACTAGCTATGTCAATGCAACATTAAATATATGGGGGCATGATTTCACAAGGAATAGGAGGGGGGAATATTCAAACCCTTGAGCCAATAGGGTAAAGCCAAATGTCAAAGGGAAAACCCATAAAGCTCTCAACTACCCATTTTTTCTTGTATGCCCAATCATTTATTTCTTCCAGAAATTGGTTGAGGTGGTTAATGCATGTGGGTTAGAAGAGTATGGCAGTCAAATTCGAATTTGAGAAGCCATCAAATTTTGGAAAACGTGTTTTTGACTTATAGGGCAAGTAAATGCTCAGAAATGCATGCCCAAGCCATTTTGTTCACTCACATCCTTCATTTCCTCAAGCAGTTGGATCTTGCTGGGATTTTACCTTCAAGTTTTTCTGTCGTTTCTTCATTCCTTCATGCCCAAAAATTTGTTTTTGTTATTGCTGAGTGAATGGCCAGCGGAGATTCACGATTTGTGGGTTTAGGGAGGTCATTTTTGCTCCCGTAATGCCCATAGACGTTTTTTGAGTTTGAATTCATGAATTGGGTGTTTGTAGAGGTCAGCTTTGCCTCTATGAAGCCATTAAACGTTTTCTGAAATGGTTTGCTCACCTTGGTCGTTTTTCCCCATTTGCCATTTTTTATTTTGGTCCCCAAGACATTTTTTGTTCATACCCATCACTTGTGTTTTGTTGTTCTGTAAATCCTTGCTTTGGTCTGAACCATTAGGAGTGGAAGAGGATAAAATTGGCTTTTGATAAAGCTAGTGAAGAGAGGGACCTCACAAAGAGATCAAGAGGGGTTATTTATCCTTTCTGCACACCCTGAAGAGAACTAGAAGATAAGGTATGGCATGAGGGAATTGTGTAGTAGTGAAGGGAATACTTCATTGTGTTGGGTGGTGTAGTTATTGTGGAGACCAAGACAGATATTGTGCAGGTGTCCATAGCTCTATGGTTGAGCTCACTAGCTTAGAAATTCTCCTTTACACGGCCTTAGCAGCCTGATAAACCCAACTGTGTTTGTCTTAACTGAGTTTTGATGTGTATTTGACTATGTGTGAGCCTGTTTTTCCCTAATTCCTTGTGGAAAACATGCCCATCTTGGGGGTGGTAGTGGTGCTGAGAGATTGATGAGCACACTGGCCTATGGTTGGGTGGAGCGTTGCAGTGACATAGCTAGTTGTGGGGAAACTTCTTTCCAAGATAAGTATTTCTTGTGTATTTAAGTTCTACAGCTGTATTTGTTTTAAATTATCATGAACATGTTGAATGCTTGAATGTGAATGAAATGTATTTGCTTCCCATGTTTAATGAATTATACATATGTATATAATTTTATCTTCAATGCATTTTATCGTTTGATAGTAGCAATAGTGTATCCGCGTCCTCTCCATCATCGAGATAAGGGGAGGGGACGTGACAGAGTGTTTTCATAGGAGTGATCATCACTTTCCCCCAAGCAAAAGAAAAAGCAAAACTAAAGAAAAGGAGATCAGTAAGCATGGGAAAGCACTAGAATCGCTGTCAACGGATCCGCTCTCTAAACAATTAATGTATAAACAAGCATAGATCCATTTTAAAAGGGGATCTACCAAGCACCAAGAAGGATCAAATCTCTTGAGCGACAAGCCTTTTTTTAGAGTGTAAACATTGATGCAGCGTATTGATTTATCTAATTTGTGTAGTTTTATATATATGCCATTGTAAATGTGTCACAAATCTGATTTGAGCCAACATATTATTTTTTATAATATTTATTATTTTTTTTAAAGGACATGTGTCAGCTCTACGATGAACATGGAAAGAATTACACATCTCCCTTTACTAGGCTATAGAATGCGCCTCTTCGATACAATAAAAATAACCATGAATATTAAAATTAAAGATAAATTTAGTATTAATCTATGGTAGAGATAGGTTTCCAAAGTCCACAATGCCATACATACAATGTAAATCATAATAGAGAACTAAAATCTAGCATAGTGTTAATGCACCTACCAAACAACTTAAGATAACCCATTTACTTGTACTTGTTGATATAGTGCAATATATTAAAAATTGTTGTGTTTTGTCTTTCGATCCTACCACATTGCTTGTAAAATAGTAGTGTATCCCATGTTTGATATATGTCTATAATCCTCTATCAAAGTCTCCAGTTTTTAACTTATTAAAATCAATGATTACAAAATAGATAAAAATATTAATTTAACTGTCAAAAGTAAAATAATATTCATAATAAATGCTATCAACAATTGACCACTTTATTAAGCATTTATTTAGAAATATTGTTTACGAACTATTCATATTGTCGAATACAAAATTAGAATTAGCATTCAAACTCTCAAACTTTTAACTTATTAAAATCAGTGATTACAAAATGGATAAGATGTTAATTTAACTATGGCAATAATAAAATAATATTCACCTCCCTTCCTCTCTACTAGGCATCTATGCTGTTAGCCCCAAAAGGAATCGTGAAAGATATAGACAACCTACTGAGAAAATTCCTTTGGGAAGGGGGAAGGAATACAGGAAGGAAAATGCACCTTGTCAGCTGGGATAAGGTCAAAGCCCCCAAATGTGAAGGAGGGCTGCAAATCAAAGATGTGGCCACTCAGAATTTGGCTATGGGCGGCAAGATCCTGTGGAAAATGATAAGAGGTAAAACAACATGGAGCTCCAAAGCGCTAAGGACAAAGTACTTCAGAGGGCACAAAGAGAGGTGCCTGGATAGCCCTCCAAGGACAAGGAAAGGATCTCCTATCCTCGCTCTTTGTCTCAAATCCCTTGATTTGATTACCTCAAAACTCACATGGATTCCGGGAAATGGCTCCAAAATTAAGTTTTGGGATGACTCCATTCTAGGGCAGTCCCCCTTAAAGATATGGAAGGACTGGAGAATATCAAAAATTGGCTTCACTTGAACAGCAAATTCACTCTTTGGGATTTATCCAGCTGGAGCCCGGATGACTCTTGGAACAAATGGGACCTGGGGGCTGTCCCTCATGATCTCAAGACTAAAGCAAGCTCCCTCTTAGAGGCTCTTCAAGGTCTCTCCCCCACTTCTGCTAAGCTGAAGGACAAAAGAGGTTGGGGCTCCTCCTCAGGCCTTTACAATGCTACTGCTGGTTATGTTTCCTTAAAAGCCATTCCTTGGGCAGCTCCAGACCCCTCTAGGTGGAAAAATATCTGGCTTCTTCCCTCTCTTCCCAAAATAGATCACTTTTGTTGGTCCCTTCTTCATGACAGCATTCTAACTTGGGATAAACTTTTGAAAAGAGGATGGGAGGGGCCCTCAAGATGCCCTCTCTGTGCCTGTCACGAGGAAAGTTTGACCCATCTCTTTCTTCAGTGCCCCTATGCTCTAGAACTCTGGAATTTCCTGCTTGCACAGCTGAACCTGGCCCCCCCTCTTACCATCTCTTCCTTGTTTGCTTCCTGGACTGATTATGCACCCTTCTCCTTCTCTGGTTTGAACTTGTTAAAGCACTGCTGGATGTGGATCCCTAAAATTTACTGCTGGAAATTGTGGCTAGAACGAAATAACAGAATTTTCAGGGACAAGGCATTTTCACCAACCCAAGTTGCAACCAAAGTAAAGGCGCTGATAGGAGAGCTGGTAGCCTCAAATCCAAAAATCACCAATGAAGCTATCCCTGACAAAAAGGAGTACAGTTGGTTTCAAGGGCTAGATCCAGACCTGTTGACCAGAACCAAGAACACTGTTAAGCATTTCTCTTCGTGGGAAATCAGGCTAGAGGAGAAAGAATTTATAAAATGGAGATCCTCTCTGAACAAGCATATACTGCATGTAGATGGGGCCTCGAAAGGGAACCCCAGACCTGCCGGAAGTGGAGGAGCCATTCTAGACATGTCAGGGAATATTATACTCAAATTTGCCTGGGGATTGGGACAAAATTCCAATAACATTGCTGAAATTCTTACCATTTGGAAAGGACTAATGCAAGCCAGAAGTCTGTCTATAAATAAGTTGGCTATTATTAGTGACTCCCGAATCATCATGCAAGCTCTCAATCTAAAGAAATCCCTCAACTGTATGGGATTGGCCCACTATCACCGGAAAATCACTTTTCAGCTGAAAGCCTTTGAAGAAGTTAAGTGTTACCACGTCCCCAGAAACCTCAATCAAATAGCAGACAGTGAAGCCAATTTTGGTGCCTCGTTAAGCAAAGGAATCATCATAGTAAATGGAAATGAATATTTCATGCCCATCCCCTAGGGTCAATGAAGTTCTGGTTCTTGGTCCTGCCCTGGAAAGAAATAAGTGTATACAAAGAAACTAGTGTATACAGTCCTCAGTCAATGAAAAAAATAAGTGTATACAGACCTCTGTCAATGAAGATTTAAGTGTATTCAGT
>LPNX010912177.1:705821-738856 GCA_001517045.1 Pseudotsuga menziesii | reverse complement strand
CTTCTTTCTGATTGGATTTCATTCTATAAGCTGGTCATTTATGGTAAATCTTTCCTGCCATAGAATTATCTGTTATGGATTTTAATATGTTTATCATGGAGATGTTTTCCTCCATCGATATATCCCAACGATCTTAGTGCCCAGCAAGGCACTCATTGAGTTCCAATTCAAGAATCTGAAGCTCTATAATGTTTGAGTCGGTTCAGTAAAAGTCTCTCTTTGTGATTTGCTTTTGGACTGTCTTTTAGAATATTGATGGGCAGTCTTCAAATCACTCCCAGTTTTGTCAGCATTCCTCGTCCTCTTTTTACAGAGGGAAAGGTGCAGCAGCCTGTTCTTCCTCCAGCTCAAAGGCACGTCTCTATAATAGTCAAGGAAAGACTCCATTATCAGAACGCTGAATTCTTTCTCTCTCATTGGTGGCATCAGCTATTCTAGTTGCCTTCTCTTTGATTAAGCTCTTCTTGATGTTCTATGTCTTATTAGCAAAATCCAGATAGTTGGTAAAGGGAGTAGTTAAGATGCCTATGCCTAAAACTCTGGACTATATGTATAATTTGATTTAGAATCTCTGTTTGTAAAGCTACTGGCAGCTGATTAGCCAGGAAATCAATTTAAAAGGCCTATAACCGTTTCAGTTAAAAAAAAAAAAAAAATATTCATAATAAATGCTATCAACAACTTACCACTTTTTAAAGCATTTATTTAGAAATATTGTTTAGGAACTATTCATATTGTCTACTACAAAATTAGAATTAGCAGTCATAATTGATGAATCAATTTTAAAAAAACACTAACTGTATAATAAATATTTACAAATGCAAAATAATTAACAAAATGCGAGATGTATTAAAATAATTTACAAAATGAGAATTGTACTATGTGTAAAAGTAATATTAACATTACCATGCAATGCAATTCTCAACGAAAGAACATATAATATATAAATATAACAATAGCATTGGAATTTTCTCTCTGTTGGGGTTCTCTTGGATAAGAATTCAAATATAACTTATTTTCTACCTGTCTTAGAGAAGACATTAGACTATATCGTCGATAAGTTTGCATTGGAAATAATGAGATGATTACTCTCTTCCCTCATATGCAAATTCAGAAATATATGGAAGGAAACCCAAAGTGGGTGTGTGCTAGTTTTGTTAGTGTAACAATCCTAGCAAAGGGTAGCTGTACGTTGCTACCCTACTATGTTATTCACTGCCCACCCCTACGAAATTCAATGACATCTCTGATTAAATTAGTCAGAAATCCTCTTTACTACTTAGTTTATAGAGTTTTAAATACCTTAATTTTTTTCCTCGAAAAAAACATCATAGTCCATTATATTAATAAGAAACCATATTTTAGAGAGTTCAAAAGGGTAATGATCTTCCATATGCACTCTTTCCATCAAAAAGTATCAACAATAATCACATGAGAATATAACAAGTTCTAGATCTTACAAAAAAGAACTATAAAATGAAGATTAAACTTTCATCAAAAATCTAATAATTGGATTATATCAATCCATTCAAAGGAGAAGACATTAAAAAGAAGGAACCATAACTCCACTACCAACAATCAAAGCATGATGTCCATAAAAGGGCTTGGATCCCATACACTTCATCATCAAAATTTTCCCATTTGTGTAAAATTCCTCCATTCAAAGATAAACCTTCTTTAGATAGATGGTCCACCTCCATGTTCCTTTAGCAAAGCACCTGTTAAAAAGAAACAAAAAGGAAATGGTCCAATAATCTCATGATGACCTCGTAGATAGGGACCAAAAAAATATTATTAGGAGGAGGTTTTGAGGACATCTAGTTGATCATTAACAAAGAGTGTCCATAGATTTGAACCCTAATGACCCCATTTTGCACAACGAGAGAAAGGGAAAGGCTCAAAGCAATCAATTCTTCCATGTTATTCATGAACAATCTCAAACCTGCTATGAAGGATATAGAGTGAGAGTCTAAGAGAAGTAGGACACCTCCCACTCCTCCCTTATATGGGTTGAAAGAGCCCACTCCATCAAAAAATATCCAAGCCGTATCTTTGTCCAGGAATTCAGGAGAAACTCTTCTAACTTTCAGCTGGGGATAGTATTGTGGGAAAATATTTGAAACAACAAGTAATTTAGCAACACACATTAGAGGAGAGATGACCTTCTCTTCAAATATAAAAATATTCCTAGAGCACCAAATGAACTAAATAGAAATAACTGGGAGAGCACTATAACATCAATGCATTGGATTTCTCTTCCACAAATCAAAGCCAACACTTACAGAATCACCCATCGATTGAAACCGTATTCCTTTGAAGTAATATATATGGTCCCATGTTTTCATTTTATAGCTACAAGAAATGAAAATATGCTCAAGAGATTCATTCGAGGATTTACATAGTGGACATCTACTGGGACTCGCCCAGATCTTCTTCAAAATGAAGTCCCAAACAGTAGCCTACCAGATAACACCAACCAAAGGAATATCTTACACTTAATAGGGAAGTTTAAGCACTGGATGAAAGAATGTCGCCAATTCTAAATGGGAGGGATCTTGGATATTCTCTGGGTGATGTAACAAAGTCTAAGAGAGTAAATCCCAGAATCTGTATTTTCTTAAAAGATGAGGGAATCTTCATATCATTCAATTTATGGAATATCTTTATAAATCCATATATTTATCTATTCCAGGCACATATATAGTATTGTTTGTTGATGCCCAATTGTTCAACTAGTAACCAAACTTGAGTGACATGAGTGGAATTAATTTAATCATTGACTTGGTATAAATAACAAATACCTTAAGTGTGTAATCATTAACCAATTGTTGGGGAAGAAGATGTTGATTAGAGCCACCAATCCATGGATCTTGACCTATTATAACTCTTCGACCACTTCTGATCTTCCATTCCATCCAATATCCCACAAGGTCAAAAGCTTGTAGAATTTCTTTCCACATGATAGAGATGTTCATGTGATTGTTGTCTCTATATCTTAACAATTTTTCCACGGAAAGGGGGGAAATGTACTTTTTAATAACCATCATCGACCATAGGCCCTCACCTTTGAGAATTATCCATACACCCTTGGAGGCAAGGTATTTTGAGAAGTGGTGATGGTATATGAGACCCCATTCTCCCATAGATTTAGTATCAGAAATAGATGACCAACCTACCCAGAGAAAAGGAGCCCCATCCATATTTCCTTTTCAAATGAAGCTACATCATATCTTCTTAATCTAATCAAGAATTCCACTTGGAACATAGGACAAGAAGACCCAATACACAGGATTATCCTCAAGGAATGATTTTACTAGTATGAGTCGCCCTCCCCCGGTTAGCCATTTGTTTCACCATAAATGAATCCTTTTCTCATTTTTTGCTACAAACCAAGTCCATTCCTTACGAATATATGCATTGGACTTCAATATAAATCCTAAATGTCGAATACATTTATCAATTGAAGCTGAAGGTTAGTTTATTTTATCACAAGATCCATGTATAATCCTCCTGATATAAGTTCAAAAAAGAGATAGCAGATTTTTCAACATTTATAACCATACTTTTTACAGCACCAAAAGAGTATAGGAAACCTTGGATGGGTAATATTTCTCTCCTGCTTCCATTACAAAATATGAGAATATCATCGATGAAAAAAAAGTGTGATATATAAATTTGAGTGTTGATTATAATAACTTTGAAGAGACGTCTTTGTCTAGCATTTAGAATCAATCTACCGATCCCTTCAACAAAAAGGAGAAATAAGAGAGGAGATAACAAGAAACCCTACCTAATCCCTCTACCAGGCCTGAAAAAATTCATTGTGGAACCATTAATTAAAATATCAAAGTATACAGATCTGACACATGACATAATCCAATCTACTATCTGCAAATGGAAACGAACTTGGAACAAGAGAATAAATAGGTATAATCAGTTGAATCTGTCATAAGCCTTCAACAAATCAGCCTTAATGATAACAATTAGAGGATTCCTTGCTTTTCCTGAGTGTAAAACTTCTTGAGTGATGCCAATAGCGTCATGGATTTGCCTACCTTTCAAAAAAGTGAATTGTTCCTGGAAACTAAAGAAGAAAACATAATCTTGATTCTAAGCGATAAAACCTTAGTAATGATCTTATAAACACGGTTGCATAGAGATATAGGTCTATAGCAGCCCAAGTCTTCAGAGAAATATGTCTTTGGTATCAAAGAAATAAAAGTGGAGTTGAAGGCTGCAAGAACTTTACCTGAATATATAGATTCTTCAACAATGTCGTGCTCAAAGAGGTCCATAAAAGAAATAAAGAATTCTGCAGGCCACCCATCATGTTAGGATTATAATCCTCCCTTGTCCAATTTGGTCAATTATGTCTAAATCAGGAGTCCTTTCATTCTAGTTTTAGTCACTAGCACCATTGGGTCCACTTGGCCTAATTGGGGCACATGTACCAGTTACTAAAGTGTGGGGAACACTAATTGAGGCCATCTGCCACTGATTGCAGTTGCATGCATCAGTTTAGGAGCCTCCTATATCAATCCCTACAAATTAGGAGCCATTGGGAGTGTTGATACCAACCTCCATTAGTTGAGTTCAGTTGGTGACTAGTCAAGCTCAATTAGGAGTCAGATACATTCAGTTCTAGTCTGTTACATTCAGTTCTACTCAGTTAGCGCTAGGTTTGCATGGTTGCATGCAGGTGAGGCACATTTACTCACCAACCTCAGTCAGTTAGACTAGTTAACACTGAATTAGAAACTTGAGTTTGGATTTTGAACTTTGATGAACTCCGATAATGATTTAGACAAGATCAGTTAACCATTCAATCAAATAGAGTCAAACCAATTAGAATTTCCTCACATGGATTTGAATTGCATGAGGCTATTTAGCCATTGTACTTCATTGTAATTTATCATCTAATTACTTTTTATTAATGAAATCATTCACAGTTGCAAGCCATTTTTGCACTGTTTCATTCTTCAATTTCTGAGTAAATTGTGTGATCTATCTTGTGAGTTGTGTGCTGGTCCACATATCTATGTGCTCAATTTAATATGGTATCAGAGCCTCGGCATGACAAGGCACTTCTCCTACTACAGATTCAAATTTGGATCAAAAAACAAATTTAGCAAAATTGCTCCTTCCAGTACTGCACCAGAAGCGGATAATTTACCACTTAATATCCCAAGTAAAGGAATTGTTGATCAAGCTTGCTTGATCAACTATGTTGGGTGTGAAGAAAATTCCAAAAGTGCAGGTTGTCGATCTTACTTTGTTTTTTTGATTGTGTGATTTATAGGTTTATCAGTCTCCTTCATTGCATTCGCTACAAGCAGCTTAGTATCCTTCACTGCATTCGCTGCAACAGCTCAGTCTCCTTCACTGCATTCAAAATGGCCCCTCCAATGGAACTTCTCACTCATTTCAACTACCACCAGTGGAAGGAGGACATGGAGATGTAGCTTCGCTCCAAAAGACTCTTCAGACTCACAATGGAGACAGAGGTAGAGCCAGTTCATTATGTTGACAAAGAAAAGTAATGCAATAGGCTTGATGAAGCATATGGATGCTTGTGCCTCTCAATCTTCGAGATCTTCTCTTCCACATAAAAGGATTGAAGACTCCCAAGGAGATTTGGGATAAGATTGCTTCCTTGTTTAATAAGCAGGATGACCTGAGGATCTATCAGCTAGAGAATGAGTTGATTTCTCTTCATCCATCCAATTTCGAAACACTGAATGATTTATTCACCAAATTCAAGCACTTGGTGTTCCAGTTGAAGCTGCACAAGGTTGAGAAGGAGGATGATCAACTCATCCTTGCCATTCTCTCAAAACTTGGTGTAGACTACTCAGTATTTGTATCAACCTTTCATTCAGTGAAGCTCACTACTCCAAATTGGAGGATGCCTACTCTTAATTCCTTCATTGAATCTCTCACCGAGGAGCATTACAAGTTGATCCAAATGGGGATCATTCGATCTTCCAAAGATCAAGCACTGGTTGCTGGAGGACCTAAGGTAGCGAATGATAAAGGGGAGAAAAAGGATGAATCTTATGTGGAGAAAGAGAAGTCAAATGAGCCTTCAGGTTTGAAGAGAAACAAGAAGAATGGCAAAGGAAAGACCCTTTGTTCTTACTGTGGAAGGGGGTTTCATCCAGAAAGCTCATGTATGAGAAGAACAATTAATGAGATTGCTATTCTTCTGAAGAAACATAACATTATTGTACCTGCTAATGCAAGGAAGGTTGACCATAGAGAAGAAACTAAAGAACATGAAGAGACATGTCATGCACTGAAGCCTAACTGTTCAACAACACATGCCTTCCTCATTGATTCTGGAGCTTCCAATCATATGGTTGCATCCAGAGAATCATTCTCTTCTTTGCAGTCTTTTGATGGTGCTATTATTCAGATGGGTAATAACAGTCAAATTCGAGCCAAAGGGAAGGGTTCTATCAAGCTTGAACATGGGAAGTTCAAAGATGTGCTTTATGTGCCCTCCTTAGCTACAAATCCGGTATATGTATACTAGATGACTCGTATTGGCTCTCCAAAGCAAGTGATATTCGGTCTTGACTCAGTGGAGATCACATATATGTCTACTGGGAACATCATAGCGAAGGGTGCTGCAAATCATGCCTCCAAGGAATATGAGTTCTCACACTTCATCCCATTTTCAGAACCAATGCACTCTCGGTTGCCACTTGAAAGGGAAGGTAAAAAAATTCCATCTACTTCTTTTGCAATTTCCACTGGTATTGCAGAACCAGCTGTATCAGTTTATGAGCTTGAGATTCATGGTGATTCAGATCCATATCTAGTCCCTACCCTAAGCGGGAAGCTAGGAATATAATTGGAAATCCATCTGACACTCAGAAGACAAAGAACCTTGCACTATGTCATGCAATCTTACCTTTCTCAAAGAGATGCAACAAACTCCCTATGAGATGCTACATGGCAAGGTATGATCAATTACACTGCCTTCAGAAGAATAGATTGGATCATACACCTCTTCATCCAGAAAGAAACAAAGGTTACATTCCTCCTTCCTTCCATCATCATTTTGGAAGAAGATGGAGAAGTCTACATGCCAGGCCCCAGGATACCTATGCACAAAACATCATGCATGCTACTTCGCTACATCACAGAGATGAAGGTTGCAGAAACATATTTTCAAGTTTTTTAAACTTGAATCTTAGTTAGAGGGGGGGGGGGGTTTTCCCATGTGGTTTTTTCCCCGGCTCCTTGTATTGAGCAGTTACTTTACTTGTTGTAATGGGTGACCTATGGTCTTAGTTACCAGGGCCCACAAATTTTCCAAGTTAGCATTAAGGGGGGGTGTTAGGATTATAATCATCCCTTGTCCAATTTTCGTAATTATGTCTAAATCGGGAGTCCTTTCAGTCTATTTTTAGTCACTAGCACCATTGGGTTCACTTGGCCTAATTGGGGCACATGTACCAGTTACTAAAGTGTGGGGAAGACTAATTGAGGCCAATTGCCACTGATTTCACTTGCATGCATCAGTTTAGGATCCTCCTAGATCAATCCCTCCAAATTAGGAGCCACTGGGAGTGACGATACCAACCTCCATTAGTTGAGTTCATTTGGTGACTAGTCAAGCTCAGTTAGGAGTCATTTACATTCAGTTCTAGTCTGTTACATTCAGTTCTACTCAGTTAGCACTAGGTTTGCATGGTTGCATGTAGGTGAGGCACATTTACTCACCTACCTCAGCCAGTTAGACTAGTTAACAATGAATTAGACACTTGAGTTTGGATTTTGAAATCTGATGAACTCCGATAATGATTTAGACAAGGTCCGTTAACCATTCAGTCAAGTAGAGTCAAACCAATTCGAATTTCCTCACATGGATTCGAATTGCATGAGGCTATTTATCCATTGTACTTCATTGTAATTAATCATCTAATTACTTTTGATTAATGAAAGCATTCACAGTTGCAAGCCATTTTTGCACTATTTCATTCTTCAATTTCTGAGTAAACTGTGATCTATCTTGTGAGTTGTGTGTTGATCCACAGATCTATGTGCTCAATTTGATACATCAAGACTAGGACTTTTGTCTTTTTGTAATGACTTAACCGCATATTAAAGCTCCTTAAGTGAAAATTCTTCCATCAAATCTAGATTTTGTTCTTTGTTGACATATGTGGGAAAGAGAGCAATAGTTTTCATCATTTGTTAAATGGAGGCTAAGTTGTCTTCCTTAAATAGTCCTTCAAAGTGCCTAACACCGACATTGGACAGATATTCAAATCCCGAGATAGTTCCCCCCTCCCGATTCTCAAATATCCAAATAGAGTTGGTATTCTACCTATGTCTCACATATTGGTGGAAAAATTGTGTGTTTTCATTGCCATTTTAAGCCCAAATAGCTCTACTCTTAAGGCACCTTTGAGCTCCATTTTCACACAAAATATGCTTCTTCCTAGATTCAAGGAACATGAAATCCTCTTTCTATGATAATGAGGTCTATCTTGAAGGGTTTGATAGATATAGGGTTTGAAGCTCATTCTCAATGGTGTTCAACTCGACATGTATTTCTTCTCTTTTAACAATGACCCACTTCACAGTCTCTGCTTTGATGGGCTTCATACTTTCTAGAAATTGCAAGGCAACAGGCTCTCTTCTGTTTGGATCATATGGAATCCACATATTCTTCACCAATTGCAAATACTCTTGATTTGAGAGCCAGATAACACTTAATTTAAATAGGTTGATAGGTTTGAGCAGTCCCTTCGACAATTCAATGGCTACTAGAAAGTGACCAGAATCCCCACCATGGATAACCCATTGTTTAATGCTTGAGCATGCTTGAATAACATGATCATTAACAAGAAAATGATCAAGCCTCTTAGCTATAGAGTCATCCCCAATTTTCATGTTCCTTCAAGTAGGAACAAGTCTAACAGGAGGGATATCAAAGAGGTGTCTCTCTTCAATTCGCCTCAAGAAAAGGTAGTGAGAGGATCTTTATGAGCTTTTAGGCCCCATATTTCCCCATCAACCAATGTAAAATTTAAGTTGCCACCCATGATTATCCTTCCCGAATAAATACATTGTAAGTTAAACACACACTCCCATAAACCATACCTCTGACAATAAGGCATGTAAATTTTCAAAAAGGTATATGCGAGCCCCATCTCTTCGGAAAACAGGTTAACCCCTAGGTCCTACTGGATAGCCCAAGAGTTGGTGCATATCATTGCATTCCTAAGCCAACCAATAACTAGTCCACCTAATATACCAGTTGCATCCAAACAAACAAAATACCATTCTGGAAAGAGAAATTTTAAGTCATTCAAAATTAGGTCACCACTAGCAATAATCTCCTGGAGAAAAAGAACTTCTAGGTTTTGCTTCTGTATGAGTCTTTGAAGGGCTTGTTTTTTGGGGACTACCCCATCCCGTAAACATTGTAGGATAAAATTAACATTAAGGGAACCTTCTTGGGTCTTTCTTGCTCGAAGAGACCCCAAAATGGATTGTTGTCTACCTGAGAGAACGTCTCGGACCGCTTGGTCCCAAGCAGTCGCAATGGCATATCTGCGACCACGTAATCTTAGAGAAGAGTGAGTTCTAGAGGGGATAATCCCTCAGAAAAGGCCTCCTCTTTTCCATCTAGGTCTAAGGTCATAGCTAGGTCCGCTCTAGGATTCAATGAGGATTGGTTGTTCAGAAAGCGTAAACGACATAGGGGATATGGGGGGCTTTGAGAAAGGGGAGCACTTGGAAACAGAGGGTTCCTTGGATGGAAAGGGAGACTTAAGAAGTCTAATTACAGAAGGTTGAGAGGTATCTTATAGAGATGAAACAAAACCCTGAAAGTTCTGCAGTCCAAATGTTGAGGTAGGGATAAAGGATTGACTAGTATCAATAATTGGAGATAAGGTAAAAAGATACCTCACACTATTTTCTAGAGGTTCAAGAAAAGAGACCATGGTATGATATGCACAAACATTGTATGATGAATCTATAGGAGAAAGAAAGGTCTCTTGGGAAGGAAACGAGTCCTTCAAAGAAGGAGACATACATGGAATCGAAGAGTCTCTTTAAGTTGCACTTTTCGATTGGAATAAAATACCCAAATTAGAATATAATTTCTCAAAAGAAAAAAGAAAACATATTTTTATATATGTCGTATTATATTGTAATAGCTCAATAGTCAATTCCTTTCTAAACTTTAAAGCTTCCAAAGGCATTTTATTTAAATTTAAATGAATCATCCTCATATGGTTTCTTCACTATGGTATTGTGGGTATTTAATAGCCATTAACAGCGCAAGACTTTGTTTCAAACCCTTTGTTAAATACTTTACATGAATGATCTATAGCAAATTGGATCCTTCAAAAAAATGTTTAATTAATTAAGGTTATAAGCACTCTTGGATCCAAGTAACTAACAAATTAGCAATGACATCTTTGTTTTTTTAAGTTGCACTTTGTGATTGGAATAACATGCAATTGCAATTGAAATCAATTACAGAAAATATAATTATATTATCATAAATTTTATATAACATCATATTTTCATTTAAATTATTTAACCTTTAGTCGAGTTATATTATCAGAAATTTTGCATAACGTTTTATTTTCATTTAAATTATTTATCGTTCAAGTTAAAATAGATGGTGTGAAGTATTTTTTATTTATTTATTATTAGTTATTACATTTTATATTTTGATATAAATGAGATATGTTTATATGTATTTATTTTTTATTTTTTATTGCATTTTATATTTTAATACAAATGAGATATGTTTATATAAAGTGATATAATAATGTGTAAATTAAACATAAGTTATTTATAGGCAATGTCGGAAGAAAATGAGGGGATTGTAAATATATATTAAAAATTCTAAAAGTAAAAGTTAGTGAAAGCATATTAGTGAGCAAAATACCATGAACATATTACTTTACACTAAGTGTTTTAAACGAGAACTCAGTTGAGTTTTTAGTGTGTTTGTGTGTGCATGCACGTTTGTGTAATATATAGTCACAAATATGGTTTATATTTAGCTTTTGTATTAAAATTGTTAATAAAATATTATTGTTAATTATGACATTATAAATAATAAATAAATTAGAAGAAAATATTAATATAACTATGGCTTATATTTAGCTTTTGTATCAAAAGTGTGACTAAAGTATTAGTGTTAATTATGACACTATAAATTATAAATAAATTAAATTTAAATTAAAATAATCTAGAAGAAAAGGAGTTCAACTTCATGATCGAAACTTAGCTGTTTAAAATACAACGTAGTTCAAGTGCATTAATAAAAGGTTGTAATGCAACTATACTTGATGTTTTCTATACATGTATTATAAGATATATGCAATAAAATTCTAAAATAGTTTTTATTGATTATGAAGATAATAGGTTTAATAGAATGATGGTTAGTTTATATATTGGTATTAATCCATTCCTAAAATTGTAAAGAGATCATAATGTTGAGAACGAGATAATGACCACAATTTTTTAGTATTATTTCAATATTAACAACCATTAATCTAGATATTAAGCATGGGTAATAATTAAGCGTGTAATAGTCCTATGGTTAACCTGGCATATTTAAGATGTCGAAAGGTCTAGCATGAGATTCTAGTAATTATAAAAGAAAATATCAAGGACAAGTAATCATGTGAGCAATAATTATGTGGTAGTAATTATAGATTGCAGTTATATTGGATTGCTGCAGGAAATTGATTCTCAATTTATGTATGTGTTTTGCAAATATCTTGTTGGTAGGGGCATGTTGTGACTTAGATATTATAAAGAGAACCCTATATGTGGCATTCACCATATTATGATCTAATACTACACTATGTAAGGACTAAATGAGATTGGTAGTAACGACCATGAGACCATGACATTGATTTATTTCTTAGACATTGATTGACAATATCTTTTCCCATGTACCCAGGCCTATGGAATTGTTGTATGCGAGTCCCTTGAGGGGTGGTGTATGTGTAACACCGAGCAAGTTATAGTAATAAATAAAAATAGAGTATAATTGGTTATAATTAGTACATGTTTGAAATAAGGAGATAATGTTCTTGCTAGTGGCCAAGGAATGGATTGCACCTTAAAAATTAAAATTTCCTAGGGAACTTAGGAAGAGTGGATTTAAAAAATAAAAAGAGATAAATGTTTTAACCTTGACTAAATTAGGAGAATAAATAAAATGGAGTAAATAGATGGTAGGATGTCCAAAATTTGGGGATAGTTGTGTCTAAGCTAGTAATTACCCCAAGTAATAATCAAGAGTCTAGTAGATATGTTAAATCAATTTCTATGAGAATTGTAATAGAACTATGTCCTAGGGGTGATAACACATGTCCTAGGGGTGATTTGAATTATACTGGGTTATGATGATGACAAAATTGTAGATGAAACCATTTTAGGGTTTCTATCTCTTCTAAATCCAAGAACAAGGGTGGTGCCTCCTATATTTGACCTCTGCAACTACCTAGTTGAAGCAATTCATAATCAGTTAGATTAACTTCTTTCCCTTAAGCATTTTAGGTACCCATCATACATGTGCTTCATGTTTTTGTATCAAAATTTGGTAAGTTTTAAAGCTTTGGATTTGAAAGCAAGAGATCAAGCATGAAAGCAATTGCCTATTTACACTTGGACATATGTGGTCCTTAGGAATATATGTAATCTGAACTTTCAGATGTTTATAGACAGGTTTATGGAAGTGGTGTACTCCTTTCTACATGATTAATCTCCACCCAGGGTTTTCCAAAAATACCAAGAGCTTCTACATCTGAGTCTTAATACTAGAGTTGGGGATTGGGTTTTGTATGAATAATATATTGTTTTGAGGGTGTATAGATTTTAAGAGGATCCTTATAAGATACATATTTTCCTTAACACAAATGTGTTCGCTATCAAGTATGTCAGATAGATATTTCTCTCTAATTAGATACATTTTTTGAAGTATAAGCACCCCATCACTTTTAAGCTCCCCAAAGATGTAGGACCTTTATTGGTAAAGACAAGAGGTTCCTTCTCTACTATAGAAAATTTGTGAAATCAACTGAATCTGGAGAAGTTAGAAAAATGGCCCTATGAACCTCACCAGGTCATTTCCAGGAAGAGGATTAAAAATAAAAAGTATGCATGCAGTTGTATGCCTCGTCCTAACTGGGAGAAGATATCAAATTTGTTGACTTGGGATAAATTCCAGGCAATCCAGAGCAATGGTATAGACCAGAACATTCTAGGATCACAGATAGGGGCTAATAGGATAGTTGAAGAAGCACAGACAAATATGGGCATAGATGAATCTAAGACTAATCCACTAAGCAAGAAACCCATAATTGATCTTGAGAAAGAGGCAATGCAAACCATTATTGAGTGTGCTCAGACCAAGGAACTTCCAAGTGAGATCAAAGAAATGACCAATCAACCACCAACAAGCTAGAAGATGTCGGCTATTACTATAAATAATTACCCTTGACATTTACTTCAAACACCTCATATACAACATGGATCAGCTTCTGTAAGCCCAACACAAGCACAGCCCACCCTTTATACTAAATATGTAAATATAAAAAGATAAAGTATGGAGACAATAAAGGAGCTTAGCAGAAAGATAGATGTAGGGGCTAAAATATTGTTGATAGTTACATACCATAAGGAAAGCACCCTTATAATTTCTATCATAGAACCAAAGGTTCGAGTGCCCAATTCCTTTGAGGATAGGAAAGCAGAGGAGCTTAAAGTAGATTTTGGGCAGTTCACCCCTGGATAAGGTTGACTTCTACAGACATGCCAGTGAATTATTGTGTATATATGTGTTGTAGTCCTCATCCAATGAGAAGAATCTGAGAATGTCATTAGAAAAGTGGATAAATTGTTGAGAGTAGAGAAGACAACTGTCAAATCCAAGTGTATCTCCATCAAGGAGTTGGAGAGTAATATTGTATCCTTGGGGGTAAATCCAATTGATACCTCCCATGCTAAATATGCCTTACAACAAAAGGAAAATGAGATTTCTTATCTAAAAAAGAGGTTGAATATCCCTAACATAGAACCTGTCCTAACTCCAAAATTGTTGAAGTTGCAGGAAGAGAAGGATTGATTAATTAATGATAACATGAAATATTACAAGTACCAAGTGGAAGAATACAAGAAGTGGATGACTTGGAATTACAAATTTCAGCCATGAAATTAAAACAAACATCTATGTCAGCTCAATAAATTCCCCAAGAAGCATATCCATCAATTCAAGAGACCCCTCATCCAATAAGAGAAGCAAAGCAAGCTCCAAAAGAGCAAGATAAGCATGCCTTGGCAGAAAAAACAACTAAGGAAATGATAGAGGATACCCCATTAGAGTAGTCAGATAAGAAGAATAGTAATATAAAAGAGATTGAAGATGAGATTAATGAAAAATATGAGCTTATTGAAGATTTGGAACATGAGAGAGATGAATTAAATAAGTATACAATCTAGGAATAGAGTTGTAAGGAGAAGGTATTCTAAAGGAAGCCAAGAGAGAGCTATGGGGAAAGATAGCCGGAGAAATCATGAAGTATTGGGATTATTTTAAGGTAATTAAGATGATTGGAATTAGCCACTATTTCTAACACTGAGACAAAGAGAATTTAGAAGGAGTTTGAAGATAAACCAAAAGTTGCAAGAGAGGTAATCAGGTTTCTAAATAGCACAAGTAAAAGGTAGTTGGATGAATTGAAAAATACAATTAGAACACATTTGATAAAGTTGGCCAATCAATTGTGGGGAATCAAATTCTTCTAAACCTAGCCCAAAATAAGATAAAATCCCTGACATTAGAAGTTTCATCTTTTAAAGGCTTGTTTAAGGATGTTGTAAGGGATTAGCACATATGTTGGATGGCAATGGATATGTGTACTAGAAAGGCTCATATCAGGACTTGTTGGATCAAAAGAGGAATGAGAAAAGAGTGTTTGAAAATTTGTATGGCCATCTAGAAGGAGATGAGTTAACCAAGCACTTAACTGGAGAATTTGAAATGTGGATTAATTTTAGAAATCAGTTAAGAAATTTCCCACCCATATCATATGAAAAGATAACCAATGTTGAATTAGATTTAGATGCCCTAAGAACACATAAGTATCATATGGGAAATAAATGGCATCAGGTTTCAAAGTATAATAAAGTTGATTTACCAAAAGTGAGCCAGCATTTGCTAGTAGGATATCCACCTAGACAACCAGCTGGGAAACCATCAAGGTAGCCAAGTGTTTAAATTGGGAAAACCTATGAAACCAATTTGATATGTATAAGGGAAGGAAACTTTCCATATTTTGGGTAGCCTAATAGGGCAGACAAATATCAAAACAATGGGTCAACCATCAACGTAAATAATTGTACATATGAGAATACCAGTAGTTGGAAAACCACCTCAGAAAAAAAGCACTAAAAGAAGCTTGACCAAGAAGGAGTAAAGGCATAGAATGTAGTTAGACAAGTCCATCCAAAATCTAAACAGAATGATTGTGATAGAAGTGAAGACAACTGTCAAGGTAGTTAGAGAAAACAAAAATTGGTTAGCGCTTCCTATCCTATATAAGTAAAATTCAAGCTTAGACAAAGGGCTAGCATTTTTTTGAGGGGGTCTCCAAGGGAGTTGTTGAGTCAATTTATGAACTTATTTTTGTATACATGAATTTAGTTTAGAGACTAAGATTCTAATGTATATCAACAATGTTTCCTCCTGTGTAATTCTTTCTTCCTATTGTTATTTTCGAATCTCATATATATTTGTGTAATCCTTCTTGAGAGTAATAAAGCTTTGAGAAACAACATTGCATCATATTTGTATCAATGCTATGAATGTATGCTGAGTAGTGAGATTGAATTTGAGATTCATTTTTCATGACCCTTGTTCTTTCTTAATGTGTTCCCGTGATTTAGAGTAATTGAAGGTTTCCATTACTAGTAAACATATGGATGCCAATGTTTCCATTTATTCAAGAAAATATCATGAATGATTTGCATTTTTTCCAACTGTTGAATTCTTTATAAGCTCGGTATGTATGCCCCCACCTTGAATGTGTAATATTATTCCATGAGCGCCTTATACACTTTTGTTTTGTGTTCCATATACGACATTTTCCCTCATTTGCATTTGAAAAGAGAAATATACACCATTAAATTCCTCTTCAATAAATCCTCATATCAAAATTAGTCCAATATTATTCATATCTATAGATATTTTCCAAAGGAAACCAAGAATACATCATACTAGGAAATATTAACCTCTAAATTTATACAAAGTGAACCTCATTGTGCCTTGGAATGTCCTAGTTTTAGCCTACAACATCTTAAGGGTTGACATGAAAAATGGTGCCATTGACGAGGAGTGGAGAACATAAATTTAATTTTCCCTGGGAACGACATTAATCAAATCTTATTCGGATTTGGTGAACAATAATTAGACATCCTATTGAAGTTTCACCTAGTTACTTCATTGAAGTGAAGCTCGCATTTGATCAACATCATATCAGAGAAAATACCACGTTAAGCAGTTTTCAGAGCTTGCAAGATACAAGGAAATCAATCACCTGGAGGAATTATCATACAAATCAAGATCCTCAGGTGAAAGGTATTCCTTAGAGAAATATTGTAACATTTCCTTTTGAATTTGAAAATCAACAAGCATATGAAGCTTTAAATAATCAAGAATATCCACATTCTATTGCTCCTATTCCAATTTTTTATGTAATAAAATTATCCTTTATCTTCCTTTGCAAGTTCTTCCCATTCGTTACAAGCTAAATCCAAACCTCAAAGAACTCCTATAAACCTACAGGCCGAGAATACAATTGTGCAACATTTAATGGCTAACGTAGGAGGTAGAGGTGGACCTCCACCACCATGTGTAGTTAATCCCCGGGTAGCCACAATTTATGGCCCACTAAATATTCCAAAAAATATCCATTACTTGCCTAAGAGTTACCTAATTATTTTACCCAAGTTAAATAGAAAAGGGATACTACAATTGAATACCATATGGCCACCTTTCAAGATTTTATTTACAAGTTCTATATTGAGCATGATAATATCTTTATGAGACTCTTATCACATCCCCAATCACCTCAGCAACCATTTGAGATGATGGGGAACACATGCAAACATCACATTGCCAAGTTCTCTTGCTCTTATACCATTTTATCATGTCCCTCTTGACCAAATCAATCATAAGAAAGAGCATTACAAAAAATCGGGCTTCCAATCTATACGCTATCCACCACTTCCAACCTCATAATATTTTAAACACAAGTGTCAAACTAATTAGAAACCAAATCTTGGCTAATCAAATCCTTAATTAACCTTACAAGAAATCCCAACTGTTAGATTCCAACTTACCAACATTCTTCCACCTTTTTGACATTTTTGACATTGGGAGTCAGAAATTAGAACATCAAATGGATTTCCAACAACAACATCAACTTGCCTACTCCAATGTTTCCAACATCAGAAGTTGGAAGTCAGAAGCACATAGCGTGACTTTCACAAAAATCCCCAACACATTGACTCTAATGTTCCTGACATCAAGAGTTGGAACTCGGCTTCACGACATTGATCCTTGGTGAAAGACATATGTTAGGCCCGCCCCAACATCCATACATCAGTCCTCAAAAATTGACACCTATAAACAACAACCTTCCATGACTCCCTCGGTGCCATTATCGACATCAAAACTTCGACAAATTTCATACCTGACAGTACTATTCACTAAATTCGAGGTCAGAAGTCGAAACACCACCAGTGCCCTATTATGGAACATGATCCCTAACTTCTGTCAATGGTGCATCGGTGTCAAAACTTTGGCATAAAAACTAGTGCAATAACCCTTCCACAACTTGTTATGTTGATTCTAGCGTCATCACCCCAGAATTTTGGAATGACATGTTGTTTCATTGCATACCGTGTTGAATCTTTCGTTGCGACCTTAAACTTATTCGACCATTAAAGATCTGATTCATTCCTCTGGCCTTAGGCATTCTCGGCATGGAAACTTAGGAAATTCTTCCAAATCAATTACTTAACACTTAGTCATTTTGTGCAGATGTCTAATGTATGGATATCGTATTCCAAAATCCCTATTATGCCTTCTCAAATCTTATAGAACATGTGAAGATTCCATTAAACCTACACATTAAGGATATAAATACTCTATATACACAATCTATTCAACACAAGCATAATTGAATATGGGAATCCATTAAATACATTTCAAATTCAATACACAGGGACATTTAGCTTAAACAACATAGATCCAAGATTTTAATGTTCCTAGGACTTGTGCAAGTGCAAATGAAACATTCACAGTGGAACTTCAATTGAACTACAAATGCAATTCATATATAAAACCAACCTATTCATCATCAACATAACAACAATAAAATCATGTAAAAAAATAACTCATTTTCCGGCTATGAACTGGCTTTCTATTGTCTAATTCAAACTGCCATTTCATTTTATTCAACATGAATAAACATTCATCCATCACATAGAAATTCTGAGCATTCATAAACAATAGGACACTTTTCTCATTGAAATTGTCCAAGCAACTGGCTATGTGAGTTCAACATTCTACCCAACCGCAAGTCTATGTCTGCCCTATATTATTTTAGTTGAGAGATCACCCCCGAGCTAGGATAGGATATCCACTAGGGATAACTATACTCAGGCTCACTCACAACAATGGATACACACACACTCAAGATAAGGCAACACACAACTGGGTTTATCAATCCCACAAAGAAATAATGACAATTACTACTAAACCAATGAGCTCAACCATAGAGCTCTAAGCTTCTCCATCATCTTTATCCATCCTTGGCACCCACATCCTACCACACCCAACTCAAGGAAGGTCCCCTTATCTACTACACAGTCCCTCGGGTGCCCCTCCCCTCCAGATCTCTTCAAGGTTGATATAGAAGGTCCAATATTCTAAACCTATAGAGATTTCATGTCATCATCGGTTTTCACAATCCACACAGATTCTTTGCATTTACAACGCTATGAGGCTCGTCTTTCACTTAGGATTCCAAATCTACCATGGTTGTTGCTGGGTATGAAACACACATAGCCAATTCAACAACAATTCTTCCATGTAGGATTCATGATGAATGAAAAAACCTACTTCACTTTTCTTAATTGGGTCATGGCTTTTCATGTTGGGTTCAAGGACAACTAGAAAAACGCATTCCCCTATGCTCAATTGCACAATTCATACCTCCCAATTCACCACTAGGTCATGCATCTACCACGCTATTGTTGTATTTGTAACTTTGAAATATATTTTGATGTATATTATCATTGTATGTTGTTGTACCCCATCAGAGATGTGTTTCCCTCCTTTCAGGACGTCATTATTGCATATGGTCAGTGAGTTAAACCCTTCATTATAAGTTGGGGCAATAGTCCCCACGAAAAGATAGTTCATCCATGAGGTTGTCTACAACATACCACCTTCTGCTACAAATGGCTTGTGCCTTCTTTATGGCTTCAGCAATTGTGTCATCTAAATCTTCCCGGGCTCTTAAGATAATCTTGATCTTTTTAAACTAGAAGTTAGTGAGAAAGGTGACATTATCTGGCTTATCTTTCATATACCTTTGCCAGTCTGTGACCTCATCATAAGCCTTTGAAGCTTTTTGCCTCTTTTCAACTAGATCTTTTAGAACAATAGACATTTTGTCAAAAGTCATATGAGTTTCAAAAATATTATCCAAGGTTTTAAACAACTCACTGACTAAATCATGGTGCTCCCTGTTAGTCCAAATAGCCAACTCTTTGAATTCTTCCTGAGAAAATTTAGAAAATGAAGATGAAGCTGCACTTGCAGTTGCATCTTCATACTATATTTATAACAAGGCTACCTTCTATACCAAAGTGGAATTATTTGTCTTTCCCCTCTGTAGCTCATCATGAAGAGAAACAGTCTTTACTTGAAGTTCATCATACCTGTTCTCATGTTGTCTCTTGAGTTGTTCCAGTTCCTCCTTCGGGCTGAAAATTTATGCCTTCTACTTGTCAAATTCTTTGTTCAAAGTGTTAACAACATCAAAATTGACACCTGTAAAAGCTCCTAAAATAGATGCAGCATCCGTGGCATCCACCTGTGGATCACCTGATCATTGGGTCCATACAACTTCACTTGAAAGGGATATGTCTATATCGCTCTGATCCCTGCTCCTTTTCTTTCCCCTCTTCACCACTGATTTATCAACTTTACTGTAACGATATTCTCCCAGAGATATCATAAAATATTCATTGAATTTATCCCTCATCTCATCAATGGGGGGTATATTAATACCTATGGATATCAAAGAGGAGGTTTGAGTTGTAGTGTGAGAGGGTATGGTCATAGTAATATGAGAAGTGGATGTAGAGGAAGAAACACTCTAGGTAAGAGTCACTTCATGGGTTGAAGAACTGTCAGGAACAGAGATTTCAATAGATGAAACTTGCAGGGTAGTGGCTCTGAGTGATGAAGGTGATAGCGTTGAGGTTTTCTCATGCACAGGGGATGATATTGAGTTGAAAGAAGGAATATGCAGTGGAATTTTAAAAAATGGAGGTATGGTGGATGATGGAATGGGAATATGTACAGAGATAGGTATAATAGATTTGGGTAAGCATGTGGCATCTTGATATAGCTGAGACATAAAGGGTGTCACAGTAGAACCAGTAGACAATGGGGATAAGGATGTGATGGATGAAAGAAGTAAAGCCGAAGATGATGGGCAGGGCTGGGAAGAAGGTTGTGATTATGAGGGGGCTGATGAAGATTTTCCATTGCTACCATTAAAAAAAATAATAAAATCCTGTAAATCTTTAACATTTCCAGTTTCAATAGTGACAAGCACAGGGGAAATCCTCTCATCCTCCTCTGAATGGGTCAAGTCTATAGTAGAAACAGGGATGGATGAAACTTGAACCTTCAACCTTTTGAAAGGCTTCTCTTCAACCTGGGTTTGTTTAGATTGAGCTTTCTTAACAACAGTATTTACCTGAGTGGCTTCAGCTCATTGAGAAGTTGTAATTTCTTGAGTGTCCAGTGTTGAAGTCATTCTGCTCAGTTTCTGTTTGATCTGCTCCGAAGTAGCAAATAAGGTTTGACCTGCTTCTCCACAGATGCCTAGGGAATTTCTTCCATGGGACCTTTCCCTTTACCTGTATCTGAACTGGTTTCCATGGATGTGTTCTTTGCTACTAAAGCCTTCTTTGTTGTGGCTTGAGCTTCCTTTTCTTCCCTGTCTTTCATCACTTTTTCTTGAATTTCTAACTCCATAGTCCTATAATGTAGAACCATGTCCCTGATCTCCTTTTGGTATAGCATGATGTGACTTTGTTCTTCTTTAATTTTAGCCCTTGCCAAAAATTCATAGAAAGTATCAACCCCCTAATAGATGAATTCATCTAGTGTTTCCTCATGAGTGTACCCTATTTTGAAGTGATTCTGCTTGAGGTGAAAATCAACAATCCCCTTGGGATCATGCTGCCTTTTACTAGCAAAACCCAGTTTGAGTGACACTATGTGGTCACTGAGTTCTAACACCCATGTAGAAGTAGGTATGCTCAAGGGTCCAAGGGTTAGAGGAAATTTGGGCCAGACTTTCGTCTTGGGTGTTGCACATTTCTTATATATCCCTTCAGTGACCATCTGAAATGAGATTTCTTCAAGAACTAACCTATCAGGCATGACCTTAGGTAGCATATGAGCAGCATTGCTACCAAAGATTCTGATATAGGTGAATGACTCACCGACATACCTATATCCCATTGTGGCTAAAAGGGTTTTGGCTTCAGGGGAGAATGTAGGAGCTTCCTTCTTGAAAATTAGGAAATAAACCTAGCCGAGGAAACTCTCACAAATGTCATAGAATCTGGTTACATAATTGGTTTTCGATAGCTTCAAATGATAAATATGTATAGGTGGGGCTGGTAGTACCCAACTCCAGCCCATATTTGGATAATGAAACTCGATGCAAAGATATCCACAATGAAGGTGGAGAAGAAGAATTTGGGCTTCTTCCTGGCAGTAGCTTTCTAGAATTCCTGTATGGCAGTTTTAAGTTCTAGAGACAAGATTGAAGCCCGTGGAAGGGATTCTCCTGTAGTTATGACATGATGGGCAATCAGAGCCCATTCTTCTTTGAAGTAAGAATAGTTGGGGAGACTGTAGATCATGCACAACATTGCTTCAAGCAGGGAATAGGGTTCCTTGAACCATTCAATGGGGTAAAGTTCATCTTTTCTCTGGGAAAATTTATAGGGTTCGGCCATCCAGGACTTCAGCATTTGGTCAAAATTGTACCTGGAATTGGCAGCTTTAACAAAATCCGCATGAAGGAGCTACATAAAAGGTTTGAGAGCGTAAATTTTCACAAAGGTTTCAGAATGAAAATTGGCCAATAGCAATCCAGTACTAGTGCTAAAAGAATGGTCTTTTGGATTGGCGTGATTATTAATCCATCTGACTGCATCATTGTAAGGTAGGACAGTTGGTCTTGTAGCAATCATGTGGATTCCAAAATCCCTAATTCTCTCATAAATGAGTTGGCCATCCTGAAAGTCTGAAAGGTCATTGTTGTCAAAGATAGAGTAAACTCAGAACCAATCCAACTGATAGGTATCGGAGAAGACGCTGAAATTTGGGTCTTTGGTAAGTATGTCTTTCTAGAGGTTTTTTCATCGGGTAATTCGAGGTGTTTTGGATGTTGCCATGTTCTGTTGAATGCACAAACCAGAAATTAAAACTAATTTTTAAAGGAACAACAGTAAACTATTTGAATTTGGAAAGGTGACTTGATAACCAACTTGAAACCGGAGTGAATACTGGTGAAATAGCTTGGTAAAAATCTGAAGGTAAATTCACGCAACACAGCAAGTTACAGTGGTAAAACAATGAATAAATCGTGAATAATACCAACATATATATACTTCGCAGGAAATGGTTCAGAACATAGGATGAGGATGAAAACAACGATCAAGATTAGACTTTGCGGGATGCGGGATTAAATTACAAAATCAAAATTTTATTAATCATTCTGTAACCCGCATTCTGCATTTTGCGGGATGCGGGATTTCAAGACCATCAAAAGTTTATTAAAACACCTTTGCATCCCACATTCCACACTTTGCGGGATGCGGGTTGCAGAAACATGCAAACCGAATGACATAACAAATGACATCCCACTCCCCACATTCCGCACTTTTGCGGGATGCGGGATGCGGGATGCAGGTTGCCCAAATCATAACTATCAAAAATATCCCGCATCCCGCATTTCGCATTTGCGGGATGCAGGTTGCGGGATGAATAATTTTAATACATTTGACTTTAAAAAAATCCCGCATTCTACAACTTGCGGGTCGCGGGTTGCGGAATCGCAAATCAATCCCAAACAAACCTAGCTTTCTGCATTTTAAAAAAAACACAAATCAAGCATGGATTTTTGGGAATTTTGGTTAAGTTAGGGAATCCCAGAAGTCAAGAAAAATGTAATAGAATCCAACAGAAGTTACAAAGGATTCTACCAAGTTACCTTTGTATGTGTGATTGGGATCCCTTGTAAGAATAACATGGGATCTGTTGTACCTACAACAATAACCAAATAAATTGGATTGATTAAGTCTTCTTTGCACAGTGAATTCTCCATGACTAATCTTGGATTGTTGAAGCAATTTCTTGGATTGCAAATTGAACAATCTGAAGCAGGGATCAATATCAGCCAACAAAATTATGTTGCATACATGTTATTGAATTTCAAAATGGTTGAATGTAAATCATCCAAGTTTCCATTCCTTTCCGGTATCAAACTAGGTGAATTTGGTGCATCTCCAATGGTGGACAGCTCATTATATAGGCAGCTAGTTGGGATTCTATTGTATCTTACACACTCTCGACCATATTTGGAATATGTTGTAGGTGTTGTAGCAAGTTATATGCCCTCATGATATCCATTGGAAGGCAGGTAAAAGGATCCTTCCTTTTGGCAAGGAACCAGACATTTCAGGGTACACTATGTTGTTGGTTCTCCACTAGAACTAGTTGGATTTACTGATTATGATTGGGTTGGAGATCCTATTGATAGGAAATCCACTTCAGGTTATGTATTCATGCTTGCACATGGTACCATATGTTTTTCAAGCAAGAAAAAACACACCATATCCCTCTCTTCAGCTGAGGCCAAGTACAGAGGAGCAGTGAACACAATTAAACAATGCGTGTGGTTGGAAGGTATTCTTCAGGAACTTGGAGTTGCATTTGACTCACCCATAGTCATTCGGTGTGATAATAAAAGTGAAATCAATATTTCCACTGATCTAGTGTAGAGACAGAGGAGCAAACACATTCAAATACACATGCACTACATCCAGAGCTTGGTGCATGATCAGGTGATAGCCTTTCAGTATTACCCATCTGCAGAGCAATTCATTGACATTTTCACCAAGAGATTTACAGAGAAGACATTCACCTATATGAGATCCCTTATTGGAGTGGGTGACACATGGTGATTGTTGATATTCACTTTCATATTTTTTTCCGCATTTCCATTTTTTATGGGAGGTTTTGTTCTCATGTGGTTTTCCTCCTTACCTTGGTTTTTATGGACAAATAAAAATTTTGTTGTATGAAGTGACTAAACCTTAGTTCTGAAAGCCTAAATAATATTTTGGATAATATGTAATAATTTAGGATTAAGGGGGAGTGTTAGAGGAATAATCCACCTTAGTACCATGATCATACACCTATGAAACATTTCATTAGATTCTATTGTATATTCCATGGCCAAGACTTAGGAAATTGATCATTTACTGCTAGTTGAGGTGCTCCACTTTGATCATTCTGACAATTAAGGCACTCTAGGTTGATCATTCTGACAACCTAGGCACCTTCATTTATGACATACTATCTTGGTGCGCTCCCCCATCCCAATATTCAGGGATTTTGTTTGACTTGAGGTGCTAATGCATGTTCTTGGTGGTTTTTGTCCTTCCTTGGGAATTTATTTCCTCCTTGGGATACTCCCACTCACCCATGTTCTCACCCATTCCTAGAATACCTTCATTTATGTTCCAACATGCCTCACCCTTGTTCACACTAGCATTCATGATTGTTTGGGATGATTAGGAGGCTGATTGATCCAACTAGGGGGTTTGAGGGTCAAATCATAAGCTAATACTTGTATGCATCCAGATGGCATCCAAGGCCTCACAATTTTTCCCTATTGTATTATAAACATGTTCCATACATATTTACATGTTGGATAGTCATAACAATATCTGGTATTGACTTCATTTGTGTATGTTATTCTCACTCTTTTAACTTTTTTGTGCATATTTTGTGAACAATATCGAATTTTAAGAATATCCTTGGCTCCTGGATCCTACTATGAATCAATTCTTATAAATATAGGTTCAGAAAAGAGAGTGACATTCACTGAATATGGTGTGGAAATATCACAAATTTCTATAGGCAAAGTTG
Organism: Pseudotsuga menziesii; assembly: GCA_001517045.1. Lineage (NCBI taxonomy): Eukaryota > Viridiplantae > Streptophyta > Pinopsida > Pinales > Pinaceae > Pseudotsuga > Pseudotsuga menziesii. The sequence continues at coordinate 713,325 of LPNX010912177.1, read as the reverse complement.
TTCAGTGGGTATTGCAGATCATGAGTCAAGAATGTAAAATTTTTCACACTTTCTTCCTTACTCCTCGGGGAATGCACTCCTATAGCATGCCAATGAGACCAGAAAGATATGCAATGAGAGGTTTGGACACCTTAACTACATATATATTCAATATTTGAGCAAATAAAACATGGTTGAAGGACTTCCAAGCATCAAGTTTTCCAAAGGCACATGCAAGGGATGCATTGTTGGGAAGCATGCAGAGCGCAAGTATGACAAGGGGAAGGAAAGAAGGGTTTTCCAAGTGCTTGAATTGATCCATTCATATCTTATAGGATATATTCCCAAACCCTCCTATGGAAACTAAATGTATGTCTTAACATTCATAGATGATTTTTCAAGGTATTGTTGGGTGTTTTCCTCAAGCAAAAATCTGAAGTGTATGAGATCTTCAAAGTTTCCAAATCTTTTGTTGAAAAATTTAATGGGAAGAATATAAAGGTATTAAGGAATGATAGTTGAAAATGTGTCAATAAGAACCTAAATCATCTATGTGAATATAATGGCATTCAAATGCAACATTCAGTGCTTTACACACCACAACAAACGGTGTGGCAGAGTGCAAGAATAAAGCATTGAAGGAGATGGCCACAAGCACGTTGGATGCTAAGTCTTTGTCTCATAATATATGGGTTGAGGCCATAAATTGTGCTACATATTTTTATAACATATTTTCACACAAAGCATTGGAAGAGAAAACTCCATTTTAGGCTTGGAGATGTCACAAGCTAAATGTTTCTCATTTTAGGGTTTTTGCTCAAAGGCATGGGCTAATTTTCCTCTCAAGAAAAGAAAATACTTGCAACCTCAAAGAAAGGAGTACATAATGGTTTTATATGATGAATATTAAAAGGGATACAATCTCTCTTATCCCTCATCTCAGAAAACTTTCATTGATAGAAGTGTACAGTTTGAAGAAGAGACTATGCAAGAGGTCGAGCTAGTAGAGGGAGATTGCTCACACCCTCCACTCAATGATGATGTAAGTGATGTTTCTCTTTATGATTTTTCTGATTATGATATGGAATATTAATATGATGACATGCATGCAGATCATCACTCAACCATAAGGCCAAAATGGGATGAGAAAACCATACAAGCAGATGGCGATCTTGCAGGAGATCCACTAGACTCTAGGAAGACTATATCTCAGTTTCACAATGCTTTCTCCACTTGTGATTCAAATATTCGATAGAGGTGTTTTCTAATGGTTGTATATAATACACATTAATATGAAGAAGTGTCACATGACCCAATATGGAAAAAATCCATGCAATAATATTTCAAGTCTTTGCAAGACAATGAAACTTGGGGGATGGTTCCTCTACCTTCCAAGAGGAAACCAGTGCAATGTAAGTGGGTTTATAGGACCATGATGGTTTTTTATGGTTCATATGTTAAGTATAAGGAAATATTGGTTTATAAATGATTCTCTCAATTCCATTGAGTGGACTATACAAGAGACATTTGCACCAGTTGCAAAGATGGACTCAATCAGTATAGTTTTGGCAATTGTTGCATATAAGCGATGGGAGGTGCACTATATGGATGTGAAGAGTGTTTTTCTTCATGGTGACCTTCATGAGGATATTTATATGCAGTATCCTAAAGGTTTCATTCATGATCCTTCACTGGTTTGCAGGTTGAAGAAGTTCTCTATGGCTTCAAGCAAGCCCACATGGCTTGGTATGTCAAGATGGAGAACTTTCTTCTCTCACAAGGCTTTGAAAGATGAAAATATGATCCTAATGTGTGTTTGAAGCATATAGATTAATATATTCATATTATAGTACTATATTTTGATGATATTTTGACCAATAGAAGTTTCATTTTTTATATAGGTTCAATTAAGTTTTCATTGCACAAAGCATTTTCTATAACTGACCTAGAATTGTTGAAACAATTTATTGGATTGGAGATTGAGCAATCTGATGCAGATACTAAGGTAAGCCAATTAAAGTATGATTCATACCTAGTATTAAATTTCAAATTGCATCAATGTAAATAAACTAAGTGTACCCTTCTTTTAGGATTAAAACTGGGTGATTTTGGTTCATCTCCAGTGGTGGGAAGGTTGTTGTATATGCAAATAGTTGGGAGCTTATTGTACCTCACACACTCTCAACATGATTTGGATTATGAAATAGGTGTTGTTGCAATATATATGCAGGATTCTCATGAGATCCATTGGAATTATACTAAAAGGATCTTGCATTATGTGCAAGGAACCAAACACTTTGGGATACACTATGTTGCCAGTTCTCCACTAGAAATAGTTGTATTTACTCATTCAGATTGGGCAGGAGATTCCACTGACAGGAATTCCATGTCAAGTTATGAATTCATGCTTGCACATGGTCCCATATTCTGGTCAATTAATAAATGGAACACTATTTCTCTTTCATCAACTAAGGTTTAGTACAAAGGAGTAGTGAATGCATCTACACAATGTGTGTGATTGGAAGGCATTCTTGGAGAACTTGGTTTTGCATTTGATTCACCCACTGTCATTTGGAGTGAAAATCAAAGTGAAATAAATATATTCACAGATTCAGTAGAGAGACATAGGACCAAGCACATTTATATTCACATGCACTACATCAGGAGCTTGGTGCATGAGCATGTGATATCATTGCATATTTCCCATCTGCGGAGCAAACTACTGACATATTCAACAAGAGATTCACAGAGAAGAAAATCACCTATATGATAATACTCCTTGGAGTGGGTGGCACATGGTGATGACTAATATTCACTTTCATATTTCGCTCCATGTCCATTTTAGAGGGGAGGTTTTATTCGCATGTGGTTTTCCGCCTTACCTTGGTTATATGGACAAATAAATTTTTTTAAGAGATGAATTCAGCCTTAGTTTTCAAGGCCTCAACTTTTGATGTGATTACACTAATTCAAGATTAATGGGGTGGGGTGTTATAACATAATACCACCTAGTACCATAGTCACGTACCACCTAGGATCATAGTCACATTCATTTTCACTTATGTTGCATAGTCCAAACATTGGTTAAGATGGCTTCCTAAGGTTATTGGGGGTTTTGGACCATTAATTACACCCAGGGCCCACAGTTTGGTTAACCAAGAGCATGATCACCCTAATTAATGATTTTTTGGTCCCTGGGGGTCCTCCCACTCCTTAAATCATGGATCTGGTTTGACCAGACGTGCCCATGCATTGTTTTTTAATGTTTTTGGCTATTTTGGACCACTCTAGCACACCTAACTGACCCTTAGTTATGACCAAGCATGTTTCCCCAATGTTGACATGGCCATTTGTGACCGTTTGAGGTGGTTTGGGAGCTTATTGGTCTACCTAGGGGATTTTGAGTTCCAATCTAAGCCTGCCACATGTATGCCACCAATTTGCCTCCAAAGGATAATGATTTTCTCCTATTGTAATATAAGCATGTTCCAGACATGTTTACATGTTGTATTGTAATATAAAGATCAGTTATTGGCAACATCCCTATGTGTTAATTTTTTCTCTTTTACACCGATTTCTTCATGTATTGTAAAATTGTTTTGTTGTGAGGATTCTCTTACCTTCTAGATCTTGCTGTGAATCAGAATATCACATAATATGCAACCTTCATACATGAAAGGATTGATGGAGTTATTTTTAAAGCATCCATGGTTGTATTTAAATGAATATGAGTATCTAAGAGTGAAGTTTCTACATAATCTAATTTAGTGGGTGTATTATAAAAGAATGTACCATCTTGGACTGGGTGTACTTCCTATGTTTTTATTTACAATTAAGCTTAACCAAAGAACAAATTTTATGATGAATGGTAAACCATAATTTATAACAAAGGAGCTATCAAGATAATAAAAAAATGGTGTATGAATGATGAGCTCTTTGCATTTAGTAGGGATGAGGCACTAAAGAATATTATAATATTATGGCATACTACTTATAGAGTAGTTAAGATTCCCATAGTTAGTACTTATATTAATGGTATAGTGGTAGTAAAGGCAATATAGATGTTTTCTCATAATGTTATAGAGAAAACACATTATGTTATAGTGGTAGTAAAGGACACGATATGTTATAGTCATCATGATTGCATCTTAATTTTGTATGTACCAAGAAAGAAATGTGAATGGAACTGAATGCATTATGATCTTAATGGTAATGTAAATTGGCATACCTAGGAGAAGACATGTTCATGTTAATCTCACCTGTGTAATGTTGAGATTATGCTAGAAGGGTTCATCGCATAGTGATTTTGTGCATGATAAATAGTTATTGAATACATTGTGATAAATATGTATGATACAGAAGACATGATGCAGTAATGCTAGTGGTAGCACTAACAATTTAACATGTATTCAATAAAGTGAGGTATGATTTATGCTTAGTATGTTGAAAGTGTAAGTCAATGAATAATATATGCAAGTAGAGGTAATTAATACAGAAGTGTAGTCATGACAAGGTAGATTATATTGACATACTTTGATTTCAACAAAGATTATGAATGTTAAATGCACAAGGATTGTGCATAAAGACAAAAATTGTTGCATCCAGATTATGATTTATGTATAGCATTGGTGTTTAAATGCACCAAAGAAGAAACTTGTTGATATATATTTTAATTCTTGCTTGAAATTATGTTGACAAAATAGATTATGATGTAAATAACTCATTGCAAGAGGTTGTGAGTGTAATATACAAGTACACCTGGTACCGAGAAACTTCACCAAACTGAAGCAAAGATAATTGAAAGCAATACATGTGGTAACTCTAGTATGTTTTCATAATTCAATGATTATCCTTGAAAGGATACTCGAATTCTATTAAAAGTGATCAAATGATAGCCAATTGCATGAATGGTTTATTTATGCCAAATATTTATTTCACATGAAGCATAATAAGAAACAATGTGATAGATTTAAAATACTATTGAAGCACTAAAAAGAAGTAAACTTAACATATTTGAGAATTTTAAGATAACATAGTTATGTTAAAGAAAATGATTTAGAAAATATGGAATATGTAAATTAAGAATTTTTGGAATAATTTACACAGATTTTGCAAGATACTAGAAGTATCAAGTAATGAAACTGGTTATATGATGTTTAGAATATTTTATGCATATTGTGGTTAATCAAGTCTTGGAGGACTTAGATATGCATGCCTTGATGTTGAGATGGTAACTCTGGAGCATCAAGATTATTTATGCTTATTATGTCGATTTCATGTTGAGTTGGTGGGCTCTTGAGCATCAAGGTTATTTAGACTTGGTATATTTGGTTTAATGTTGAGTCGGTAGACTCTGCAACATCAAGCGTACTTATTGATGTGATGATTATGTTATTTTATGTCAATTTTTTAAAAGTATTAATTATATGTCATTATGACTAACAATGCCATCAGGTTATTACAAGTAATGGGCTATGGCAATTCCAATAAGACCATAACTTAAGAAAGATATTGAACTTATGAAACCTGCAATAAAAATAGTAAACTTAATATAGGTAAAGACTGTAACACCCCGGTTTTGACCTCGTTTGCATTTAAATAATATGATGTAAATAATAATGGTGTGGAGCTAGGAAAAAGCCCCACCATTGATTTAGTGTTTATGTTTCGGCAATTAAGGTTGGGCCGATGGTATTTTTTTATGCTAGCTAAACATTAGAAAAAGTTGGACATCATGTTAAATTTGCAATTTTAATTAAAAACCCATAGCCGGCTCAACGCAACTAAATGATTTGGGGGCATGATTTTTCCTAAGGATGAGGGAGTGGGCGATTGGAAGAGGGGGAAGAAATTCGAAATGGGAAGAGCACCATTTCTGGAAAAAAAAATTTAATTTTTCTTGAGCAAGAAAAAACCAAAAATGGCCACCTTTCCCTCATGCAGCAACGTTTCACCTTCCCTCATGATTTTCAAATGGAAAAACGTTTTGGGAAAACCAATTCGGCATTCACGCAGCAACAAGCAAGCAAAAACAATTATGAGTCTAAACCTTTCAGGAATTTCTCCTGTCCGATGATCTGGATCCTTCACGTTTTGGGTTTTCCCTATGTAGATTGTTTCTCTTCACATTTTCTCCTGCTTTCTAGTTGTTTTCCTAAAACCGATTTCCCAAAATTCGATTTTGTGTATTTGATTTGAATAATCAGAAAATGTTTTCATTTTGGTAATTTGCAACAGTCTGTCTAGCACCGAAAAGGTTCAGAAATTCGTAAATTTCTGTGTGTGTATGTAATCCCTGGCGTCTGCTACGTTTTGATAAATCCTAGGACTGAGATCACGGTGTTTTCATCCATGTTTGGCATCTGAATTGATTGAAGGAATGGAAATAGAGTCTAGACTTTCTTGATAAACCTAGTGTGTGGAAGAACCTCATAGACCAATCTAGAAGGTTGGTTTTCTTCTTTGCATGCCCTGAATAGTATTGGAAGGGAAGGCATGGCCTGAGGGACTGTGTAGCAGAGAAGGGAATGCTTCCTTGTGTTGGGTGTGTAATTTTTTAGAAATCAGGCTAGATCTAGTGTGGATGTTCATAGCTCTGGGGTTGAGCTCACTAGCTTAGCAATCATTCTTTCCACCTCCTTGGAAGCCTGATAAACCCAACTGGAAGGATGGCTTGGATGGTAGCTTGATAAACCCATCTGTTGGTTTGGTTGTGTCTCATGGGAATTTGCCTAAGTGTAAACCACTACCTGTGTAATTCTGATAAACCCAACTGTGTTGGCTTGACTAAGTTTTATTGTATCTTTGGCTATGGGGAAAGTATGCTAGTGTTCTTTATTCCTTGGGGAAAATCATGCCCAACTCAGCGGTGGCAGTGTTGCTGAGAGATTAAAGAGCACACTGGCCTATGGTTGGGTGGAAATTTGCAGCGACATAGCTGCTTGCGGGACAAGCTTCTCCAAAGATAAGTATTCTTGTTTATTTAAGTTCGACAACTGTAATTGCTTATGAATTATTATGACATTATCATGAACATGTTGAATGCATGAATGGGTTGAATGAATGATCTTCTTTCGCTGTATATATATCATGTACATTTTATTATGCATATGTGTATTTATATGCTTTAAGTTCAATGCATTTTTATATATGTATTATGTTCATGGGGGCTTAGATTTCCCGGGTTGATAGATGTTAGTCGCGTCCTCTCCGCTGAGTAAGGGTTGGGGACATGACAAAGACTACTTTGAGATAATCACGGGGGACATCCTGGGTTATAAGACTCTTGAAATTTTAAGAAATATTTCTAAACTAAATCTAAACATAGAGAAGGAGATACCTTCCTAGTAATTATGAAATGGACAACAAACAAAACTCTTTATATTGAGAATCAACCAATTAATAGAAAGGAAGAAAATATTGGATAATAAAAATATGTGTCTAAGAAAGAGAACCTCAATTTGAATAAGAACTTATCCTAAAACGAAAACTTGCAAATAGTGGACATTACAGGGGATAGTGATCC
>LPNX010912177.1:672513-701226 GCA_001517045.1 Pseudotsuga menziesii | reverse complement strand
AGTGTTGATGGCTAGAAAATTCCCAGGTACTGACAGTAGGGATTCTCCCCAGTAAGTGATCCCAACTAGATCGTCCACCGTTTAGTGTGGGGAACCCGTCTGGTTAGTGGCCCTGCTACCGTAGAATTAAAGTGTTTAAGTATATTTTATCGGTTGCGGCTTGGTCCAGCGTTTACCAGTTGCAGCCCGGTTCAAGGTATTCTCTTCACAAATCATCAAAAAAAGAGGGCTAGGCTAACTCTCCCTAGGAGGGCGCATCTTTTGGAGGAAGTAGAATCAAATTTAGATCATTTTCATTTTTCACTTAGACACTAGTGATAGGAGAAAACTAGGGCATCAAGATTTCAGGGTTTTCCTCCACCAGTTTGGAAAAAGGAGTACATTAGGCAACTCTCCCTAGAAGGGTGCATCTATATATGGAATAAGAATCTAGTTTCGAGAAGCTTCAATTTTTACTACGGGACACTACGAGAAGAAACTAGGGCATCAAGTTTTGGAGGCTTCCCACCATATTTTTTAGAAAAGGACCTCACTAAGGAACTCGCCTCAAGGAGGCGCATCTTTCTATCTAGATAGAATTCCAAAATTCAAAGCTTGGAAAATTAGGGTTTCTCTAATGACTCCTTGGTGCTGGCCAGCTCCGCAACCAGGTTGGACACCTCAAATTGGTAAGATCTAAATCTCTGTTTTTTACATTTCAGGTTCTCGTTTCAAAATGAATCATCACACCCAATTTAATGATAAGCTTGGTGGAGCTAAAAAATTCTGAGCATGGAAGTATAGGATCTCCCTGATCCTTGAAGAAAATGATTTAGATCAGTATATCAGTAAGGAAGTTCCAGAGCCAATGGGAGATGAGGATAAGGATATTCATAATAATAAATTGGTTAAGTCCAAGAGAATCATTGCATATTATATTAAGGATCACCTCATCCCTCATGTTCATCCTTGAAAACACCTAAGGAAGTGTTCAATGCTTTGACGAAGTTGTTCAAAGGAAAGAACATCAATCGAAAGGTGACATTGAGGAACCAGCTAAATGATGTGAAGATATGGAACTCAGATACCATGTAGTCCTACTTCACAAGGGTTTCTCAAATCAAGTAATAACGTGAAGCAATCGAAGAGAATGTAGAAGAAGGAGAGATTGTTATGACCACCTTGAATGGTATCCCAAGATCAAAATATTCATTCATTCAAGGAATATGTTCCAGAAGGAAGTTCATATCTTTGAGAAGAATCTAGGAAGAATGCACACAAGAAGAAGCTCGACTCATAACAAGAGAAGAGGAAATGGGAGAAATTGAATATCAAGCTCTCACAGTCCACACCAAAAGAAATCATAGAAAGAAGGCCCAACCACCATTACAACAAGAGCGAGGACCAACATCATAAAAGAGAAAAGTATGAAATTTGAGTCACAGCAATTTGAGGACCAAGAAAAAACTTACAGAAGATTCAAGGATCAATTACACAGAAAAATGACATGAAATCACTACAATTAGGAGTTGCAGCTGTATATCATCTATCATTAATCAAAAGTAGAGATGCAATGTCATACACTGGCATGAATAGATAGACAATTCGAATCCCAAGGAGTTCATTCGAATTGTATACATGAGAGTGTCTTAGTTTTTAATTAGACACCACTCAACACATCAGTTAACCACTAATTACAATCAGAATTGACTGTAACTGAATCGGAGGCGGTTTAGACTGAGTCTAAATGAATAGAACTCAATTGCACATCAATCAGTAGGTGAGGGAGCATGTCTAACTCCAGCTAGCTGAGATAAACTGAATTGAACTAAATTGAGTCACCAGAATTTGTTAGAGGCGCCTTCAATCACTCTAGTTAACTGGAAATTACCAAAAATAGGCAAAATAATGATGGAGGCGCCTTTGCAACTGCAGCTTAACTTAAAGTGGGTGGAATAACCATCTAAATACTGAATTTGGGGTGCTTAGGTCATGCAGATCAACCCATATTTTCTCCTTGATTGAATGAGGAAGATCAGTTAGTCTCCTCGATTGAAGGAGAAGACTCAATTAGCCTCCCTGATTGAAGGAGGATGATCGAGTCGATGATGCAGTCACATATTCGAGCCAATAACTTAGGATAAGTGGTAAATTAGGCCAATTAGGCCAAATAATAATGTGTGGGTTGGATAATGACTCCAACACCCCCCCTTAAGCTATACTCATGTGGAGGGGTAACAAAAATAATAGGGCCCCGTCAACAAAGGCAATAGGTCACCCTTTACAAAAATTAACTATAAAATGCTCAAAAAACTCTAAGTGATGAAAAGAGGAAAACCACGTGGGAAAGAAAACACCTCCTCAAACTGAAAACTAAATAAGTAACTGAATTCACCATGATGAACTCACCCCCAAGAGTGAACGGAGGTAAGTCAATTTTTTCTCAGTAAAGTTCTTGGTGAAAATGTCTGCAATTTTCTCATGTGTGGGGCAATATTGCAGAACAATTGTCCTGGCATGCACAATTTCTCTAATGTAGTGCATGTGGATCTCGATGTGTTTGGTTTTTTGTCTCTGAACCGGATCTGTTGAGATCTTGATAGCACTTTGGTTGTCATAAAAATTATAGTAGATGAAGTACGACCAATATAAAACTCATACAAAATACCTTGCAGCCAAACTGCCTGGATGCATGCATTGTCCGCTCCCCTGTACTATGCCTCTGCTGAAGATAATGCAATGGAATCCTAATTTTTGCTTAACTAGGAAATAGGCCCACCACTAAACATGAAAAAATAGATGGAATTATACTTCTGATCAAGGCTATCTCCATCCCAATTTGAATCAGCGACATAGTGAATGTCACAGGATCTAGTACCCTGCACATATTGTAGAATCATCTTGGTTGCCCTCCAATGAAGCTCATAAGGGTATTGCATATACCTTGATACAACATTCATGGAATAAAAAATGTTAGGCATTGAATTTGTCAAGTAGAGAAGGCTTCCGATCAACTAACGGTAGAGAGTAGAATCCACCTGTGGAGTAGTATTTCCCTCTTCAAGACTGATTCCTGAGAGGAAGGGAAAAGGTGAAGCCTTAAAATCATGCATAATAAACTTAATTAATAGGTCTAAAGAATATTTGGATTGTGTCACCATAATCCCATCATAATTTTTGGTTATTTCTAGCCCGAGAAACTACCTCAACAGGCCTAGATCACTCATCTCAAAAGCTTCATGTTAAGCAGTTTTTATAAAGGCAATTGAAGCAAGGGTGATTTCTGTGATTAAAATATCATCAACATAGAGAAATATAATTAGAAAATTACCTTCATATAGCTGCAAGTACACATTTGTATCAGACTTACATCTTTCGAAGTTCTGTGATAGAAAAAAGGAATCCATTTTGGCGTATCAATCTCTTGGGGCCTGTTTTAAGCCATACAAGGATTTATGTAGCTTACAAACCAATCATGGATCTAATGTGTAACCTTTAGGATGATTCATGTATATCTCGTCTTGCAGGTCTCCATGAAGAAAAGAACTTTTTACATCCATATGGTGCACCTCCCAGTGCTTGGATGCAGAAATGGCCAAAACTAGCCTTATAGAATCCATTTTGGCCACTCGTGCAAAGGTCTTGGTGTATTCCACTCCTTGGACTTGGGAGAATCCTTTTGCTTCCATTCGTGCTTTATATTTGTAGTTTGATCCATATGCATTAACCTTTGTCCGATATACCCACTTGCATTGAACAAGTTTCCTCTCAGTATAAAATTGAGTACATAGATCTGTGGACCAACACACAACTCACAAAATAGATCATACAATTTACTCAGTAATTGAAGAATGAAATAGTGCAAAAATGGCTTGCAACTGTGAATGCTTTCATTAATCAAAATTAATTAGATAATAATTACAATGAAGTACAATGGCTAAATAGCCTCATGCAATTAGAATCCATGTGAGGAAATTTGAATTGGTTTGACTCTACTTGACTGAATGGTCAACTGACCTTGTCTAAATCATTATCGGGGTTCATCGGAGTTCAACAACCCAGCTCAAGTGTCTAATTTAGTTTTAATTATCAGTTAACTAGTCTAACTGATTGAGGTAGGTGATTAAATGCACCTCACATGCATGCAGCCATGCAATCCTAGCGCTAACTGAGTAGAACTGAATGTAACAGACTAGAACTGAATGTAATTGACTCCTAACTAAGCTTGACTAGTCACCAACTCAACTCAACTAATGGAGGTTGGTATCGACACTCCCAGTGGCTCCTAATTTCTAGGGATTGATCTAGGAGTATCCTAAACTGATGCATGCAAGTGCAATCAATCGCAGTTGGCCTCAATTAGTGTTCCCCACACTTTAGTAACTAGAACATGTGCCCCAATTAGGCCAATGGGACCCAATGGTGCTAGTGACTAAAAATAGACTGAAAGGACTCCCGATTTAGAAATTAGTCCTTATTTAGACATAAATGAACAAATTGGAAAAGGGAGGATTATAATCCTAACACCCCCCCTGAATGTTAACTTGGACAATTTGTGGGCCCTGGTAACTAACACCATAGGTCACCCATTACAGCAAATAAATTAACTTCTCAACACAAGGAGCTGGGGAAAAAACCACATGGGAAAAACCCCCCCCTCTAACTAAGTAGATAGAATCAGGATTCAAGTTTGAAAAACTTGAAAATATGTTCCTACAACCTCTGTGGAGTAGCGAAGCAGCATGCATGATGTTTAGTGCACAGGTATCCTAGGGCCTGGCATTTAGACTTCTTTGTCTTCTCCCAAAATGATGATGGAAGGAAGTAGGAATGTAACCTTTGCCTCTTTCTGGATGAAGAGGTGTATGATCCACTCTATTCTTCTGAATGCAATGTGATTGATCAACCCTTTCCATGTAGCATCTCACAGTGAGTTTGTTGCATCTCTTTGAAGGAGGTGAGATTGCATGACATAGCGCAAGGGTCTTTGCCTTCTGAGTGTCAGATGGATTTCCAGTCATCTTCCTAGATTCCCTCTTGGGAGTAGGGACTAGATCTAGATATGAATCACCCTGAATCTCAATCTCATAAACGGATACATCTGGTTCTGCAATACAAGTGGAAACTGCAAAAGAAGTAGATGGAATGTTTATACCTTCCCTTTCAAGTGGCTGTTGAGAGTGCACTGGTTCTGAAAATGGCATGAAGTGTTAGAACTCATATTCCTTGGAGGCATGATTTGTAGCACCCTTTGCTATGATGTTCCCAGTAGAGATATATGTGATCTCCATTGATTTAGGACCAAATTTCACTCGCTTTGCAGAGCCAGTATGAGTCATCTGGTAAACAGATAACAGATTTGCAGCTAAGGAGGGAACATAAAGCACATCTTTTAACTTTCCATGTTCAAGATTGATAGAACCCTTCCCTTTGGATCGAATTTGATTGTTATTGCCCATCTGAATACTAATACCATCAAAATACTGTAAAGAAAATAATGATTCTATGGATGCAACCATATGATTGGAAGCTCCGGAATCAATGAGGAAGGCATGTGTTGTTGAACATCTAGCCTTCAATGCATGGCATGTTTCTTCATGTTCTTCATTGTATTCTCTATTTTTAGCCTTCCTTGTGCTAGCAGGTACAGTAATGTTATGTTTCTTCAGAAGAAGATCCATCTCATCAATTGTTCTTCTCATAGAGGATCTTTCTCGATGAAATCCTCTTCCACAGTAAGAACATCAGTAAGAACATTGGGTCTTTCCTTTTCCATTCTTCTTGCTTCTCTTTGAACCTGAAGGCTCATTTGACTGCTCTTTCTCCACAAGAGACTCATCCTTTTTCTTCCCTTGATCATTCACTACCTTAGGTCCTCCTACAACCAGAGCTTGATCTCTGGAAGATCGAATGATCCCCGTTTGGATCAACTTTTCATGCTCCTGAGTGAGAGATTCAATGAAGGAGTTAACAGTAGGCATCTTCCAATTTGGAGTAGTGAGCTTCAATGAATGAAATGTTGATACAAATACTGAGTAGTATGCACCAATTTTTGAGAGAATGGCAAGGATGAGTTGATCATCCTCCTTCTCAACCTTGCACATCTTCAATTGGAACACTAGATGCTTGAGTTTGGTGAAGAATTCATTTACTGTTTCGAAATTGGATGGATGAAGAGAAATCGGCCCATTCTCTAGCTGATAGATCCTCATATCATCCTACTTGTCAAATAAGGAAGAAATCATATCCCAAACCTGCTTGGGAATCTTCAATCCATTGATGTGGAAGATAATATCCAAAGAGATTGAGAGGCACAAGCATCCATATGCTTCATCAAGCCTATTCCAGTACTTTTCTTTGTCAACATAATGAATTGGCTCTACCTCTATCTCCATTGTGAGTCTGAAGAGTCTTTTTGAGCGTAGCTACATCTCCATGTCCTCCTTCCACTTGTGTTAGTTGAAAGGAGTGAGAAGATCCATTGGAGGGGCCATTTAGAATGCAATGAAGGAGACTGAGCTGATGTAGCAAATGTAGTGAAGGAGACTGAGCTGCTTGTAGAAAATGCAGTGAAGGAGACTAATAAACCTGTAAATCATACAATAAAACATATAAAATGAGGTTGACATCCTACACTTTTGGAATTTTCATCACACCCAGCATAATTGATCAAGCAAGCTTGATCAACAATTCCTTTACTTGGGATATTAAGTGGTAAATTCTCCGCTTCTAGTGCAGTACTGGAAGGATCAATTTTTCTCAAAAAAAATTGATCCTAGTATGAATTTGTGGTAGGAGAAGTGCCTTGTCCTGCCGAGGCTATGATACCATATAAAATTGAGCACATAGATATGTGGAGCAACACGCAACTCATGAGATAGATCATACAATTTACTCAGCAATTGAAGAATGAAACGGTGCAAAAACAGCTTGCAAATGTGAATGATTTCACTAATCAAAATTAATTAGATAATAATTACAATGAAGTACAATGGCTAAATAGCCTCATGCAATTTGAATCCATGTGAGAAAATTCGAATTGGTTTGACTCTACTTGACTGAATGGTTAACTGACCTTGTTTAAATCATTATCGGAGTTCATCGAAGTTCAACAACCCAACTTAAGTGTCTAATTCAGTGTTAATTATTAGTCAATTAGTCTAACTGACTGAGGTAGGTTCTTAAATGTGCCTCACCTGCATGCAGCCATGCAATCCTAGCACTAACTGAGCAGAACTAAATGTAACAGACTAGAACTGAATGTAACTGACTCCTAACTGAGCTTGACTAGTCACCAACTCAACTCAACTGATGGAGGTTTGTATCGGCATTCCCAGTGGCTCCTAATTTGTAGGGATTGATCTAGGAGGCTCCTAAACTGATGCATGCAAGTGCAATCAGTGGCAGTTGGACTCAATTAGTGTTCCCCACACTTTAGTAACCGGAACATGTGCCCCAATTAGGCCAAGTTGACACAATGGTGATAGTGACTAAAAATAGACTGAAAGGATTCCCTATTTATACATGACTACTGATTTAGACATAAATGACCAAATTGGACAAGGGAGGATTATAATCCTAACACCCAGGTTGAAGGGAAACTAGCTCCCAAGTTGCATTTTTTCGAAGAGAGTTGAACTCTTCATCCATTGCAGCTTTCCATATAGGATCATACCGAGCATGATAACATGAATTAGGATCAGACCCAAGCATCATGTAGCAGGTCTCATATAGAAAAGAATCATTGCAAGAAAGAGCAATTCCTGCTCTTTGAAAATCTGACTGAGTTCTCCTTGGATCAACAGGATTTCCAACATCTAACCCATCAGAAGAGAGAGTCTTTTCGGCCCATTTTGGGAGATGAGTGGGAACATTAGGATCTGATTCCGAACCTGATACATCATCCTCACTGATATCAGACATCATATATGAAATATCAGAGCTCACACTTGCATTTTCATCATCTGAA
The DNA here is from genome assembly GCA_001517045.1 of Pseudotsuga menziesii. Lineage (NCBI taxonomy): Eukaryota > Viridiplantae > Streptophyta > Pinopsida > Pinales > Pinaceae > Pseudotsuga > Pseudotsuga menziesii. Next base: position 693,278 of record LPNX010912177.1, on the reverse strand, counting down.
TCATCAACAGAAAGAGAGGAAATTTCAGAAGTTTCTTCCTCTACTAGTTTCACATCTTGGAGAGGTTCTTCGAAGCGGACACTTATCTCTATGAATATATTTTTGGTTCTGATATTCAAGAGTTTGTATCCATTTTATTCCTATGGATACCCAATGAACATACACTCAATAATTTGTGGTTGCATAGACTTCCTCTTATCTAGTGGAATTCGACCCCAAGCAGTGGACCCAAAAACTCTGAAATTGGACACATCCGATTTGTGACCAAAGTATGCTTCGAAAGGTTTTTTCCTTTCATGGATGAATGAGGGAACATATTCTGAATGTAGGTAGAAACATTCATTTCTTCAGCCCAAATATTTGCAACCAAATCTTTGGCGTCAAGCATGCAGGTGGTCATCTCTTTTAGGGCCCAGTTTTTCCTTTCCGCTACACCATTCTGTTGAGGTGTGTAGGGAATGGAGTGTAGTAACTTGATTCCATATGTAGCACAAATTTTCAGCAGCTAATATTTTATGTACTCTCCTCCATTATCATATCTGAGAGCTTTTATCTTGCTCCCAGAAGCATTCTCAACAGAAGCCTTAAAATCTATGAACTTTTCAAGAACTTCATATTTTTTCTTGAGAAAATACACCCATGTGAATCTAGAAAGGTTATCGATGAAAGTGAGAACATACCTTGAACCATTCATGGAGGTTTTAGGCATAGGACCAATTATATCAGAGTGGATCAGCCCCAAAATACATGTAACTCGGCTTGCCTTCCCCAATCAAATTTATGCTCAGGGTTCTTGTCGACAATGTAACCTTTTCAAATTCCATTGGAGATTTTGATGGTAGGGAGGCCTTCCACCATAGAATGCTTTTGAATTTTATGCAAGTATTTGAAATTCAGATGTCCAAACCTTTCATTCCATAGTCGGGTGACCTCATTCCCATCAGTCAAAAGGGCAGTAGGCTTTGCATCATGCACAAACTTGGAGAATTCATAGGTCTTAGCAGAGTGATTCACTATACCTGTTGCAATGAGTTTTCTGAATGCAATTTCTAAGATCTCAACATCACTCGAGCTGAATGTTACTCTTTTGGGAAAACCTGTGTGTGTCATTTGATACACAGAAAATGGGTTTGAAGCCAAGGGATCATCCAGCTGTTGGTGTTTCTCCTTTGGCTTGTGAGCATAAAACTTAGTCTTTTGGTTCTTTTTCTTCCCCTTTCCATTCATATCCTCGGATCCTCCAGAAAACAAGGCTTTTTCTTTGGAGGATCTGATGATTCCCATTTGGACAAGATTATCATGCTCATTGGTGAGAGACTCATTTGGTATCTTCCAATTCAGGATTGTTAGCTTATTGGTATGAAAGGTGGACACGAAAACTGAGTAATGTGGTTTAAGTTTCGAAAGGATGGAAAGGATGAGTTTATCATCCTCCTTCACAACTTTACACTGCTTCAAATGGAGCACCAGGTGCTTGAACTTGGTGAAGAATTCATTCATGGTTTCAAAGTTGCTTTGGTTTAGAGATATCATCTCATTCTCCAGTTGATAGATTCTCAAGTCATCTTTTTTATCAAATAGAGTAGCAAATTGGTCCCATATCTCCTTGGTAGTCTTCAATCCAGTGATGTGGAAGAGAAGATCTTTAGAAATTGAAAGGCACAGAAATCCATATGCTTCATCAAGCTTATTCTAGTATTTTTCTTTTTCCACAACATGTTTTGGCTCTACCTTTGTGTCCATGGTGAATCTGTAGACTCCTTAGGAGCGCAATTGAATCTCAATGTCCTCTTTCCACTCATGGTAGTTGAAAGGAGTGAGAAGGTTGTTTGAAGAGACCATTATGTTGTTGTAGTGAATGTAGTGAAAGTCCTGTGAGAAACCTATAAACACACACACACAAAATCGTAAGGTCAGACAGCATGCACTTTCAGAGTCTACTTCACACCTGGCTTAGTTGGTCAAGCAAGTTTGATCAACAAGGTTGGGCTTCCAGGAATTATGTGGTAAACTCTCCACCTCTAGTGCAAAGCTGGAATTTTTGAGCTTTTTGCTCAATTGCATCATAGATCCAACAAGAAATCTGTAGAAGAAGAAGTGCCTTGTCCTGTCATGTCTCTGATACCATATGAAATTTGAGTCGTAACAGTATAAGGACCAAGATAAAACTTACAGAATATTCAAGGATCAACTACACAAAAAATGACATGAAAGCACTGCAATTAGGAGTTACAACTGTATATTATCTATCATTAATCAAAATTAGGGATACAATGTCATACACTGGAATGAATAGCCAGACAATTTGAATCCCAAGGAGATCATTCGAATTGCATACATGAGAGTGTCTTAGTTTTCAGTTAGACACTACTCAACACATCAGTTAACCACGAATCACAACCATAATTGACTCTAACTGAATCGGAGGCAGTTTAGACTGAGCCTAACTGAATAGAACTCAACTGCATGTCAATCAGTAGGTGAGGGTGCATTTTTAAATTCAATTAGGTGATATCAGCTGAATTGAACTAAACTGATTCACCATAATTTGTTGAAGGCACCTTAAATCAAGATAGTTAATTGGAAATTACCAAAAATAGGAATAATAATGATGGAGGTGCATTTACAGCTGCATTTTAATTGAAAGTAGGTGGAATAGCCATCATTTAATTGATTTAGGGCACTTAGGTCATCCATATCAACCTAAATTTGCTCCTTTATTGAAGGAGGAAGCTCATTTAGTATCCTCGAATGAAGAAGAAGACTCAGTTAGCTTCTCTGATTGAAGGAGGATGACCCAGTTGATGATGCAGTCACATATTCAATCCAATAACTTAGGATAAGTGGTAAATTAGGCCAAATAGGCCAAATAATGATGTGTGGGTTGGATAATTACTCCAACAAAAATAAGTTCAGAGGATATCCTTCCAGTATTAGATGTTACACTTGTGATGAGATGGGACACTACTCCATAAAATGTGCTACAAACAAAGGATCCTAGAACAAGAATACAAACAAGAAAAGATATGACGCTCACATGGATACAGATGATGAACAACAAAGAAAAGAATCAGGGAAGAAAGAGTTGACTACTCAAGTGATGAGGAATGTGTACTTTAATCCAGAAGGATTCAACCCATGATAAAGAATAAAATCAACAAGAAGGTGACCTTGAGAAATCAACTCAAGGATGTGAAGATGCAAATGTCAGAAAGAGAACTCTAACATAGCAGATGAGTGTTGCTCTAAATGAAACCAAGTATGAATATATTGCAGCCGAGAATAAAGCAAGGGAATATTCCTTAAGTGATGAGGAATATGTACTTAGATCCAAAATAATTCTACCCATGAAGAGGAAGACCATACTCTTATCCACTTCAACATTGGATAAGAAGGGATGCATTTGTACGACACACAGATTCAACACCAATACATAGTTATATGTGATTTTTGATGTAAGAATACTTGCTCAGTATTTTCGATCATGAGAAAGATAGACACGGGTCCTCAAAATCATACGATGAAGTAGAAGCACGTTGTCAAAGGCTGCAGTAATCCATGCAAGGAGACAAAGAACAAGAGGCAGTCTACCAAAAAAACAAAGATAAGTATTTAAATTTTCATTTCCTATTTATCTAGTTGCTTAAATGATATGGTTCAATTGTGTACATAGATATGTTCCTAGATTTAGGAAGTGTATTATCCATGTTTGGGTATCTGCATTTATGAACAGTATACTACTAGATTTCATATGATGGGTAAGTAGCTTATGGTGTTGTACAACATTCCATTGCTACTTATATAGAATGAAACCTCTTTGCTGATATATTGGGAGTAGTACACACTCTTAATAATGTTATGGTAGAGATGGAAGGCAGCTGGAAAGTTACTGTATGTATACGGCATATGGATGAATGTTGTAGCATTGGCTAAGATAGTTGCATGGTTGTGTGAAATATATATTTATGCATTAGAATTTGTCACAATTAATATGTGTTTGGAAATTATGAATTGTTTCTAATAATGTAATTGAATTTGACTTGTAAGAAAGTTCGTGTACAATCACTTACAAGAAAACAAGGGTGAGACTTGTTCCGGAGAACAAGTGATGGCGATCCAGCTAGAAGATTCACTCCAAAAAACGTACATAAAGATAAACCCGAAGCTACCAGGGTCAAAGACACCATGAGGAAGAAGGAGCTCAGAAGAATCCTCATATAACCAAATCACATAAAGTGGTAGATTCACCTCGAGAGATGAAGACCATCTTGGGCACAATAGATCATCCAAGATTATGAAAAGTATGAGGGGACTTCCAAAGAAATTAAGAGGCCTCAGACACACTCCAATTATATGGCATTGTTGAGTGATTGCTATAGATCCTTCCAAGCTATGAAAAAACAACCGAGAAGAAATGGAAGACGACTATGATCACAGAGTACCAACTGATCATGGAGAATGATGTCCAGGATGCATTTATGAGACCTGAAGGAAACTCCATAGTGTATTCCATGGGGATCTACAAGGTCAATCATGTAGTTGATGATAGCATTAATAGGTACAAATCAAGGTTCGTGGTTTCTCTCATAAATATGGAGTAGATTATGGAAAGACATACTACATTGACTAGGCACACTTCTCCAACTTCTTGATGAACTTAGGTCTTACAAAGAGTAAAGTGGGTTCCATATTTTACTTTAAGGTTGAAGGAGAAACACTGGTATATGTCAATGACCTAATTCTAATAGGAGAGGGTGAATTCATCGTAAATGCAAAGAGGAAGCTTTCCGCTGAGCTTGAGATGAAATACCTAGGAATCATGGAGTACTTCTTAGGCATAGAAATGTGGCACAGTGCAGATGGGATTTTCATTGGTCAAGAAAAGTATGTAGTGGATATTCTGAAGATATTCAGAATGTTGGATTGTAAGGTGATAGCCACACCTATGGTATTGAACTTGAAGCTATTGTGTGATGCTTCATCAAATTCGGTTGATGCCATAATGTATCGTTAGATTATTGGATCCTTGATGTACCTGAAGAATATGAGGCCAGACATATTCTTTGTTGAGAACACCTTGAGCCTGTTCTTGATGGATCTGATACATGTTCACATGGTTGCTACAAACCATGTATTGAGGTACCTGACGGGTACAATTGATTATGGACTCAAATATGATGTGAATCAGAAGATTAACCTGCATGGTTATGTTGATTCAGATTGGGTAGTCAATACCATTGATAGGAAGAGAACTTCGGGATGTTTCTTCAGTTTGGGATCTGGCATGATCTCCTGGTTTAGGTGGAAGAATTTATGTGTAGTGCTAAGTAAAGTTGAGGCAGAGTATGTTGAAACTTGATTGGTCAGTTGTGAGGCAATATGGATTCAGAATCTACTGTCTGATTTGTTTGATCTCTAGTTAGAGGTGAGTTTTATCTTTTATGAAAACCAGAGTTATGTGAAGTTTTTGGAGAACCAGGTGTTCGATGAAAAGTCGAAACATATCAAGATAAATTTCCACTCTATCCGAGATATGGTGCAGAGAGGAGCAATTAAGCTCCAGTGAAAGGTCTATGTGTTGACCAAGCCCCTATCCAGAGTGAAGTTCAAGTAATTCAAAAAGAGATTGGTGTGATCCATAACGAGGTCCTTAGAAAGAGGGAGTGACGAGTTCTAGAATGGTCAGAGACGTAGGTTTTCTTGGTGACGTAATAAGACTTGGCATGCTCCCATGTTATAGATGACGAGAGATCGAAAGACACAGATGCATGAGATCTCAAATGGGAAGGAATACAGGTTGTCCTTGGACGTAAAATTTCTGGCGTGGTACGTAGATTGTTCTTAGATGTAATCAATCCTGCGGGTTTTCCTCATATGTAATCAGTCCTGGTGTAGTACACGGGTTATCCTTAGATGTAATTAATCCTGATACAGGTTGTCCTTGAATGTAAAATTCCTGGCATGGTACGCAGTTTTTTCTTGGATGTAAGCAATCATGTAGGTTGTATATGGATGTAAAATTCCTAGCGTGGTACACAAGTTTTCCTTAAACGCAATAAGTACTGAAAGGTTGTCCTTGAATGTAAAAGTCCTGGTGTGGTACACAAGTTGTTCTCAGATGTAATCAGTCCTTATGTGTGTTCTCATGTTGGAGATGATGAGAGCTCACCAGGAACTTGGTGTGTTTCTGGGTTGTTCTCACATAGTGGTAGAAGCGGGTTGTATTGGTGATGTAAATAAGTCCTAGTGTGCTCCTATGTTGGTAGAACGCAGGTGGTTTATTATATGAATCTGGGATGTGCTTTGTGTATGATGATGAGATTATTTGGATATGACTAGATAACAGTAGGATACGCAGGTGATTACAGTGGCAATGTAATGGATGGTCCTGGGTGTTAGAATTATTGTGCCATTATATCTTCAGGTAATGAGTGCAATTAGATTCTTAATTATTATGCAGTGTAAAGGAATGAATAATACCCACTGAACAAAACAAATGTCACAATAAACAGACAAGAATTGCTCAGTATAATTATAGTATAAACTTCATTACATCCCAGCAGTATACAATGGTAATACATAAAGGAGAATTCAAATCATGAGAGATGAATTTGAATCTACCAACTCAATCTGACTGCATGGCTAACTAGAAGTTTTTAAATCACTATCATAGTTCAACTGGATAACTCCAGATGTCTAATCTAGTCTCTCAATCAGTTATAATCAATAAAAATAGTCTAACTACAGTGGTAGGTGAGAAGTAGGTGAGAACTGGCTTCTTACCACATGTAGCCATGCATAACTAGTGCTAACTGAACTGGGGGATATCTAACTCAATGTAACTGGAGAATAACTAAGATTAAATAGTTACTAACTTCCAACAACTGAAGGAGGTTGGTGTTGGCACTCCCAGTGGCTCCTAAATTGTAGGGATTGGTCTAGGAGGTGCCTAAACTAATGCATGAAGGTGCATTCAGTTCCAGTTAGCCTCTATCGATTCCCCACACTCTAGTGATCGATACATGTCTCCCCATTAAGCCAAGTGGACCCAATGGTACTAGTGGATTCAATATTAACTAAATGACTCCTAAGTTAGGCAAATATAGTATAATAGATATTTTGGACAAGGGAGGATTATAAATCCTAACACCCCACCTGAATCCTAACTTGGACAATTGTGGGACCTGGCAACAAGGCCAAAAGTTACCCATATAAAATATAAAAGATAAAAAAAGGGTTGCTTAATAAACTGAGGAAATAGGGAAAAAACTCATGGGAAACCCCCCCCCTCAAAATAAGAAGGAACAAGAACATACAAGCTATCTTTAGAAGAAAATAACCTTTCTCAGAAGAATAACTTGTCAAAACTCTACTACAATTTGCAGCACTATGCAGCAAAATGGTTCTTCTGTGCAGCATCATCTAGAAGTTGTGCATGTGAACCTCTCAATGTCCTTCTAAAGTGATGAATCTGTGTGTTTCTTCTGTATGGAAAAGGTGGAGAATGATCAATTTTATTCTTCTGTGGGTCAAGTTGTTGATCATTCACTATCATCATGTAGCACTTTCTTGGAACTTTGTTGCACCACTATGTAGGGAGACAATCTATGAGGGAAAGAGCAACATGCTTATTCTAATATTGGAACCTGGTTCCCCTTATTTCTTCTGGATTCCCAACACCATCCACAGTTGCATCAATGATATTTTGAGCCCATCTAGGCTTAGGCCTTTGGTTTGGAATGGATGTTGGATCTGGATCTAGAATCTCATGAGGTTCAACCTCAATAACAAGATCATGTTGGTCTTGATCCTCTTCATCTGAATCTAAAACTTGTAACAAATCATCATCATCAAAGGGTAGTGGAACAGTGTTTATACCTTCTTTTGCTTCATATGGTGGTGCATCACACAACTGATCCTCTTCAAATTGAACACTCTGCTCAATGAAGAATTTCCTATTTGCAACCTCCATCAACTTGTATGATTTTGCATCTTTTGCATATACCAGCAAAATGCATTCATTGCTTTGGGCTTCGAAGTCCTTCCTCTTGTCAATGGGTATTTTGTCCCAAGCTTTGGAACCAAAATATCTCAAATGGGAGACATTAGGCTTATGTATATGAAATTCTTCAAATGGAGTGACTCCAACCACTAATTTATGAGGCACTATGTTCTACAAATATGAAGCACAGTTTACAACTTCTACCCAAGGAGAAGGAGGGAGATTCTTGGCATGTAGAAGACATGTTTCCATCTCCTTCAGCGATCCATTCTTCCACTCAGCCACACCATTCTGTTGCGGTGTGTATGGAACTAAGTGTTCCATTCGAATCCCCTCTGATTCACAATAATGTTGGAAATCTCTTTTAATGTACTCTCCTCCTTTATAAGATCTTATGGACTTGATCTTTTTACTGAAACTATTCTCAACCATAGCTTTAAAAACTTTTAAAATCTCAAAAACTTCTTATTTATGTTTCATAAAGTAGATCCAATAGTACCTAGAACAATCATCAATAAAAGTGAGGAAATACCTGCAACCATTAATGGATTTTGTGGGAATTGGTCCTGCCACATCACTATGTATAAAATCAAGTATAGAGGAAGCTCTATGTGCCTTCCCAACTTCATACCTCTTCTCTAGATGCTTACCTTCCAAGCAACTAGAACATACTCCATCAAAATTTTGGATGAGAGGCAAACCTTCAACCATTTTATCATTATGGAGTTGCTGGAGATATTTGAAATTGAGATTCCCAAATCTCTCATGCCAAATATCACTGGTGTTGTTAGCATGAGCCAATAAAGTTGTAGGATGTGATACAGGCAAAAAATGTGAGAACTCATAAGCTTTAGTAAAATGATTTGCAATACCTTTCGCTATGAGTCTTCGAGTAGATTTTTCTGTGATATCAACTGAATATGAGTCGAATGTAACTCTCTTGTGAGAGCCTGTATGGGTCATCTAATAAACAGATAATAAATTAGCTGCAAGGGAGGGCACATAGAGAACATTTTTGAACTTGCCATGCTGGATTTTAACTAAACCTCTTCCTGCTGCTAGAATTTGGGAATCATCTCCCATGTGAATATTAGGCCCTTTTGATAGTGTGAGGGTAGAGAAAGATTCTTTGGATGCAACCATGTGATTGGATGCTCTAGAATCAATCAAATATGTTGTCAACTGAGTAAGGATAGCCTTCAAGGCATGGCACCTCTCACAATTTTTTGCTTGTTATCCAGCATCATACTTATTTTCTCTATGTGGAAGATAAATGTTGTTCTATTCAAGGAGGGCAATCAGTTGGTCGACTTGCTTCTTCATGCAAGATCCTTCTAGATGGAAACCCCTCATACAATAGGGACACGTCTTCTTTTCAAACGTTTTCTTCTACTTGGAGCTCGAAGCTCCTTCGAAAGTCTTCTGATTCTCTTTAGGATTTGAATCGGATGCTTTAGGCTCCTTCCCCTTATGCCTCCCTTTAGCTTGCACTTTGGTAGAGTCTATCATTAGGAGAGCTTGGTTTTTAGAAGTCTAGAGGACTCCCATCTAGACCAAATTCTCTTGCTCCTGTATTAAGGACTTGGAAAAACTGTCAAGTGAGGGCATGTTCCAATTGGGAATGGAAGATAGAGACAAATACAGAATACTCAGTACCTAATTTGTCGAGTATGGAGAGCACGTGTTTCGCATCCTTTCTTTCTATTCCACACTGTCTACATTGAAGTGCAAGAGACTTAAACTTTGTAAAGAATTGTTGTATGGTATCGAAACTGCTGGGTTTAAGGCTATCAACTCGTTCTCCAAAAAGTGTCCCCGAAGCTCATCTTTCTTTCCAAACAAGACTTCAAGCTTCTCCCAATATTCTTTGGGAGTCCTCAAACATTCAAGGTGAAAGAGGAGGTCTCTGGATATGCTACATAGAAATTCAAAAGCTTCATCTAAATAGTTCATAAAGTTTTTTTTCTCAGCTAGATGATGGGGTTCAATATCCCTTCCCATAATCATCCTGAACAAGCCCTTGTTACACAAGGAAAATTGCATATCTACCCTCCAATCAACATAGTTCAAGGATGTTAGGATCCGGGGTGTGGAAGGTTGAGAATCCATAATTCTCCTTCAGATCAGGAAATATCTTCAATCAAGCTACGTAGGACCTGTAGAAATTCATTGCAAAAAGAAAACCATTTGCACTATGTCAGAATCAATCCTTACCTCTTGACATGTACACTTTCTCAGGGTTCAGCACGCCCACACTGCCACTCTAAATAGATTCAGAGGAAGCAAGGCACTCTTTGCGGGACTTCTGTGGAAACCCAGCTGCTTTTGGTGTATAATGGAGAGTATACAGACTTGAAGCTTTCCTAAGGAGGCTCTGATACCATGTTAGAATTATTGTGCCATTAGATATTCAGGTAATGAGTGCAATTAGATTCTTAATTATTATGCAGTGTAAAGGAATGAATAATACCCACTGAACAAAACAAATCTCACAGGAAACAGACAAGAATTGCTCAGTATAATTACAATGTAAAATTAATTACATCCCAGCAGTATATAATGGTAATACATAAAGGATAATTTGAATCATGAGAGATGAATTCGAATCTACCAACTCAATCTATCTGCATGGCTAACTAGAAGTGTCTAAATCACTATCGGAGTTCAACTGGCTAACTCCAGATGTCTAATAAAGTCTCTCAATCAGTTACAATCAATAAAACCAGTCTAACGGCAGTGGTAGGTGAGAAGTAGGGGAGAACTAGCATATTCCCACATGCAGCCATTCATAATTTGCGCTAACTTAACTGGAGGATATCTAGCTAAATGTAACTGAAGCATAACTACGCTTAACTAGTTACCAACTTCCAATAACTGAAGGAGATTGGTGTCAGTGCTTCGAGTGTCTCCTAAATTGCAGGGGTCTAGGAGGTGCCTAAACTAATGCATGAAGGTGTAGTCAGTTCTAGTTAGCCTCTATTGGTGTACCCCACACTCTAGTGACTAGTACATGTGGCCCCATTAGGCCAAGTGGACCCAATGGTCCTAGTGGACCCAATAATAACTAAATGGCTCCTAAGTTAGGAAAATATAATCTAATAGATAGTTTGGACAAGGGAGGAGTATAAATCCTAACACTAGGATGTACCTACGTGATGGCTTTCCGGTGGATATGATGAAGGCCTAGATGAGGACTAGGCCTACACTCAACATGAAACAAGGCTGGATCTATAGAAAATTATGATGACAGATAGATTTGACAAATTTAACTATTCAATGATCGACAAGATGTGGGATATGGGTAGATCTGAAAAATACAAAATAGTTGCACTCTTAGTTGCATCTTAGATATGGATTTGAGGAGGTACTTGCATTGGATTGCTTGGATGAGAGTTGTGTTTAGGATTTCATATAGGAAGGATTGCATTGGCATTCGGAAAAGAATATATATTTATGCATCTCATGTAGTGGCATACGCTATTTTTCATTTGACAAAGATTGCACTTAGCATTGTTTGTTATGGTGTGCATATTTATTTCACTGTTGAGTCACAATGTCATTAGTTACACGGCCATTTGCCTTCGAGTAATTACATCCAATTAAAATCAACGCGTAATAAAATTAATTACACTCTTTTCTTTTATAGCGTGCACCAACAAGACTAGGTTTTAGGGTCTTGGAATAGTTCATTGTGAGTAAATTCTCCAAGACCACTAAACGAAACATGTATGTGTATGTCCAGGTGAGAGTGAGAAATTTTTTTGTATAATTAGTGTTTCTCAGGATCCTCCTCTTACAAGGGAGTTAAGCACAAGGAAGTGTGAGCGGTTATGATTGGGATGACCCCTAGTTGTAACTGAGTAGCACAGGAGATATTTCCAAGATTGTATTCGTATCTGTGGGCTCTTTCGAGAGTTTTAGGCTTTGCTACCATGCCCATACGGTCAATCCTGCCTGCGACTTTCCGCCTAAGCATTGGTTATATCGAGGTGACCTTAGTTGCCTTACCTAGGTATCACAGGGGGTACTTGTAGAGGTTATTCTGTAGGTGTCCCGACCAGGTAGAGGTCGGACAGCATAGTCGCTTTATGTGTTGAAGCTGAGGGCCACTATAATTGGTTACGTACATCCGCTTGTAGTGTATGGGAGCTTCGAGCCTCTCCTAGGCAAGACATACCTGCTGCATTCGAGAGCTCACATATCCTCCCCTTGGTTTGCTTGTATTTTGGTTGTAGATTTTCTTAGGAGTGTGCTCTTTGTGCGCTAGTTGCCCTTTGGGATCACGGTTACTTGAGTATACTTATGCTCTCTTGAGTTCAGGTCCTTTTATTTTCGACATGCCTATTATCTTATCACCTGTCCTTGGTCCTAGTACAAACCTTGGTGTCATACTTGGGGGCATCACAGCCCCTTACCGTGCTCATATATTTGGGAATGGTCACATTCCATCCTCTACTCCATTTGTGGAGGATTTTTATTCCCTTCGCTCGGTCTTTACACCAGTGGTCACCCTCATGGGGGTGGTAGTGGATGCCTGAACATTGGGTCTACACCTTGCTTTCCTTTTTAGGTCCCATCATTCACCGCATTGTTTCCTTTGGGTGCAGTTGTCATGATCATTCATTCCTATATCCTATAGTTTGGATTCTTTATTGACTATTTTGGGTTGTTTTGGACTAATATGGTTGTCATGTAGGGTCCAATTTTTGTACACTCTCTCCGAGGTTTCAACCCGTTCGTTCCTATCATAGGTATTATGTCTGAACTGGCATATAGGTTAGGATTTCACATGCGCTTGCACTTATGCATTTCCTTATGACCATTCCATCTTAACCTTAGGTACGAACCCATTCCATTGTATCACAAAACCTTCATGTTATTGTTAGAAGTGATATTATGTGAATGGTAGAGCTTTCCTATACATGGGTGTCCTAGTTAGCTCCCCTTTTCATTTGGTACCCATGCTATGAGTCCTCTCTTAGGTCTAGGAGTCCTTTATATAGTACCGCCATGACTTTGAGCAAGGGCTTCATAGTCCTCTTGATCTTTTTGCTAGCCTTTTCCCTAGGACTCCCTTATGTCAAGTTGTAATTGCATTATCGTGAGTTTTTCCTGCCTCATTGAGCCTTATGCTGGCTTCCCTGACTTTGAGTATCAGCCATATAGCCCGATCTTGTCTCATTTCTATCCACACAGAGCCATTTTATATATCTGTTGCAGCTTGATTCCCTATTTTTATCGGGAGGGGACTTTCCCCTAAGTGTCGCTATCCTACACGTGTGTCCTTGCATTGAGCATAGGTATGTTCCACTACTTGGAACTAGTTTTTTTTCCCATTTGTCACTCATCTCCTCCTAGTTTGTAACTTTAAAGTGATTTTATTCTTTTTCAAGCTTTTCAAATATTTGAAAATGTCCAAAAAAAATTTTAAAAAACCAAAAAGCCGGACAAGAAAAGATGTTATCTTTGGCAGCTGTCAAGTCGTGTCGCCTTCGAACAAAGCATTGTATATCACATTCATTGGTTGGGTTAATAGTTTGACTTTAGGACTTGTACTCGTTTCTCTAAGTTTATCTCCACTGATTGGTTAAGCTTCCAGTCCCTATGGAGCCTCTGTTGATGCCTCCTGTGTCGCAGAGATGTCCCAGTTTTGCATATCGAGTCTATGCTGCCTACATTCAGTCACCATTTGCCTTTATGCTCTTGTTCAAAGGAAGTTGAAACCTGCGTCGACCATTCCTCAGTTATCTTGATTTTGCATGTCGACCATTCCCAGTACAGTTACTAGTTCGTGCACCTTATGATCGAGTCCTTCCACATTATACAGCTTTGCTGAGTACCTCATGTTAGATGATGGGGGATGTCTTAATGCCCTCCTTCCAGCGGATTTCATCCCATCGACTTCATATCATTTATTCTGGGATAGGAATCTAAAGTCATTTTTTAGTGCCTTGAGACTTACAGTCATCAATGGCAGGTTCTCTCGCCATCGACATTTTTTGGTAATACATCAATGTCCCCTAATTGATGGATTCTCTCAAGTGTTCGACTACAACACATTTATTCACACTTGTTAGTTTGCACTCTAGTACCTTGATTCCCATTTTCATTATCGGTGGGTGATCTTACGTCTGTTAACAGTATACATCAATGACTGGTAATCAGACGATGGACTACTATGTTCGACCTCGACACCTCCATTCACATAGTAGGACATGTACTCGTAGCAGTTTGTGTAGAAGACCTTCCAGATTGGTGGCATCTCTTATATGCTACTTCCTTGATTATGCCAGTGTTCATGAGATTTCATGAGATTCCTTGGAGGAGGCATTGATTTTTTGGCTCAGGAGTCGCTGCTAGAAGTACATCAAGGTTGCGAACTCTTCAAGATTTTGCAGAGTCTTTGATTGGTTTTCCCTATTAGCTCATGATCTGATGGATTTTACCCCCCTGCAAGTTTTCATGGAGTTGGTTATTAATCTCGGTTTTGTATTTCCAAGAATTTACTAATTTCTGTATATGCCCTAGCGTTGGGCTCGTTCTCTATCAAGGCTCTTGTTTCTTGAGATCTTGAAGGGTGTCCGAGACATCTCTTTGGCTGCATTCTTTCTGTTGTTTTTGGATTGTTTTGGGATTCCTACCTCTTGAATATTTGGTGGAAGCTCAATTGTTGTAGTTGGTAGGATCCATCAAGATATTGAGAGTTGATCATTGGGGTAGCCTCCCTTGGCATGCTAGATATTTCTGGTGCTCAGTCTCTTCCCAATGGACGTTAGAGGGGACCCTCCTCCTCCTCTTCCACATGATTTGGAAGCCTTCAAATGAGTGATTTCCACCTATGGTAAGAGGAAAGGAGGTCCACTATCCCAGATATTCATGAAGAAAGTTGACATACCCTCAATTGAATTGCCATCTAAACGAATTTTCCAAATTGCATTAAATCTTGCTAAGCGATCGCTTATTGGCCAATTTACAGGTCAGAAGCCTTCTCCTAAGGCTATTGATGGATGGGTTCAAAGAAAATGGAGGCCCCTAGTCACTAAAGGTATTCAAAATCACTTCATAGGAAAAGGTTACTACGTCTTTGTATTTGATTCTACTGAGGATCATGATCTAATATTTTGAAATGGTCCTTACTTCATGGGCCCTCATGGGCTCTATTTGAATAAATGAACTCCTACTTTCGATCCTACCCAAGATGTTTCATCTAATGTTCTAGTTTGGGTAAGGCTCCCTTACTTACCTTTACATTGCTGGAACTCATAATCTCTAGAAGCCATTGGCAATACACTTGGAAAATACATCGATGTGGAAGAAAGGAAAGATCAATATTAAGAAAGTAAAGATCAATATTCATGTGCAATAATATGTGTTGAAGTGGATTTAGAGATAGGAATACCTAAGGCTATCAAGTTAACATTAGCTAAATGGTCTCATATTCAGGAGTTAGACTACGAACAAGTTCCTTTTTAAGTGTCGGTTCTGCCATGGTTATGGCCATTTTTCCTGAAACTGTAAGAAAAAATCAAAAGAAGATCTTGAAAGAGAGAAGGATGATCAGTGGACACAAGTTCATAAACTAGGTATAGCCAATCAGGTCAACAGAAAGAATGGTAGAGAAGGAAAGACTAGGAATGGAACTTCAATTGATGGGAAGACCCTTCCTAAAACACAAGTTGTAGAATATCCCAAAGCTTCTTCTAATCATTTTGTTGTTTTAATTTATTCTGTAGATATCCATGTTATTGAAGAGGGTGAATTTCAATAACTAGAAGAACAAGATGAGGAAGTTGAAACAATCATAGGACCAATAGATCGATCTGGAGAAGCAAATCCAGAACTTCCTAGAGTTGGCGAATCCTTGCACTGAAACCACTCTTCTCCAATTGGGGCCAAATCTAGGCTTCGCCTTATGCTGAAATAAATAAGAAGAAACCAGTTGATAGTTCAGGATATTTAGATGAAGACTCTATTGTGAAATTGTCCAAAAAGGCAGGCAGAAAGTATCGAAAGGAGGCTAGAGAAGAAGAGGTTGAGAGATTAAAGATGCAGGGCAGCCAGTCCACAATTGAAATGTCACTTGGAAGGAGTAAGAGGACCAGGCCTCCAAAGGGAGTAATAACTACCTCTCTCCCAGGTAAGTAATGAAGATCATATCTTGGAATTGTAAGGGATTGGGGAACCTAATCAAAGCTAAAGCAGTCAAAGATTTAATTAGAATGGACCCTCCTGACATTCTCTTGCTTCAAGAGACAAAAATAGAAGAGGAATCGCTTCTTCTCTTAAGTAAATCTAAATGGAAATTGAATGCTGGAAAGGATGCCAATGCGAGAGGTACCTCTGGGGGTCTTTCAACTCTATGGTGTGAGGAAAAATTTCAACTCAAAAGCTACTCTATCACCCAACACTAGATTTTTATAGAACTCTTCCATATCTCTAGTAAGATATCCTTTGCTCTATTAAATTGTTATGCTCCTGTTAATTTCAATGAAAAGAAAGACTACCAGAAATCGATTTCAGACTTTTTAGAAAGTTTCTCTCCTTCAAACACCATAATCGTTGGGGATCTCAACATAACTCTAGCTCCAAATGAGAAAAACGGAGGAGCTCGCGGAAGGGATCCACCCCAAGATACGGTTGAGTCAATAATCCAAGCTAGCGATCTGTGTGATTTCAAGCCAAACAAGGGACGGTTCACTTGGTCTAACAACAGAGTTGGGGCTGCTAATATTATTTCTCGTCTTGACACGTTCCTCATCCAAATTTCCTTGATGGATGGGAAATTCATAATCTCATCAAAAAAAATTCCCAAACTTTCATCATATCACCACCCTATTTCTTTGAAGTTTGAAAGGGAATAAGACCTTGGACCAATTTCGTTTCACTTTCACCCTCTTTGGATTGAAAGAGATGGATTTTGGAAAATGGTGGCTCAAGCATGGGCTCAATATGTTGATGGATCCCCCAGTTTCATTTGGGAGCATAAACCTAAGAACACAAATATGATTTGAAAAAGTTGGCAAAAAATACACTCAGTACTCCGACCAGCATCAGGAAAGAGAAAGTGCTAGAGTTATCTGAGATCCAATTAGAAATGGAAGCAAGTGAAATTACAAAATCTCAGTTATCTCTTGAACAATTTACACAAATTAAAACATCTCAATCCTTCCGACATGAAGAGGAATATCTTCGATTGAAGTCTCGAAGTCTCTGGTTGCAAGCGGGAGATAAAAACTCAGCTTTCTTTCATCGCCAATGCAGAGCTAGATAGTCACGGAATAATATTTTGTAAATCTCCACATGTGAGGGTGAAATTATAAAAGGTCATGAACATTTAAAATAGACTACAAAAATACAATTTCAGCAACTGTTTCAGGAGGAAGGAAACTCTGATGGTGAAGTGTCTGCATATTTTTTGGCTAATATTCCTTCTCTTGTCATCCCATAGTGTAATTTTGGTCGAATGAAACCCTTCTCTGAAATAGAAATTTTGGATGTCATATGGGCAATGGAGCCGGATAAAGCTCCTAAGCTGGATGGGTTTTCTTTCCATTTTTATAGAGCCTGTTGGAAAATCATCAAAACAGATATGATCCGCATGGTGACAGCCTTTCAAAATAAAGGCAAAGTGGGAGGATGTACGAACTCGATATTTCTTGCTTTAATCCCAAAGGAAGTTAATCCTGAAACTTTCGACATGTTTAGACCTATTTCGCTTTGTAATGCCTCCTACAAAATACTCGCCAAATTGCTAGCTAATCGTCTTAAGCTCTTGTTAGGAAAGTTGATTTCTCCTCTTCAAGGGGGTTTTGTTGAAGGTAGGCATCTAGTTGATAATTGCACCAAGAGAAGAGAGGTGCTCTCTAGCCCAGTATGGGGGAGATCCTGTCATGTTAGTCACGTTATGCTAGCCGACATAAATAAAATAAAAATAAAAATATATATATAAATATAAATTACATATTTATATTTATAAAAATATAAATATAAAAAAAATTAACTAGCATAGATCCATTCTAAACCCAAATATATCAAGTACCGAGAGGGATCCAAATGGCATAAAAATGTACATCTCAAGAAATTGGATCCCTCTCGATGCTTCATAGATACGGATTTAAAATGGATCTATGCTAGTGTAATTCAAGTTCAAGAAGCCCTTCATTCAAGTTTCCAAAGGAAGGAGAAAGGAATGTTAATCAAGATGGATATGAAAATGCATTTGACCGAGTAAATATTTCCTATGTCTATCAAGTCCTTCTCTCTTTTGGTTTCAGCTCTGAGTTTGTTAAACTAATAAAATCTTGTACAGACAAGCCCTGGATTGAGCCTCTGGCCAATGGTATACCTTCAGACTTTTTCCAAGCAACAAGAGGACTCTGTCAAGGATGTCCGCAGACACCTTTTCTCTATATATTGATGGATGAAACTCTTAGCAAAAAAATTACTGTGGAAAAGGAAGCAGGATACATTTCAGGCATTAAGATTGCCAGGGGTGTGGACCAATAAAGCATGCCCTCTTCGCGGATGATTCTCTCCTTCTTGGAGGAACCTCTTTAAGAATTGATCATGCTTTCAATGAAGTGCTTCAAAATTTCTGCCTTATTTCAGGAGCTTTGATCAACAATAAAAAAAAAAGTGGTGTTTATGTTTGGAACGTAGACCATTCGACAATGCTTCGAATAGCAAATTATTTGGGTTTCCCTGGTTATGATAAGTGGGATAAGATCAATTATCTGGGCTTTCCTCTAACTCTTAGATCAATCCCTCCTTCTCTTTGGCTCAATGTTTTAGCCAAGATAAAATCCAAAATTGCTTCTTAGGGCGGTCAATGGTTAATAAAGGCTGGAAAATTGATTTTGATTAAGGTGGTTCTTTCATCTCTTCCTATCTTTCAATCCTATTTATTGCTTGCTCCTAAGTCTATCACGTCTTAGATATCCAAACTTTTACGATACTTTCTTTGGAATGGCAGCAAAGGCAACCAGAACAAGATGCATCTGGTAAGTTGGGACATCATTAAAAGGCCTATTTTAGAAGTTGGATTGCAAATTCGTGATCCTAGATTGGCTAATCTGGCAATGGGAGGTAAAATCATTTGGCAGCTATACGCTGATAAAAATCATATGGTTAGTAAGATATTTTGGATGAAGTATTTAAAGGGTGGCTCTTTTATAAATCTATCAACTTCAAATACTTCCTGAGGCATAGTTATTTGGAACTTATGCAGAAAAGGAATTGACAATTTCAACCAACAGCTCTATAGAATCCTTGGCAATGGGAAGAGGATCCTTCTGTGGGATGATAAAATTTCTGGAAACTCTCCTCTTTCCTCTGTCATTGCATTAGAATCAATTAAGGACTGACTATTTAATAAAGGTTTGTTCCATCTTGCTGATATTTGCTCTTGGGACAGTGCTGGAAACTGGGCAGATTGATCCATTCCAGAGCTCCCAGAGCA
This sequence comes from Pseudotsuga menziesii, assembly GCA_001517045.1. Taxonomy (NCBI): domain Eukaryota; kingdom Viridiplantae; phylum Streptophyta; class Pinopsida; order Pinales; family Pinaceae; genus Pseudotsuga; species Pseudotsuga menziesii. The sequence continues at coordinate 673,818 of LPNX010912177.1, read as the reverse complement.
TCTCAATTCCCAAAAATCTTGGTTTCTCTCTTCTCTTATAGTAGTCGCTCCCATTCATTGCTCTGATAAAGATAAATGGGGATTGGGACAAACCGGCACTCAGTCAACTGCTCAAGAATTCTCAATTTCACAAACTCCTCATGTCTCTAATCTACCTCCTGCAATTTGGAAATCAGTTTGGTCCACTTATTGTCTCCCCAAGGTAAACTTCTTCACTTGGTTGCTTATGCATAATTAGGTCCTAACTTGCGATAATTTGATCAGACGAGGATATCATGGACCCTTTAAATGTTGCTCTTGCAAATCAACTCTTGAAAAGGAGAATCGTATCTTTATTAACTGTCTCTTCTCTCAAACGGTGTGGGAGATGGTCATTAACGGATTGAACGTATCTATTCCAAGTCAAACTTTTGTTGTTTCTATTTATTCATCAAGGAAGGAATGCAGTCCACCAGCAAAAGATAAAAACTGTTGAATGGTCTAAATTCTGGCAAGCGATCCCCAAATTTATCTGGTGGAAATTATGGAGTTCTAGAAACAATTGGATTTTAATGATCTGCCCTCGACTCCTCAGCTTGTGGCTTTTAAAATTAAAAAGATTATTGCAGAGACTGTTTGTAAATTGTTGGCCCCTTCTTCCCTGTCCTCTGAGATCATTGCGCAGATGGTTCCCTGTCTAATGGGACTTAGAAACACAGTCTGCATCAAACTTGGGAGCTCCCCCTCCTGGTGTGTGCATTGCAATGTTGTTGCATTTAACGCATGGTGGATGAGCTCTCCTTCAGCAGCAATCTTCTTTGCAGTGCATCCAAGGGGAATCCTAGGATCTCTGGTGCTGGGGGATTGGTTATGTCTCTGGATATATTGACTGAAACCATATTTAGTTGGGGTCTTGGATTTATGTCGAATAACCAGGATGAAAGTTACAGTCTCCTGAAGGCGCGCCATATTGCTAAGGAGCATGGATACAAGTCAATCCGAATCCATGGAGACTCTGAGTTGTTGATCAAAGTTCTAAATTCATAAGATCATTTTAAGAATTCTATTTTGAATAAATCACTGCAGAGAATTCAGAACCTTTTGAAATAGTTTGAAAGGGTAGTATTTTTTCACATTCTTCCTAAGTTAAATAAAACTGCAGATGCATTGGCAAATAAATCCTGCATGCTGCCTCAAGGCATCCTTAGCATAAATGGAGAACCCATAATTTTTTTTCAAATTCCTTATCTGAGATTCAATTTGTTGAATTTGGTCTATTTGGGAGACTCATTCTCACATTGTAAGATTTTGTACATTCTTTGTTAT
>LPNX010912177.1:632654-672444 GCA_001517045.1 Pseudotsuga menziesii | reverse complement strand
ATATATATATAGTTTTAAATGATGTGAGATTTGTTGCTTCACTTTGGAGTGGGATATTTTATATATATTTATATCAAGTTTAAAGTTTGTGAAGGTGCGTCCTTCTTTAAAGTTTAAAGTGGATTTTTAAATATACTTAAAATAAATTTAATGGCTAGTTAAAAAACAATTAGGGTTGCCTCAAATTAGGGTTGAATGTGTGCACATCGAGTGGGGAGTGACGGGTTGAATAAAAAATATGAGCAATTAAGAAAGGGGGAGTTAGAGTCTCTTTGGAGAGATAGGTTGAAAATATACCTCATGCGTGGATCAAGGAGGGGAGGCAAAAAAAAAAAAAAAACTGCATTCGATTTCTTTACTCCTCTTTGTCAATAGGGAGACAGGTGTCATCCTTTTTCTTGAATATTTTACTAGATTAGGGAGGAGAGGAGGAGCAACCTCCAATGTCCCTACAAAAGTGTTAGAAAAAACAGGATCACAAAGCAATAATAATTATATAATTAAATCAAGATGCAAATCTTAAACACATTACAAGAGAGACAGATATAATGTGGTTCACCCAAGATGGGCTACGTCCACACAGAAGTTTCCAGTCCTTTATTATCATACCATCTAGCAATATGAAGGGATACAGCCTGCAACAACCTCGTTGCACTTCCTCTTCACACTCTTACATTCTCTCTCACAAAATCACATATATTGTTTAAAATGCTACAATACAATACACATCCATATTACAATGCCTTACTTTTATCAAGGGAATACCATGGGCCTGTAAATCACCCATTATTGACCAAGTCATGACTCTGAAATTACAACATTTTACAAGGAATTTTTTCCTAAATTTTCGCTACGGTGGCACTGCCCCCGAACCCCCTAGACCCCCCTAGTGACTATAGTGGGGGGGAATCCCCCACACACACCCCCCCACCCCCCATCAGGTGTTGGGATCCAAACACGAATGAAATAACATCTTTGACTCTAGAATATCAGGCTCCACAACCAACTAAAAAGAGAGTTGAACACATGATTTTATCAACCACTTATTTATTGTGATAAGAAAGGAGCCACGATCCCCTTGGGCTTCTGTAAAATGATGAGAGGTTTTCTCTACAGTTTGGTGACGTTACCTACACCTATCAAGCAGAGAGAGGAATCTTCTTGTATAGGTTTGCTTCTGTTAAAATTGAATCATGATTTATGCTACATTTTTTATGTTGCGTGTGAAAAGAGACGACCAATTCCTCTTGAAAGGGATTTAATTAGTAGAGATAATTGAATGCTATTGTTGGTGAAAAGAGAGGGCCAATTCATCTTTTCTCTTATTAACTAATTCCCATTTACATGTAATTTAACTCCTTTTATTTATCTTTATTTTGTTGTGAACCATGGGGAAAGAGACAATCACCTCATTTTGATTTTGTCATGGATGCAGTTCATTATACATTGGAGAAGGTGTATGTATTTATACATCAATGGTTACATCCGTATTTGGTTCGTATTTACCATCAAAGTGAAGGATTGGTCATATTGAAGTATACTTTCAACACCCTTTAGATATTTGATCATTGTGTTTAAATTGCAGTTATTAAATTATTCAAATGAAAATTACTTGATCTGAGAAAGAGAGTGGACTCTTTGTAGGGAGGCGACCTTGTACTTATTTATTCTATGAGTAATTTTTCTTGTTTGGAAAGAGTGCGGCCTCTCTATCAAGATCTATCTCTGTATTTAATTATTTTCTATATGCAATAGAACTTCTCAGATACATGATAGTCTCTAGTGGAGATCTAACCTTACGTTTAGTCAATATTTTTCCTACATCCTCCAAAGAGTGGAGGGAGACCTTTGTTGGGTATGAACTAATGACTTTTATATTTTATTTTATGATTTTACTTCTTAAAAATTCAAAAAAAGATTAAATATGTGTATTTGATTGTTTGAGATCCAAGCTTACCTTGGGAGGTCATAATTGTTGTTTTAGAAGTTGAGCTTTACTTTTATCTATCAATATTTAACCATGTTAAGTAGAATCGATCCAACTGTTGTGTTTTAAACTAATAGAAGTTAAATTTTACTACTTCAGGTGTTCAATACGTAAATCTATTTACCCCCACTGCGGGTGAAACATGGCATGGCTACGGGAGAAGAGGAGTTGTACGTGGCAAGCAGTGTAACTGCTGGTGCTTACACCTCACCACCGGTGCATGCGATTTAACGTTTCCCATGCGTAGAAGGCATTAGTCAAGCTCGCCTCCCTGCAAGGTTTTCATGGGTTTGAGTGACGACAGTACAAACCTTCAAATCACAGTTATCATTTCACACATATAGAACATTATGGCAGGTATCAGTATGATTTTGAGGAAGGACAAGCATATCTCTGTCGTGATGGATAATCAACTCAAGGCTATGGATTTTAAAGACTCCATCGTCACCCGCCGTTCGCACTTCCCTGGTAGCTATTTCTGGTCTGTGGAGAGTGTTATGCTTATGCTTTGGTCGTATCCTTGGTATGCTTCGGAGGATAATGGGGGTCATCTGCGAGTGGTAAGTCTTGTCTTTCGATGTGCGTAGCTCCCTGTTTGCTTGGGTTTCTATTTTATGTTTTCAGTGCAAGTCTACTTTCTGCTACCTGCTCTTGTTGGGGCCACTTCTTTGGACTTGGTCATGAACTTCTCCCCCTCTACTTGGCTATTGGTGAATTTTCTTGTTTCCATCACCTTTATTTTTCATCCACCTTGGTCTGAAGGCACCCTTAGGCACCACTACCTAGATCCCCTCTTGCTCTTGCTTGTGGCCTCGTTGCTAGTCACCATGCCCCTGTGAAAGTGCACCCACTTTGCTTCATCCTCGCAGGGTTTTGACATGCATAAGCCAATGGCTCCCCCATTGCGCTTCCAAAAGATCATTGTTGGAAAAAACAAGAGGTTTCATAAAGAATTCCCTGACTCCATTAGAGCAACCATTCACGAGGCCGAGAAGGAGGATGAATTGGAATGTAGCTTCCTGGAACCGAAAGAAATCAGGAAGGAGTTTAAAGAGCTTATCCCTGACCCTGGAACCTTCAGGGGCAGACTTACCTTACACCAGAATTCGTTGGAGCTTCAATGGTCACAGAAATTCATCCTAGGAAAAACGTTATTCGAAAAGGATGAGCAACATGGGCATATTCTTATGCAGCAAGATCAAATGATGTTGATCCTACATAAGATAATGGATAATCAATCTGAAATAACCAAGAAGTTGGGTTTAAAGCTTGAGCCTCACGAGCATCTATTCGAATGATCAGGTTCCTTTTTACAATCTATCTTTGGTATTTGGTTTTTGCAAAATTGGTTCAGTTATGTATAATTTTATGACTGATACCACGTTAAGAATAATTAATACTTCTCAATCATTCTCGTTCAGTCTTGTTTCCTTTCGAGGGAGACTGCCAGAATGATATCCAAGCTTGTTTTCCCAGAAATGGGAGGGCTTGGATTTTTGGTGTAATTGTCTGTGTTTTTAAATATTTATGGTAATAGAAGGGCCTGCTTGCTTACAAAAAAAAAAGCATAAATCTATTTAAATTAGAGTCAAGGACATATTGCCACAGGTTCTAATAAGTAAAACATGTAAATTATGTTGAGAATGTATAATCGTATGCATTCATTTATTAGAGTGGAGTATTTAGAGAGTAACACTATGTTGGGATTGTTAAGAGTTTTGTACTCTATTAATATCACTATATATATTTTCTTAAGAGAACTAAGAGCTCATATTCTTGGTATCACTCTTTATTTTAGATGAGTTCATCATTTAATGACTAGGCTTTCAATTTGCAAACCATGGAAAAAATTACTATTGAGAATCTAGGTTTTACACTAGTAAAATTTAGTTAATTGATCTTGAGGTTAAGCTTACCCCTTTATGAAGTTGACCCATGATTTTTAAAGGTTGAGCTTAGTTCCTTCTAGGGTAAGTTAAATTAAAATGATACTAAACTTATTGGTTTAAAATTGAAAATTTTATATATTAGTTTGGGTTGCATAAATGTCCATTGGATAAGCCTAAGAAAGGTTGTGGGCTTGGCCTTTATTCCTTGAGAATTTTTTCTATTAAAACTCTTACCTTAGTGGATTCGATCCCAACTCAGGTGTGGATGCTCGACGGGAAAACATAATTTGGACCAAGAGCCTGAAGTTTGGGAAGAAAGTTGAAGTCAATCCTTCAATTGCCTCAGCTACTAGATTGAGATCTAAATGTTATTTTATTGTTAGATATGTTCATTTGTTAAATGGTCTATAATATCATGTTGAATCAAAATATTTGACAGAGATGTTTGGATGCCATTCTGTTCATTTATGAGTAGTTCTTCTTTGTGATCTTTATTCTTTGTTCCTTTGTACGTAGAGATATTATCGAGCATACAAAATAGTTAGATTGTATGTTTTAGTACTGGTCCTTTAATTATGATCAAATTTAGCCGAAATTAAAAATGAATATTCTGAATAGTTTTAATGAAAAGTATTTGTTTGGTTAACTAGACCTTGGTATCATTTAAGTAAATAGAAAAGAGTAAATTAAAGGAAATTCATATGGATTCTATTGTTAAAATGCTAACTTGATGTGTGTAAATGTACAAGCATAAACATATAGGTGTATTGCAATTAGAATATGTTAGAACATCATACCACCTACTACCATAGTCACATACCACCTAGGACCATAGTCACATTCGTTTTCAATTATGTTGCATAGTCCAAACATTGGTTATGATGGCTTCTGAAGGTTATTGGGGGTTTTGGAACATTAATTGTGCCCATTTCCCATGTTTTCATCAACCAAGAGCATGAGTGACCTCATTAGTGATATTTTGGTCCCTTGGGATGCTCCCACTCCTTAAACCATGGATCTATTTTAACCAGAGGTGTCCATGATTGTTTTTTAGTGTTTTTGTCTATTTTGTACCATTTATGACTGCTTACAGCCACTCCCACTCACCCATGCACTCCAGCATGACTACCTGACCCATATTTATGACTAAGCTTGCTTCCTCAACATTCACATGGCCATTTGTGACAGTTTGAGATAGTTTGGGAGCTTATTGGTCCACCCAGGGGGTTTGAGGTCCAATTTAATCCTACCACATGCATGCCAACAATTTGCATCCAAAGGCTAATTATTTTGTCCTATTGTAATATAATCATGTTCTAGACATGTTTACATGTTGGACTATAATAGAAAACTCAGTTATTGGCACCATCTCTATGTGTTAACCTTTCTCTTTTACATTGATTTCTTCATTTATTGTAAAATTCTTTTGTTATGAGGATTATATTAGCTTCTAGATCTTGTTGTGAATCATAATTTCACATGGTATCAAAGCTATTTGTAGATGCAAGTCAAATTTAGAGATTTCATAGGGTTCAAATTGCAATTGAGGGTTTCCTCAAGTAGATTGAGAGTTTGCACTGCAGGTTGTTCAAGTGCTTTTTGTCACTCAATGCACAGCAACAAATAGAGCAGTCTCATGTTACCTTTCTAACTCCACTCAAATCAAATGATTTGAGTGGAAGGCCAAGATGGTGATCCATTTGAGATTGAGAGGTCTCTATAGAGTTACCATGGGGACAAAAATGAGTCGAACTCAGCTCTTGAGAAGTCCATTCTTTTAACATATTGGATGAATCGTTTGGGATGCTATGTCTCATCATTTAGAGAGACCTCCTATTTCATGTTGATAGTCTCACAACACTAAATGAAGTGTGTCTCAGGCCTGAGTCATTTTTTGGGAAGACTGGTGAGATAAGAGGCCACCAACTTGAAAATGACTTAATCACCTTGAATCCAAATCACTTTGAGACAATCCAATAATTTTTCACCAAGTTTAAATCCTTGGTTCTTCAGATGAATCAATTTGGCATTGAAAAGAAGGAAGAGCAACTAATTTTGTCCATACTTTTGAAATAAGGTCCTGAATATTCAGTGTTTGTTTCGACATTTCACTCAGGCAAGCTGACAGTTCAGAATTGGAGAATGCCATATTTAGCAGACTTCATGAAGTCTTTGAATTAAGAACAAGATAAGATGGTTCAAATGGGTACCATCAAATCCACCAAGGATTAATCCCTTGTTTCAAGTGTTTCAAATCAAGAAAAGGGAAAGAAGAATCCCAAGGATTCAAAGCAACATGAGAAACCCAAATCTTCTGATGGCCCGAATTTGAATCCTAGCAAGGACAAAGGAAGGAAGCAAGAGAATACCAAATGCACGTATTGTCACAAAGGTTTGCATATATAGAGTGAATGCATGAAGAATACCATTGACATGCTAGCACAACTCCTTGAGAAGAACAACATTCCCCTTCCAGATGGCGCAAAGAAGAAATATGGAGGTTCGAATTCTGAAAACAATGATAGTTCCGAACAGTGGTTTCTAGATATTCTGGCTCTTCCTCCTTCATCATAGAATCAGGTTCTTCAAGAAACATGGATTCTACACAAGACTCCTTATCATCCTTACATCCATACAGTGGTCCATCCATCCCCATGGGTGATGACTCTGAGATCCCAGCCAAAGGGATTGGAAGGATAATCTTGACAATGGGTACTTCAACAATGTGTTGTTTGTGTCTGATCTTTCCGCAAACCTACTCTTTGTCTATCTAATGATAGTTAGAGCAATAATACACCTCAGTACCATGATCACACACCTAGGACACATTTAATTAGATTCTATGCTATATTCCTTGGTCCAGACTTAGGCAAATTGATCATTTACTGATAGTTGAGGCGCTCCACTTTGATCATTTTGACAGTTGAGGTTCTCCAGGTTGATCATTCTAACAACACCGGTCCCATCATTGATGACGGACTGTCTCGGTGCACTCCCCCATCCCCATATTTAGGGATTTTGTTTGACTTGAGGCACTAATGCATGTTCTTGGTGGTTTTTGGCCTTCCTTGGGCATCCATTGCCTCCTTGGGCCACTCCCACTCACCCATGTTCTCACCCACACCTAGAATTCCTCCATTTATGTTCCAGCATTCCTTTCCCTTGTTCACACTAGAATTTGTGACCGTTTGGGATGATTACGAGATTGATTAGTCCACCTAGGGGGGTTTGAGGGTCAAATCATGAGCTGACACTTGTATGCATCCAAATTGCCTCCAAGCCCTCACAATGTTTCCCTATTGTATTATAAACATGTTCCAGATATATTTACATGTTGTACAGTCATGATAATATCTACTATTGACTTCATTTGTGTATGTTATTTTCACTCTTTTAGTTATTTTTTGCATATTTTGTGAGCAATATCGAATTGTGAGAATATCCTTGGCTCCTAGATCCTACTGTGAATCAATTCTCACATGATATCAGATCTATTTGTCGATGCAAATCAAATCCAAAGTGTTTGAGTTGTTATTTGAGGGATTTTCCAGATAGATTCGAGTGTTTGCTTTGTAGGTACAATCAACATTTTGTCACCAAGTGCGCAAGCAAAAATGGAGCAAAACCATGTTTTGTTTACCCCAATTAACTATTTCAAATGGAAGGCTGAAATGGTGATCAAGTTGAGGTTGAAATTCATGTACAAGGTCACCATGGGCACATAAGTTGAACCCAACTCTGTTGTGGAGAAATCGAAGTTCTTCAACAGGCTTGATGAAGTGTTTGGAATGCTTTGGCTCGAAATTTCGAGAGACTTGATCTTCCATGTAAACAGTCTATCAACTCCTAATGAAGTATGTCTCAATATTGAGGCATTGTCCGAGAAGACTGATGAGATGAGAGGTCACCAGCTCAAAAATGAGCTAATCACAGTGAGTCCAACTCACTTTGAGATAATCTAGGACTTCTTCACCAAGTTCAAATCATTGATCCTTTAGATCAAGAAATGTGGCATAGAGAAGAAGGAATAACAGCTCATGTTGTAAATACTTTCGAAGCTATGGCCAAAGTACTCAGTGTTTCTGTCTACATTCCACTCTAGCAAGATCACAACTCGAAACAAGCTCATTCCTTCACTGGATGACTTCATGGAGTCATTGACTCAAGAGAAATACAAGCTAGTGCAAATAGGTACTATCAAATCCAGTAAGGATAGATCCCTTGCTGCAAGTGTTTTGAATCCAACCAAAGGAAAGAAGAAAGCCAAGGATTTGAAGCAGCAAGAGAAGCATAAGTTGGACAAGCCCAAATCTTCAGATAGGGGATTGAATCCTTGCAAGGACAAGGAAAAGAAGAAGCAAGAAAATACCAAATGCACTTACTGTCACAAGGGGTGGAATCCAGAGAGTGTGTGCATGAAGAATGCCATAGACATGATGGCGCAAATGCTTGAGAAGAACAAGGATGGAAATTCAGGCTCAGACAACAAATAAAGGTGCCATGCATTGATTTCTAGTTCTTCAGATCCTTTTTCCTCCATCGTAGATTCAGGATCTTCTAGACATATGGCCTCCATTGAAGACTACTTTTCATCCATGTATTCTCATAGTGGTCCATCAATGTGAATGGGTGATGATTCAGAAATCCAAGCCAAAGGGATTGGTAGGATTGATCAAGAATATGGGTACTTCAATAATGTTTTGTTTGTACCATATCTAGAAGTGAACCTACTCTTAGTGTATCAAATGACACACACTAGATAATCCAAGAGAGTAAAATTTACTCCAAATGCAGTGGAGATAGTAGAGATCTCTACAAGCAAGATTATGGATTTGGGTGTTGTTGACCAGGAGGCTAGAATGTACAAGTTCTCTCCTTTCCTTCCCTGCTCTCGAGAAAATGCACTCCTGAATCATGCCAATGAGACATGGAATTTGTGGCAATAGATATATTTCCATTTAAACTATAGGTACCTCCAGGAATTGACCAAAGAAGGCATGGTGGAAGGGCTTCCTTCTATCAAGATCTCATGTAAATGTCACATGCATAGGATGTGTAGTGGGCAAGCATCCAGAGCGTAACTATGAGAAAGGGAAAGCAAGGAGAGTTGTCCAAGAGCTTTATTTGGTTCATTCATACCTCATTGGGCCTCTTCCACACACTATTATGGAGGATCAAGGTATGTGTTGACCTTCATAGATGATATCTCAATGTTATGTTGGGTATACTTTCTCGAACTCAAATATGAAGTTTTTGAGACACTCAAAGTTTAAAAAGCCCTGGTATAGAATGCATGTGGGAACAAGATGAGAGTCCTTAGGATTGAAAATGGTAAGGATAATGTGAACATGATTTTTTAGTAACTTTGTGAAGAATGTGGCATCCAAATGCAGCATTCGATGCCCTACACACCACAGAAAAATGGTGTGGCAGAGTGCAAGAACATGGCTCTCAAGGAAATGGAAACATGTATGTTGGAAGCAAAGGATTTGAATCCTAATATATGGTCTGAAGAAATTAATTGTGTTGCATACATACAAAACATATATCCTCACAAATCTTTGGATGGAAAAACACCATGTGAGTCTTGGAGGGGTCACAAGCCAAGTGTTTCTCATTTCGGGGTCTTTGGCTCAAATGCTTGGGCTAGGATTCATCCAGAGAAGAGAAAGACCTTGCAACCTCAAATCAAGGAGTCCATGATGTTTGGATATCCTAAATATGTAAAGGGGTAAAATCTCTTTTATCCCTCATCTCAGAATACCTTCATTGAAAGGAGTGTGAAATTGGAAGAAAAACTCGTAGAGGAGACCGAATTTGCTCAAGGGAAATGCTCATATCCTCCACTCCAAGATGATATAAGTGATTATTATTTTTCTTATATTTTTTATTATGATATTTATGAATATTATTATGACACACATTCATATCATGGCTCACCCATTCTACCAAAATGGGTTGAGAAAACCATTGAAGCAGCTAGGGATTTAGTTGGCAATCCACTAGATCCTAGAAAGACTAGATCTCAATTTCACAATGCTTTCTATGCAAGTGAATTGAATATTGATGATATATTCTTGATAATGGTTATATATTATCCTCAAACATATTAGGAGGCATCACTTGACCCAATATGGAAAACATCCATGCAAGAAGAGTTCAACTCATTGCAAGAAAATGAGACTTGGGAATTGGTGCCCTTGCCTTCGAAGATGAAAATAGTGCAATGTAAGTGGGTCTGTAGGACCAAAGTGGCTGATGATGGTTCATATATCAAGTATAATTCCAGGTTGGTTTCCAAATGCTTCTCTCAATTCCAAGTAGTGTACTATACAAAGACATTTGCATTGGTTTCAAATATGGACTCTATGAGGCTAGTTTTAGCCATTGTTGCATCTAAGCGTTGGGAGGTTCACCACCTGGATGTGAAGAGTGCATTTATTCATGGTGAACTTCAAGAGTATATATATGCAGAAACCTGGATTTTTCATTGAGGATCCTTCACTTGTATGCAGGTTCAAGAAATCTATTTATGTCCTCATGCAAGCCCCCAGGGCTTGGTATGCTAAGATGGACAATTTTCTGCTCTTGCTTGGCTTTGAAAGATGTAAATATGATACTAATGTGTAATTGCAGCATGTTGGTGATGTATTTAAGGTCATAGTGTTGTATTTTTATTATATTTTTATTACAGGTAGCAAAACCAAAGAAATTGGATCGATTAATTATTCTTTGCACAGTGAATTCTCCATAACTGATCTTGGATTGTTGAAGCAATTTCTTGGATTGGAAATTGAGCAATATGAAGCAAGAATCAATATCAAACAACAAAAGTATGTTTTAGAACTGTTATTGAAGTTTAAAATGGCTAAATTTAAGTAATCCAAGTTCCCATTCCTTTCTGGTATCAAACTAGGTGAATTTGGTGCATCTCCATTGGTGGACAGCTCATTGTATACACAGCTAGTAGGGAGTCTATTGTATCTTACACACTCTCATCCAGATTTAGCATATGTTGTAGGTGTTGTATCAAGGTATATGCAGCAGCCTCATGATATCCATTGGAAGGTAGGAAAAAGGATCCTTCACTATGTGCAAGGAACCAGACACTTCAGGGTACATTATGTTGTTAGTTCTCCACTAGAACTAGTTGGATTTACTGATTTTGATTGGGTTGGCGATTCCATTGACAGGATATCCAATTCAGGTTATGTATACATGCTTAAACATGGTACTATATGTTGTTAAAAGCAATAAAAAACGCACCATATCCCTCCCTTCAGCTGAGGCTGAGTACAGAGGAGCAGTGAACGCAGCTACACAATGTGTGTGGTTGCAAGGTATTCTTCAGGAACTTGGAGTTGAATTTGACTCACCCACAGTCATTCGGTGTGATAATAAAAGTGAAATAAATATTTCCATTGATCCAGTGCAGATACATAGGACCAAACACATTGAGATACACATGCACTACATCCGTATCTTAGTGCATGATCAGGTGATAACCTTGCAGTATTGTCCATCTGCAGAGAAAATTGCTGACATTTTCACCAAGAGCTTCCTAGAGAAGACATTCACCTATCTAAGATACCTTATTGGAGTGGGTGACACATAGTGATGGTTGATATTCACTTTCATATTTTTGGCTACATTTCCATTTTGTAGGGGAGGTTTTGTTCCCATGTGGTTTTCCTCCTTACCTTGGTTTATATGGAGAAATAAAATTTCTATTGTATGGGGTGACTTGAGCCTTAGTTGCCAATGCCTCAATAATATTTTGTATAAGATGTACTAATTTAGTCTTAAGGGGGGGTGTTATATCAATAATCCAACTTAGTACCATGATCATAGACCTAGGACACATTTCATTAGCTTCTATGCTATATTCCATGGTCAAGAATTAGGAAAATTGATCATTTACTCATAGTTGAGTTGCTCCACTTTGATCATCCTGACAGTTGAGATGCTCTAGGTTGATCATTATAACAACACAAGTGCCCTCATTGATGACATACTATCTTGGTGCACTCCCACATACCCATATTCAGGGATTGTGTTTGACTTGAGGCGCCAGTGCATGTTCTTGGTGGTTTTTGGCCTTCCTTGGCCATTTATTGCCTCCTTGGGCCACTCCAACACACCCATGTGCTCAAAAATGCTTAGAATGCCTCCATTTATGTTGCATCATGCCTTTTCCTCATTCACACTATAATTTGTGACTTTTTTGGATAATTAGGAAGTAGATTGATCCACCTAGGGGGGTTTGAGGGTCAAATAGTGAGCTGAGACTTGTATGCGTCTAGATGGCCTCCTAGGCCTCACAAATTTTCCCTATTGTATTATAAATATGTTCTAGACATATTTATATGTTGTACAGTAATAATAATATATGATATTGACTTCATTTATGTGTGTTATTCTCACTCTTTTAGTTGTTTTGTGCATATTTTGTGAGCAATATCAAATTGTGAGAATCTCCTTGGCTCCTAGATCATCCTGTGAATTAATTCTCACACATATAGGTTTGGAAAAGAGAGTGAAATTCACTTAATATGATGTGGAAATATCATAAATTTCTATAGGCAAAGTTGTTGCAGTGGGTATTGCAGATCATGAGTCAAGAATGTACAAGTTTTCACACTTTCTTCCTTACTCCGTGGGGAATGTACTCCTATAAAATGCCAATGAGACCAGAAATATATGGCATGATAGGTTTAGACACCTCAACTACATTCAATATTTGAGCAAACAAAACATGGTTGAAGGACTTTCAAACATCAAGTTTTCCAAAGGCACATGCAATGGATGCTTTGTTGGGAAGCATGCAGAGCGCAAGTATGACAAGGTGAAGGAAGGAAGGGTTGTCCAAGTGCTTGAATTGATCCATTAATATATTATAGGACTTATTCCCACACCATCATATGGAAACTCAAGGTATGTCTTAACATTCATAGATGATTTTTCAAGGTATTGTTGGGTGTTTTTCCTCAAGCAAAAATCTAAGTGTATGAGATATTCAAAGCTTTCAAAGTTTATGTTGAAAACTTAAATGGGAAGAAGATAAAGGTATTAAGGAATGATAATGGAAATAAATGTGTCAATAAGAACCTAAAACATCTATGTGAAGAGAGTTGTATTCAAATGCAACAATTCAGTGCCTTACACACCACAACAAACTGGTGTGGCAGAGCACAAGAATAGAGCATTGAAGGAGATGGCCACACTCATGTTGGATGCTAAGTATTTGTTTCCTAAAATATGGGTTGAGGTGATAAATTTGTTAGGATATTTAGACACTTAGGATTTATTTAAGATCAACTTGTGTAATATATCCGTTAGGTAAAAGTGTGTTTCTTTAGTATGCATTAGTATGCATTTGTAAATATTCTAATCTGGCGGTCACGATATGTTCTAGACATAGAGTGATTTGACGATTAAAATTCTCTTAGATCATACCTACCATTGATTCGTGGCTTGACACCCGATTGGTCTATGATCTCTATTTAAAGAGCGTAGAGGGTCCTTGGCTAGTTGATCGATTATGAGAAGCTCATATGTAACTTTTTTTCTTTTGCATAATAAATTGCTCCAAGTAGCTATTTGGCTAGGGTTGTGGAATGTTTCCCTCTCGAGGGTTTTAAAGATGTGACAAACATCGGTGTGTTGATCTGTGATCTATTTGTGTGAAGCAGTTTTTGAAGGTGTTTGGTCTTTTGGGAGGACCCAATTGGCATGCTCATGACTTTTTCTTAACCCCGCGTAGGTTGGATGGGGGATTCCTGCTCGCTCGAAATCTCAACTGTGTCGAGAGTGTGTTGCATGTCGCACTCTACAATGCTCACAATGCAACTAAAAGTTCACTCCTTTCCTATCACGCTCCCTTCTGCTCCTGCACTGAACTCAACACTTCACTCAACTCAACTAAATAAGACCTTGTGTCCATATCCCGCGTGTTTTTATAACCCATCGCCTGATCTACCTCATCATTGCCAAATCTACCGTACCCATCATGCCTAAATCTAGCATTAATAACCCTAAATTCGCCAGCGATCCCATCTTACTGACAGTCAGATTAGTCATAAATGCACGTCGCTTCATCAAGCGCCGCCAGATACCAATATTAACTGTCTATATTTATTATTGATTTGACCACCCCACAGTCCTGTGGTTGTCGCCGATGGTCTCCCTCATAACACTACTGAGCGTTATCATCTTGCAGCATCGTCCTCAACGCTAGCTTCACTGCAATCTACTTAATTTTTTTTTCTTGTGCAGTGCCTCAAGTATTGCGCGGCTCATGCCCTATCCTATAGGGCTTCAAGTGACTGCCATTCACAAGTTTTGGCAGCACTGCACCATCTAATTGTTGTAATTGAACTGCTCCCCTAGAAGTAATTGAATAAACAATGTATGGACCTAACCAGTGCATCTGTAACTTACCTGGATGCTTTAGGAACTTATTGTCATATACAAGTACTAAATCTCCCTGTGTAAACTGCTTGTTCTTAATATGGCGATCATGCCACACCTTCTGGCGATCCTTCTCAACACGCTAGTGGAAGCTGGCGACAAAGCAGTCCTCTTCTAGCTGGATTAACTATGCGATATGCTCCTCGAGTGCCTCTTTGTCATCCATGCCTATCGCAACAGCAATCCGGAGAGTAGGAACAAGGTATTCCATCGGCATGACTGCTTCTTTCCCATATACTAATTTGAATGGTGTTTGTCCTCTTAATCTTTTACAAGTGGTATGATATGCCCATATTACCGCTGGAATTTTTAAATCCCAATCATCGCGATTAGTATTGCATACCTTTGTAAGCGCAGTTTCCAATATTTTGTTCAAGGCCTCGATAGTGGCATTTGCTTGCGAATAGTAGGGTGTTCTTTTATGATGATGTACCTGGAATTCCTCGATTAGTGCTCTCACAGTTTGATTGATAAAGTGACTTCCCTGGTCACTCATCAATATCCAGGGGCATCCAAACCTTGTCACAATATTCCTGAATATGAATTTGGAGACTGTCGCAACAATGCAATCCACAATTGGCGTGGCCTCCGCCCACTTGATCAGATAATCGGTTGTTGTAATGATGTACCATGCACAAGTACTCTTTCTCGGTGGAGTAATTGGACCCACAAAGTCCACGGCCCATTTATCAAAAGGTTGTAGAGTTACCTGGTGATCCAGTGGCATCTCATCCCATCATGATGGCTTGCTAATGCATTGATAGACATCATAGCTTCGCGCATAATCCACCGCATCAGTATGTAAGATAGGCCACCATAACCCAATGCTCAGCACTTTACGCGTAGTAGCCCGGCCACCATAGTGGCCTCCCACAATTCCTGCATGTGCTTCTGCTAGAATAGGTCCTTGCTCATGCGGTAAGATGCATCATCGCAAGATTTCATCTAGTCCAAGTTTGTATAATTGTCCCGCAATCAACTGGAAATCCGATGCTTTCACTACCAACTGCTTCTTCTTATTAGTCGACATATCATCTAGAGCAACTATGGTTGCCATGAACTGAATGATTGGAGCAAAGTGTTCATCCGCGATCTGTACCAGGAACAACTGTGCATCGGGAAATCCATCATCAATATTAGTAGTCTCTTCTCCTATATCAATGTGATATAGATGATTGGGGCCAGCATTCAACTATCCTGGCTTCAAAATTATCTCAAAGTCAAATTCCTGGAAAAGTAGCAGCCACCGACAGATCTTCCCCCCCAACACAAGCTTATTGACCAGGTATTGCAAAACATAATGGTTCGTGAACATCTTGAAGTGAAGGCCCAACAGATAGTGTCGAAATTTTTGTAGCGCATAAACCATGGCCAAGCCCTCTCTCTCAGTGGTTGTGTAATTTTTTTCTGCAAAAGATAGCTTCCTACTTGCAAATGCAATTGGATGATCCAAGTCACCTTCACCTGGCTGCACAAGTACTAACCCTAGCGCAATAGAAGAGGCATCGACATGGACGTTAAATTCCTTGCTCCAATCAGGGAATACCGGGATAGGTGTCTAGTCCATCTTTTCCTTTAGTGTGTCTAAACTGCCCTGACACTCAAGATTCCACTCAAATGCGGCATCCTTGTTTAGCAGCTTCTCCATGGGGGCCATAATCTCAACGTATCCTTTGATGAACTTGCAATAGTACCCCGTGTGTCCCAGCGTCACCCGAACCATCTTCACAGTCATCGATGGTGGTAGACTAAGGATAAGTGCAATCTTCACAGGGTCAACCAATAGCCCTTGCTTGCACACGATATGTCCCAACAGCATTCCGAATGGCACGCAAAAAATGCACTTCTTCGAGTTTAGTGCGATTTAATGTTGTCGACACCTTTCCAGCATCAATCGCAGGTTTGCTAAAATGATCTCTAACCAAACCATAGACTGTCCAGTCATCCATGCATACTTGCAGGAATTTTTGAATGAAATATTTGAACGTAGTGACAACCATCCGAGAAAACATCGTCGGTGCATTCTTCAACCCAAAAGGCATGGCTATATATTAAAAACAACTCCATTCAGTGACGAACGTGGTCTTGTGTCGATCTTCCTTTGTGATTCAGATCTGGTGACACCCCAAAAATCCATCCGTGAATGAGTACATCTATGGACCGCCTACCCCTGCAAGGACCTCATCTGTAAAAGGCGTGGGAAATGGGTCATACAAGTAGGCATCATTCATCTTCTGTAGGTCGAAAGAAATGCGAACTTCTCCAGTCTTTTTGTCATGAACCGCCATAGGGCTTATCCATTCCGATTCCTCAACAAGCTCAATGATGCTGACGTCCAACATCCGATCAAGCTCAACTTTGACTCATTCTTTGTATCATGGGTTCAGTCTATACGGCCTCTGTCGCACAGGTTTCGCATCTGGTTTCAGTGGTATCTTCATCTCCCCTAGATCCCCTAATATCCCTTTCATTTTTTAGAATCGTGTCGAAAATAGATCTTGGAACTCATGCAGAAAATCTGTGATCTGTGCCATTGTCTTATCATCCCAATAGTCCCCAATATTAGCAAACTTATGGATCTCTTCTGTCCCAATGCTAACTTTGCGGATCTTCAGTGACTGACTCATGGGGTTGGTTGGTATGTTCGGTGCTGCAACATTGCGACTGCCTTCTGATTCTGGAATGTTGACGTTCCTCATGTCATCATCATCTTCAAGTTTGCCAGATAAATTATAGCAGGTCATCAGAGATTGCATATGACACTGCACATGTGGATCTACCGGGTGTGCGGGTGGCACAACCTTCAGGACTACATCGCGGATGAGTTGGAGTGCATTATGGACCTCAGGGTTAGCGTCCTGGAAATTAAAAGTCTGCGCAATGCAAATTGACAGCTCCTCCTAGGTAGTGATGGTTCTGCACAGTTTTGTCGCTAGATACCAGGATCTAGGCCTTTCTTCCAAAGTATGAACAAAAGCATGGACCCACTGATCCTTGGGTCGTGATGCCCACAAAGCCTCACATTCCATTAAATGATCGGTGGGGTCATTACGCCCATCATATCGCCCAACAGGATAGGTCTTTGAATTACCGAAGCGCACCATCATCACTCGTAGACATTGTGCCCATCCATGGATTACCAGTTCGTGAGCCGCCCACCAGCATGTTGGGGTAGCATTCAATGCTTCCTCCAACGCCAATAGCCTCTATGGTTCAAATACTTTCCCTTCAAATTCTTGGAGGAATTCAGTCAACTCTAGTAGCCCTTCATAAACTAGCAGCTCGATGATCTCATTCACAACATGGCATAGAGATTGTGCAATCATACCACATTTTCTAAAACGACACCTCATGAAGCCAATTTTGCCAATTTTCTAAAGCACCATCAGAATCAGAAGACGCAGAGCTAGCATTGCACCATCCGAGTTCACCATCGATAGTAGCGTGGATATAGTCCTCGGAGATGTTGTAGGCATGATCACAGCCTCTACCAACCTCATCCTTGATAGGTTCAATATACCGTCATCCCTCCTGAGGGTCCATGGGTGCAATGACTCTGATATCTTGGTTTTCGAATGTCATAACTCACTTCTTGAAATTGATAACTGCCATGCTATCATTGGCCCATCCAATCCCTGGCAATGTAGGATAAGAGCCTCCACCATCAACTACTTCAATAACGTCGAAATTGGCATATGTCTTCATACCTTCGACATCGACAACCAGGTTCAAGACCTGGTCAATGGGTTGAACCTTGGCCTTATTTTCTAGTCACAGTTGCACATGGGACCACCCCAAGGTTGGCTTTCCCATCAATTTCCAAGTTTGCTTGGTCAACATATTCACATCCAACCCTAGATCTAGAATAATAGAATCGACTTCGTAGTCCCCTATCTGGATGTTCATTCTCATCTCTTTACTTGTCTTTCTCTTCTAGAGGGAATTTACTGCAGAATCCTTTAGCGACTGATCCCTTTGGCTCAGCAACTTCTCAATCTCACTGAGAGCCTTGAGATCTCTTGCTAATGACAGATAGATCTCAAATAATTGTTGCAAGGTACCATGTTGTTGCGATGGTCCTGCCTCTATAGAAGGATCAAAAGCAAATGGCATTTGAACAATAGGTAACTTACCTGGATTCCTCCCAATTGCATGCTTGGCCTGAAAGAACGTCTCCTTCTCTATCGCAATATCAAAGGCTGTCTTTTTCTTCCCCACGAGCCGAACTTGTGGTCGAGGTCCGTATTCTCTAGTTTTCGCACCTGCATGAGTGACAACAACAACATCTACAGCTTGGGCTTTGGGCTCTGCCAGAATCGTCGCAACCGTGGATCCTTGATTCAGGTTTAGGATGGATTCAGTGGTGGATTCTGAATCGGTGGCGGGTTCATCAGCTAGTTCTGAGTCTACGGTGGGATTTGAGGATGATTCTACACCAATTGTTGGATCTTCACTTGGTTTTGGTTTGAAACTGGTTCTGCAACTGAGGGATGTGCTTGGCCTTCCATTTTGCAATTAACAGAGGGAAACTTTCAACATTATGATCACTTGCTGTGCAGTATGTACATTGCGCATAGGGACACTCCCTCTGATAGTGGCCAAATACCCCATAAGTGTAACACTTGATGGATTCTCGACCTCGTCCCCTAAATCCTCTGGTTTGATGATACTGTGGTTGGGATAGCTACTGTAGGGTATTCAGTTGCTGCTAAACGTAGTGCGCTGCTTGAACATACTATTGTTGAGGCTGAGTAATCAGCACCTAATTATACTGCGGTCGCGGTGCAAATTGTGGTTGTGCTACGAACTGCGGTTGCGATGTGAACTGTTGTTGCAGCTGAGACAAAATAAACTGCACTTGCAAAGGTGGTGCATATTGTAGTGTTGGTTGTACCATCTGTGGCTATGGCGGCTGGACCGTGCGAGGATCCTCACCCTTCACAAATTATGAATCATATGTTCTATCTTGAAGTAGGTCGTAAGCTCAACAATATTTATCCTCATGCCCTACTAAGCGACAAAAGGAGCAATACAAACTTTCTGCCTTCGTAACCATCTTCTGCATATAGCTACAGTTTTTGTGTCGATGCCCATATACATGACATACGCGACACCATGGCACACCAGTGCAACTCAAAGGGTTCGGCACTCCTGATAGCAAATAATTTCAAAAAGTTGGACAGGTGTCTTTGGTATGGCCATCCGTGCGACATCGCATGCACCAGAGATCATCATGCTCTTCTTTTGCCTTCTTAATATCCTATAGCTGGAGAATCAAATTTTCTAGTTGCACCTGAATCTGGTTCATGCCAACTACAGTCTCCCCAATAGGTGAAGCTTCTAAGTTCATCGCCATCTTTAGGGCCTCAATCTGTGTCACGATCTTTTGATGCAGTAACGATTGTCTGATGTGCGGAACCAGTGCAGCAATAAACCACTCCTTATGCTGAACATTGCTCATTTTAGAGCTAACTCAAGCCATTAACGTCTTAAATCGTTGATCAAAATCCCAAATAGGTTAATTCAAAAATTGCTTAATCTCCTTGAGTTTTGTAATGTATTGGGCCTTAGATTTGGGTTCTTAAATTCCTCGAATAGTCCTTCCCGGATCTCATTTAGTGTTTTCACTGGGGTTCCCTAAGGAACCTGCATGAACCTCATGTACCAATCAAGCGCACGACCCCTGAGGGTGGTCGCCAATTGGCTTCTCTTGATATCATCATCCACACTCTGTCTAGTAGTCCAAACTGCTTCACATAATAACCAGTACAGTGCCGGGTCATTGGTCTCGTTTCCATGGAATATAGGTAACTTCATCTCCTCACCTACCATTCTAGGCCTTCTTCCCACAAATGGTGTTCTACTGCTAGACTGTTGATGGCACGTTGGACAAGGTGACGTAGAATGCGCTTTCCTACCTATTGGTGGAGTAGTGCACAGAGGTGTGGACACGTTACTGCTAGGGTTCGAGCTTCTTGCTATCCTAGGCGTAGTCTGGGTCTGGTCACCCTTGTCGTCGCTGTAGGGTCGCTCCGTCCCATGTGGTTGTTCTTCGCGGTCTTGCATCTCGATCGCAGCAAGACCTTCCCCTATCCTCTGCCTCTTCTCTTGTCGAAACCTTGCTCCTCCCCTCGTACAACCACTTGTTTCCTTGGTGACCCTCACCCTCTCGTCAAAACTCATACCCATCTACCCCTTACCTTGCCATTTTCCTTCCCCTTTCGTCGCAACGTCCATGGCCTTCGCACACCAAAGTTCCACTACTTGAGGTGCATTTTTAGAATACCCTTCTCCCATATGAGCATCTTAATAGATAATTGTAGAGACAGTAAGAACCTACCTCGTGGCCCATTGAAGAACTCTCTTTCTGCTTCGTTGTATGCCTTATTAGTATTGACTTCAAACTCGGTGATGTATCATTCTAGAATACTATCCAGCCGTACTTCAACAGCTCACAATGCTTTGTTATTGGTTTCTTCTAGTTCGTGGATCAGTCCAGGGGTCTAAGATATTGGCTCTCTGTCTTGATAGTTATTCTTCTTATAAGTGAACTGCGCTAGCCATTCGTACAGTATGATTGGAAATTCACAAAAGAACCACTCATAGGGACCGTCCTAGATATATCTATTCAGCCACCTAGGTGTCGACAACTTCGGATTATGGTTCTCTGTTTCAGTGAACTCTCGGAGCTTTAAATCAAACCACTCTTCAATCTCAGTTTTTGTCGGATGCCACAACATATCCTCCCTTCGGTTGCCACGAGCTCCCGGCAATGGAACCATTTGTTGGCACGATCCACCAACAAAGCCTCGTCGACATGGGTTCCCACTCTATCGATGCCCAACCAGCGCAATATCCCTGAGCACTGGCCCAAACAGGTTTGACCCTGCCCGGCAACACCCGTGGAGTGGATGAAGTCTCACCCGAAATGTCAAGGGAGAGCTGTCGAAACCAAGTTATCGACAGTGGGAAGGGAGGGTACGTTCTCAGCGATTAAACTTCATAATCAACAGATATTCCAGAGATAGTCTATCAGAATCACATCATGCATTATAGATCTATAACTAGTAAATCACTGACAGATCGCATTACTTCATTTTATTCATAAAACATCCATCATAGTAATTGCAGATAAAAAAGACAGAAAATACATAAGAAATAAGATCATTTTAGAGCAACATCCATCGTGTCATATTACTTATGTGCAATAGATCCAAGTTATACAATACTTCTCCACAGCCGGAGAATGATCACCGCCTAGATTTACTAACTGATTAACATAGACAGAGCAAAAACTGCTCGAAGATAGAATGAAACGACAAAAGCACATCTTAGATCACAAAAAGGATTGATCGCATGATCTCTCTCATCAAATCTATATCTCACAATTGCAATTCTAATTCTATATATAGGCTTGCGCCTTTATATCCAAGGTCCATTTCTAACTAACTTCTAACAAACTAGTGACCTATATCTACAAAATGTGGTCAGTCAGTACAAAATTGCATAAATATTTCCAAAAATAATTATTCTTCCGCCTATCACGCTGTTGTGGACCTCCGCGGTGGCACGTGAACTTGTGCAGCCTCCACGGTGCTGCACAACTCACTTACCCAATACCCCTACCAATAGTTGTGGATCTCTTGGGTTTTCTCCCACCACTGTAGCTAGCTGCTTTCCAGCTTGGGATGGTTGCTCCTGCTGGTTCCTGAAGTTAGAAGGTTTAAAACCTTTCTTCCTTTGGTCGGACTTCTCATTCTTTCTGTCCTTCCAAGTCTCCTGATAGTCGGGTTTTCCTTTGCTTTGCTTATAGCAATACTTAGCCTTCCTTATTGCTTCTTCTAGAGTTCTAGGCTCATAAAACTCAATTTTTTCTTTGTAAGATTGAGGCAATCCACTCAGGAAACACTGGATTTTCACTTTCTCATCCTTGATGTACCTGACATATCTCAACAGCTCCAAGAACTTGTTTGCATACTCTTCCATGGTTTGTTGTCCCAATCTCAGCTCGTGAAATTCTTTGATATTGTCATCATAGTTCCTGTAAGAGAGGTATTTCTACTTGAAATACTTCTGAAACTATTTCCACACAATTTTCCTTCCATTAATCTTCTTCACTTGCCTGCAGTGCTTCCACCATATGGATGCCCTCTCAGTCAAATTGAAGATGTCTACTCTAGCCTTCATATTTCCAGAATAGTCCTAGACTTGGAAATACTTCCTGATCCCGAGAAGCCAAGCCTCAGCTTCTTGACCGTTCTTTGTCTCACCATTGAAGGTAGGCGGCCTTGCCTTATTAAACTCATCCCGTGAGTTGTTCCTATAACGCCTCTTTCTCTTTTCCCCATGATACGAAGAGCTATAATCCTTAGTGGATCCTTCCTAGCAAGGTGATCTACTAGGAGACCTTCTTGTTCTTCTTCTAGTACTACTCTTACTACCTTCTAGTTTTGTTGTACATGGCCCCGATCTCATTCGTCGTTGGATGTTTGTCCAACTTTGCAACATGGAAGCATTCAGTTGATGCTACTCTTCCTGAGCTTTAATTAGGCTCCTCATGGTGGCTGCAATGTCTGGCAGCGTCTCTTGAAATCTCCTTCCATTAGATTCTATATCATCATTTCCGGCTCGGACGTTTTCCCTCATAGCGTCCTATGCACGCTCATAGGAATCCCGTGCATCATATCTGTCGTAGGTTCTCATGGCTGATCCAACAACCCACTTCTCCAAAATGTACTATGACTCTGCAAAATGTGTTATCAACACCATTTGTTAGATGCACAGTAATTCAAAATCAAAGCCATTACTTACTATCACCTGGCCTATCTAGGCCCAATGCTGTAACCGACATCTTTGGTTAACTGATTCCCAGCCCATCCAGGCCCAATGCTGTAACCGACATCTTTGGTTAATTGATTCTCGACCCATCCAGGCCCAATGCTGCAACCCGCAGCTTTGATACCACAATGTAGTTGTCACGTCCCCATGCCTCCGACCGGCGAAGAGGACGCGACGGACATCAAACACGACTGGGCAAACCGCCCATGAACATAGATAGAAATCAAATGCTAAAATTGGGAGCTTAAACAGGCGTCATACAGTAATGCCAAACATACAAGAATGTACAGATGCATAATCCTTTAATTATACAACGGAAACAAACATACATTCCAGCACTAATCATGTTCATTATGATTCATTTTCCATCAACATAATTTGCAAAGAGGAAGTAACCAACAGCACTTATCTTTTGATGAAGAATCCCGCAACCAGCTACGTCGCTGCAACGTTCCACCCAACCATAGGCCAGCTTGCTCATCAATCTCTGAGCAACGCTGCCACCCCCGAGCTGGGCATGATTCCTCCGGAATAAGGGACAATTGCAGGCTTACACATAGCCAAGGGGACACAAAATAGCAGGCAAGCACCATTGGGTTTATCAGGATGTCCACAAATCATCCAAGCCAACCCAACCCAAAGGCCAACCACTGCATACACGCAGCAACAATCCCTTCACAGCTCCTGTGAAGAAGCAAAGGCAAACAACTGACAGTCCCAACCAAATGGTGAGCGCAGCTCAAGTTCGACCACACTGCTGAGTTGTTCTTGGCCCTAACGTGGCCAAAACAACTCAGCCACAACACCCACAAGATGATTACATCCACAACAAACCAAAACCAAGGCAATTCAACAGCCCAACACACAATGAGAACGATGGCAACTATGCACAGTCCCAAAACAGGGAAACTCAGCCAACATATTGGAAATCAACAGTGGCCCAAAACGAATTTGAGCACCATAGCCCACAAAACGTGGGTGAAATCAACAGCAACCCAAATCATGGGTGAAATCAACAGCAACCCAAATCGTGGGTGAAATCAATAGCAACCCAAATCGTGGGTGAAATCAACAACAACCCAAATCGTGGGTGAAATCAACAGCAACCCAAATCATGGATTAAAGCCACGACTATGACACATACCAGTGGAAATCGGGCCCTTGAGGCCGTTCTACCTGCTTGCTGCGTGCACAACCAGAGAAGAGCCGCGACCAGTGCATGAGGAACACAGAGTAAGACTCATAGCCTGCGTGAGAACAAACAGCAGTCTCTCTGCGTGAATGGAGGGAAAGAACTGACCATCTGAGGAAATCACCATGGAAAGAATGGCGTCGTGGGGAAGATGAAGGAATTGCTTGCCTTCTTACCCACATTTTTCTCCAGCAATAAATGCCCTCAGCCACTCAGCCACTCCTCAACCACCAACTGAAGCATTAAAGAGGTTGACAAGGTTGGATGAGACAAAAGGTGACAAACAACAAAGGTGGTGAAACATGGGTTTTTCCCATAACCAAGGTTTGACAATCCTCCACCCCTTATCCTTTGGAACCATGCCCTTTTCATTCAACGTTGCACTGCCGTAGATGGTTGTGGTTTTAGTTTTAATTGATGTGCATATTTACATGATGCCGAATTATAATGTGCCTTAGAGCACGACATACCATCAGAAACTATCCCTATTGCCGAATCATACAAAACCAAATCGAGGGTGGGGCTTTTGCCTTGAGCTCCTCACCACGATTAATTACAATATATACATCATGCAAACGGGGTCAAAACCGGGGACATTACAGTAGTGTACTACAAGTTGGTATCAGAGGGTACTCTTGACTGCTTTCCAACCCATCCAGGCCCAATGCTGCAACCCACAGCTCTGATACCACAATGTAGTGTACTATAAGTTGGTATCAGAGGGTACTCTTGACTGCTTTTCGGCCCATCCAGGACCAATGCTACAACCCGCGACTCTAATACCACAATGTCACTTACCCATACCCCGTTATCATGTGCAATTAAAAATTTCATCGAGAACTTTTATTGTTCATCGAAATACAGGGCATGGCCATGAACCACTTCTCGACATTTCCAATACTGTCACGCTCCCTCTCGTCTTCCATTGAGTAGTTCGACGATCTGCAAGGAGAGAAATCAAAGGAGATTGGATGGCGGAGAGAAAATGCAACGAAAATCAATGATTACAAATGGTCATGCAACTGGAACCAATTCGACGGCTCAGGATTCACCCACAAAAATCAACGGTGCAAAAAGCCCGAGTTATGGGATTGAAAAGTTACAAAAATTTCAATCTCACTTCCTGCATCCCGCATCAGAAACAGGTCAACGGTGGAGAATCATCCCACAAATATCGATGGCATGGAAACTTGAATTGCGAGATTGGGAATTATGGAAATCGTGACACTGTGATCCCGCACCCCGCATCGGGAACAACCATTTATGGAACGAAAACTACGGAAAACCGTAATTCTCAAAAAGACATACCTCATCCCACATCCCGCAAGTTGTGGAAAGGCAAATTTCGGAGGTCCAAATCTACCAAAGGATGCCTTTCACATCCTGCACCCCGCCTGCGGTAAGGGAATTCATTGAGGAAGGTTTATGCTCGAAAATTCAACCTGTTAATCGAATTCTTTGCATAGACTTGGCCATCCCTGCCCACATCAATCCGGCATTTCAACCCTGCAACTTAGTTGAACAATGCATTGAAGGAAACATACATAGATTCCTGTAATTTCAGTTATTCAAAGGAACAATTCATCAATTCAACACAACCAACATGTTCATCACATTCCATCAAGCAATTGCAATGCCAAAATACAGTTTCCAAGATTAACGTAGACAAAAAAACTTATCTTGAGATGAACTTGTTCCACAACTAGCTATGTTGTTGCAACGTTCCACCCAACCATAGGCTAGTGCACTCATCAATCTCTCAGCGACACCGCCACCCCCAAGCTGGGCATGATTTCCTTAAGGAATAAGGGAAAGCTAGAAAAATCATACATAGCCAAGGGTGTAATAAGACTCAGCCAAGCCAACACAGTTGGGTTTATCAGGATTTAAGGGAAAACAAACCAACAAATGGGTTTCACAGACCACTTGGCCAAGCCATCTCACAGTTAGGTTTCACGGACTGTTCACAATCAAGCCAACATTCACCTTAAGGACCAGTCAAGCCAACAGATTGGTTTATCAAACTGTGCACAGTCAAGCCATCACACTACTGGGTTTATCAGGCTACCTAGCCAAGCCAACATTCACAGTTAGGTTTATTAGACTGTCTAGTTAAAGGTTACTCACAAGGTCAAATGCAACAAGACACAACCAAGCTAACAGATGGGTTTATTAGGCTACTCACCAAGCCATCTCTCTAGTTGGGTTTATCAGGCTTCTAAGGTAATGGGCAGGAAGAAATACTAAGCTAGTGAGCTCATCTACAAAGATAAGAACACCTTCACAATACCTATCTGGCCTGGCTTCTCCACTGCCTACACACCCAACACAAGGAAGTGTCCGCTTCTCTGCTCCATAGTCCCTCAGGCTACACCTTCAGTTCCAATGCTCTTCAGGATGTGCATAGCATGTTCGCCAGCCACTCTTATCTTATTATGAGGCTCCACATTAGGTTTATCAAGCACATTCTACGTCTTTCCCACTCCCAAGTCTTGCACATAGTTCAGACCCGAACCAGGGTGTACAACACAACAACCACAGGGAGACTCCACAACACAGGCTTACTCTAGGACATGAATAACAGGGTCTCATACACTCTATAGTTTAAGACAACGCTACCACATAGCCATCACCATCTCGCCAAGGGAAAAACACTCACAGAACGCAAAGGATACACATAGGAATAGCTCTGTTACAGCCAAGCTTCCACGTGAATGGAGAATGGAGATGGTGAATGAATGAACTCCTCTACCCCCCCAGCGTCCCGCAGCTCTCCAAAACGTGAGAGTAAAACCAAAGCATGAATGCATGAGTCCAACTGGCATACGGTTCTGGTGTTTTCTTGTCCTTGCAAGCAAAACACGACATTTCAAACTGGGTGCTCTTCCCAATTCGAATTTGCCATACTCTTCCCTTCTTCCATGCAATAACTACCTCAACCACATTCTAGCAGAAATAAATGGTTGGAAAGAAAAGACAAGAAAGAGGGTAGTTGACAGTTTTGATGGGTTCTCCCCATGACACATGGCTTTTTCTGAAAGAGGTTCAAGGTTAACATTCCCACCCCCTTATCCTTAGGAAAATCGTGCCCCCATCTCATTATTCGTTGAAATGACATAGTTGGTTGTGGGTTTTTCATTAATTTGCATATTTACATGATGTTTACAAACATGCTTGACTTAGCACAGAAACCATAGGCATCAACCATGATCTCCTGTATTCCAAACATTAATCAATGACATGGCCTTGGCCTTGAGCACCTTGTCATGATTCCATATAATATTTCTATCATATACATTAATGCAACGGGGTCAAAACCGAGGTGTTACATCAATTGTAAAGTCAATGTCCCTTTTTAGAGGAAGCCCTGGAATTTCATTAGGAAAAACATCCCTGAATTCTTGCAATACATGAAAGTCCTCCAACCTAGGAGCATCATTCTCTGCTGCCTCCAAAACATGGGTTGCATACAATCTGCAACCTTTCCTACATAACTTCTTCAGTTGCATTGTTGAAATCTGCGTAACAAAAATCATGTTTGGAATGCCTCTTACAACCCTTAGGTTTCCTTCTTCATCCATGCATTCAAAAGTATGATTGTAACAATCAAGCTTAACTCGGTGAGTTTCCAACCAATCCATTCCAATGAGAATATCATAGGAAACAAGTGGCAGAACATTCAAGTCTCCACAAGTGACCAACCCATCCATCTTTAATGGACATTTCACTACCACTTCACTAACTTTTCTCTTGGTTCCAGTGGCTAGTTGAACTAACCATGATTTGTTATGCTTTAACTTCTTGAAAGCACAAATATCAACAACTCTAGGAGTAATATAACTCTGAGTAGATCCAGGGTCAATCAAAACAGAAATAGATTGCTCAGCAATCTTACCTGCAACTTCAACAACACTTGATTGATGATATGTCTGGTGGTCCTCTAGCACTGCATAAATCCTAGGGACAGTCCTTGCTACTTGACCCACATTTTCTTCTTCTTGAATGTTGTGAGCTTTCCTTACATACCCATTCTCAAGTGGACACTTTCTGCGCATATGGTTTTCTCCACATCTCCAGCATTGGAGTGGTTCTCTGATCTCCTTTGGATTTATTGACCTGTCATCCATCACTCTAGCTGGCTTAGTCACAGCTTGTGATGGTTGCCTTTGCTGATTTCGGAAGTGAGAAGGTTTGAAACCCCTCTTCCTTTGGTCAAACTTCTCATTCTTCTTGTCCTTCCATGCCTTATGGATCGCAATGTTTCCTTTGTTCTAATTGTAGCAATACTTAGCCTTCCTCATAGCCTCTTCTAGAGTTCTAGGTTCATCAAACTAAATCTTGTCTTTATAAGATTGAGGTATCCCACTCAGAAAAGATTGAATTTTCACTTTATCATACTTGATGTACCTCACATACCTCAACAACTCCAAGAACTTGTTTGCATATTCTTCCATGCTCAGCTGCCCCAATTTCAGCTCATGGAACTCTTTAATCATGTCATCATAGTACCTGTCAGAGGGGTACTTCTGTTTGAAATACTTCTTCAACTGCTTCCACACGATCTTTCTGTCATTGATCTTCCTCACTTTCCTGAGGTGCTCCCACCATATAAATGCTCTTCCATTTAGATTGAAGATGGCTACCCTTGCCTTCATATTTCCAAAGTAATCTTGGACTTGGAAATATGTCTTCATCCCAAGAAGCCAAGCTTAAGCTTCTTGTTCGGTCTTTATCTCACCATTAAAGGTAGGAGGCCTTGCCTGCTTAAATTCATCACGTGAATTGTTCTTGTAACACCTCTTCCTCTTGTCCATGTGAGATGAAGCGCTTGATGCCCCAGTGGATCCTTTAGAGTCAGATGACCCACTAGAAGATCTCTTTCTTCTTCTAGCACTGCTTCTACTTCCTTTCGGATTAGTTTCCTGGTGCCTAAAGTTCACCCACCTTTGGATGTCTATCAAACTTTGTAGTATGGTTGCATTCAGCTGATTCTGGTCTTCCTGAGCTTTAATCATTTTGTCATTATCTTCTCTGTAACTCTGCATTTCCACCCTTAGGATTCTCATGGTGGCTGCAAAATCTGGGGGAGTATCTTGATATCTCCTTCCGTTGGATTCGGTCTTAGCATTTCCAACTTAGATGTTTTCCCCCATATCATATTCTTTGTGCCCATAGGGATCCTTTACATCATCCATGCTGTAGGTCCTCATGGCTGAGCCAAAACCAACTTTTCCAAACTGCATTATGACTCTGCAAAAAATTGTTAATAAACACCACTGTTAGACAATCTCGGAATTAAAAAACACTTACCAACTGTTAACTGCAAAATTGGAAACTAATCACCACGACGAAGATTAAGATCAACGGACAAGGTTGATCACCAAATAGATCAACGGTGGATAGTGATTTCACTAGGAGAACTAGCACGGACAAAGAAAATTTTGTTGTGAATGATAGGAAACATGCGTAAATGACGTGTTCTCTCCCCATTGGATATCGCGCTCGAATATTGGACGTATGAAAGTCACTTTATGGAGTGTGATATCTTTATGCAATTGGGTTCACTGTCAATTTGGAGTCCTCTCTTTAACAAGCGCTGCCCGAAACATTTGGTCGGGTTAGCTAGATTTAGCGATTCTGATAAATAGCACTCTGTCTTGTTACAACTTTATCTCTGCCACTATTTAACTTGGCCCATTTAGGCCCATTGTTGTAACCATTAGCTTTGATAACACAATGTCACATACCCATACCCCGATTATTATGCAAAATTAAATTTTTTCTTAAAGAATCGTGGTTCTTCTTTTGAAACACAAGGCATGGCCATGAAAACACTCTTCAACATTCATACTTAAGCTCAAAAACCACTGTAATAGTCGTTCTTCCCTTGACAAATCCATTATGTGACCGTAATTCCTTTTCCGCATTGAACCTATCCTTTTCTCCCTCTGCCTTCTGCATTCCCCTTTTTGCCTTCCGCTGTGGAACTGGGAATCGGAAACACAATGTGTGACAAAGTCATTGAAGCCTCTTTCCACCTTCTGCCTTCCACCTTCAGTACTCGAAAATCGGAAACATAAATTTTGACGGAGTACTTTATCCACGTTCTACCTTCTGCATTTCGCCTTTCCTCCCTCTAGTGCAGAACTCGGGAATCGGAAGACTAACAAACGACAGAGTCAATTAACAACCTTCTTCCTTCTGACTTTCGTCTTTCCGGTTTCTGCAGGTAGATCTCAAAAATCAGAAAGGAAACATTTTACTTTAACCTTTTTCCCATTTTCTGCCTCCTACATTCCGTAGGTGGATCCCGGGGTGTAGAAAACACACTTTTACCTTGGAATCCTAACTCTTTTCCTTCTTTTGACTTCTGCCCTCCGCAGGCGGATTCTGGGGTGCAGAAACTAATACTCTACCTTGTATTTTCTCTTATTTTTCCCCACCTTCCATAGGCGGATCCTGGGGTGCGAAAATGCTTAAGTCAGATATCTTCTGACTATGTTAACCAGGATTCTAGCCTCCATTATCATAAGCACAATGTATTAAAACATGCAAGGCATATACAGATGCAAATGCAGGAGCATTTAATCAACATTAAACTCTACTGAAATCATTAACAAGCATTCATCATATTGAATTCATTCATAAGAAAACACGTTGCATAAATAAGAATAGCAGAGAATGCTTATTTTGAAGATGAAGTTGTCCCGCAACTAGCTATGTCGCTATAATGTTCCACCCAACCATAGGACAGTTGTGTTCATTAACCTCTCAACACAACTGTCACCCCCGAGCTGGGCATGACTTCCACAAGGAACTATGGAACAACATACTCACACATAGTCAAGCCAACACATAGTTGGGTTTCATAGATTGTCCATCCAATCCAACACACAGTTGGGTTTCACGGACTGTCCATCCAATCCAACACACAGCTGGGTTTATCAGGCTGTAGGAAGACAAGCCAAACATATGGGTTTCAGAGGCCACACAGCCAAGCCATCTCACTGTTGAGTTTCACGGGCTATTCAACCAATCTAGCATAACAGTTGGGTTTCAGAGACTGCACTCAATCAAGCCAACATTTACGTTAAGGACCAGCCAAGCTAACTAATAGATGGGTTTCTGAGGCCACTCAACCAACCCATCTCGTTGTTGGGTTTCACAAGCTATTTAGTCAAGCCAGCTATTTTGGTTTATCGGGATGTCCAACCAATGATTACACACATGGCCAAATGCACAACAAGACACAACCAATCCAACTATCAGTTGGTTTTATTAGGCTACTCATCCAAGCCAATATCCAATTGGGTTTCATAGTCTTCCCAACCAAGCCAATATATAATTGGGTTTCACAGGCTGTGATCCAAGCCAATCTCCTTTGGGTTTATCAGGTTGCTAAGGTAGTGGAAAGGTAGAATGACTAAGCTAGTGGCTCATTCAAGAGTTAGGGACACCTCCACAAGATCTATCTAGCCTGACATCCACGATACCTACACACCCAACACAAGGAAACATCCCCTTCTTTGCTCCACAGTCCCTTGGGATATGTCTTCCCTTCCAGTGCTCTTCGGGGTGTGCATAGAAGATTCACCAACCACTCTTATATTTTCGTGAGGTTCCTATCTACACTAGGTTTATCAAGCCCATTCCTCATCTCTTCCACTCTTAATTCTTGCATACAGTTTAGACCCAAACCAGGGTGCACATCACAACGAACATAAGGAGATACAACAACACAAGATTCACACTGTAACATAGAGAAACAAGGTCTCATACCACTCTGCAATTCAGGATAACATTCTAACCCATCAACTAGGGTCTCGACAAAGGAAAATACTTGCGAAAACACTGCGGGATGTTGAACTGCAATGTCACACAGGAAAAACGTTGCTGAACACTTGTCCGCGACTCAAGAGAGTGAACAATGCGTGAATCCCAAATAATCCCCTCCAACAACAAGGAACAACAACAAAACCCTTTTGTGACTTAGGGAAAGGATGTACTAGCATGCATCACATGCTTCCTTGCGTCAAAATCAAGAATGTGGCTTCCTAGATTGTAGGCCACAAGCAAGCTTAGTCACGAAACCGATTGCCATGCCTTGCTCTACCCAAGACATTAACTGCCTCAACCGCTCTTCTAGAAGAATTGAATGATTGAGGACAGAGGACAAAAAGGTAGCTGAGGGTTCATGGGTTTCCCCATTGACATCTTGTCTCACCCTATTGGCTCAAGAATTTGACTAAATCCCCTCCCTATTCCTTGTGAAATCATGCCCCAATATCTTTCACATTGTAGTGCATAGCTAGATGTGGTATTTTATCAAATTGTGTACATTTACATGATATCCAAAATGTATTGTGCATGACCATCACAAGAACCATAGGTATCAAACTTGATCACCTATACACACAACACCAAATCGATGGCAGGGCCTTGGCCTTGAGCTCCTCACCATGATTTAAATACAATATATACACCATGTACAATTTCAATACCATGGGGTTAAAACCGAGGTGTTACACAGATCCACCCTGATGTTCGTACATCGAACCTCGAAAATACGCACCTCTAAATTTTAACCTTCCATGACTCCCTTGATGTCGGTATCGACATTGAAACTTCGGTGAATTCTATACCCATCACCACTATTCACTTAATCGGATTTTAGGAGTCAAAATGTTGCCACTATTCTACTATGTAACTTGATCCCCGGTTTCCACAGGTGGTGCCTCGATGTCAGAACTTTGTCATCAACACTAATGTTATACTCCTTCCACAACTTCTTATGTTGATCCCAACATTGGCCCTTCAACGTTGGCACCTTGGCATTTCGCCACGAAATTTTTCTTCACTGCATACCTTGCCGAACCTTCCATTCCAACCATAAAAATTTGAGTCATTCTTATGGCCTTACGCATTCTTGGCCAAAATTCTTCCAAATCAAGTACTTAACACTTAGTTGTTTCATGCACACAACTAAGGTATGGATATTGAGTTCTGATATGCCTATTGTACCTTCTCAAAGCTTATAGAACATGTGCAAATGCCATTAAACCTACACAATAAGGAGATAATTGCTCCATATACACAATCTATGCAACACAAGCATAATTGAACACTGGCATCCATTAAATACATTTCCAATTCAATACACAGGGACACTTAGCTTAAACAGCACATATCTAAGCTTCCAATGTCCCTAGGACTTGTGCAGGTGCAAATGAAACATTCACAGTGGAAATTCAATTGAACTACAAATGCAATTCATGCATAAACCAACCTACTCATCATAGGCATAACAACAATAAAATCATGTATAGAGATAACCCATTTCCAGGCTATGAACAAGAATTTTATTAACTAATTCAAAATGTCATTTCATTTAATTCAACATGAATAAAAATTTGTCCATCACATAGAAATTTTGAGAATTCATAAACAACATGACACGTATCTTTTCAACCGAAATCGTCCAAACTCCAAGTAACTGGCTATGTGAGGTCAATGCTCCACCCAACCGTAGGTCTCTATCCATCCTATATTATTTTAGCGGAGAGACCACCACCGAGTTGGGATAGGATATCCACTAGGGAGAACTATACTCAGGCTCACTCACAACAATGGATACACACATGCTTAGAATAAGCCAACACACAATTGGGTTTATCAATCCAATGGAGAAAAAAAATACAATGACTGCTAAACCAGTGAGCTCAACCATAGATCTGTAGGATTCTCCTTCAGCTTCATCCAGCCTTAACACTCACAAACCTACTACACCCAACTCAAGAAATGTCCCCTTCTCTGCTACATAGTCCCTGGGGCAACCCTTCCCTCCAAAATTCTTCAAGGTTGGTATAGAAGCTCCAATCTACTAAACCAACAAAGATTTTGTCCCTTCACTAGTTTCACAATACACACAGATCATGGGCGTTTCCAACGTTCTTAGGCTCAGTTTTCATTCAAGATGTGAATCCTACCATGGATGTTGTTGGGTATGCAACAAACACAACCAATTAAATGATAGTTCTTTAACATGATATTCAAGATTAATGATAAAACGTACTGCACTTCTGCTCAATTGGATTGTAGCTCTTTACACTACGTTCAGGGACGTTTGGAAAAACACATTCCCCTATGCTCAATTTCACAACACATACCTTCCAATTCACTACTATCTCACGGCTCTACCATACTAGGTTCAAGGTCCATGGAACACATTTCCATGAGGTACTTTGACTTCTTCCACAAGGAACTCAGGCCATACCTGGGCATACAAATTCTAAACTTGGGCCCATGCTCCATTAATCGTATGAGCTGATTTCTCAACTACTCTCTTACAACATATTTAATGAGTGGGAAGGAAATGTTATTGGGTCCTCAAGATGACACTTGGAAATAGAGGGTTGACTCTCCCGTGCCCCCTCACCTCTCCCTAGTGGATAACACATAGCCCCTAATTTCATTGTTGCCTCCATAGAAATCCTTAGACTTTTTATTTACATGCTTTTACATTGTACATGGCTTACTAGCACATGGTCTACAAAATACATAATACATGCCTTTATGACCTTAGGCATACACTAGTAGGGCCTTGGCCTTGAGCTCCACACTAGGAATCATACATCGCATATACACAAATGTTTACACGTCAAGCCAATATATACACCAGGGGTCAAACTATGGCTTTTACAACTCTTCATCCATATTGTAGATGGAGAAGTCAAAAAATGGTTTAGAGCCCCTCCAGTGGACTCCATAAGTTATTGGCATGTCCTTGAAACCACATTCATGAGGCAATGGGGTGAGAAAAGAGACCATCTATGCTATTTGACCGAGTTTGTTGCTTTGAGAAATAAGAATGGGGAACAAGTAGGAGATTTCAATAAAATATTCAATAAGACTTATAGTAAAATTCCCCAAGACATTAAACCTTCAAAACTAGCTGCAAAGTTCACTTATGTAGGGGATTTTGAGCCTTAATTTGCCATGATACTTAGAGAGGGGAGGTTTGTGACCTCACTCAATATGCAAGATGATGCGGTAGATGTTGAGCTCAATATGAAAACTTCAAGAAATCTGAAATACAAGCAAGATAAAGGAAAAAAATGATGAAAGAAGAAGTTGGTACTTCTAGTACAAATAAGGATACACAAGATGCAAAAATACAGGAGATGTCAATAGTAATTAAAGGTATATCTAATAAGTTGACAAGACTCAAAGTGGAAGGGCACAATTCCAATAGAGCTCCTTAAGGTGGAAGGTAAAGAAATTCCAATCAATACAAAAGTCCTTTTAATCAACAGATTATGAATAGAGATAGGAGGAATGAAGATCAGCCCATACAACCCCCTATGAGAGAATATAACAATAATTTTGTATACCTCCCGAAATATGAAGGTTATATCGAAACACCAGTTGAGATGTTGTGGATGCAACATGAATATGACATTATCCATCTTACTCAAGAAGACTATGAGAATAATTTACAAGAAAATAGATATGAGAAGAAGCAAGAACAAAAGGAAGAAGATCATGGGATGTCATCAACTAAATATAGGCTCTTTTATGATAATTTGCAGATAGAAGAGAAAATATGACCCAAAAACCAAAAACTCTGATACAAACTATAAGCAAAATCCTCCTCCTAAAGGTCGCTGTAAAAATTAGATGACCGATAAGGCCTATGATACCCCAATCTTGTCTTAAAAACTAGATGCACCTAAAGATATACCTTGTAAATCTACCTTCCCAATTGTACCAAAAGCAGTTGAAGTAACCCAACCAAAAAGGCTTGATCGTAGAAAGAAAGAACTAGACCAATCTATTGCCTCTTTTGATCTTGAGCATGAACTATCAGAAATCAAAATCCCTATACCTCTGTATAAATTAGCAAGAAATCATGCTTACCAAAATCAAATCCAAAAATTGATAAATGTATTAGTGTCAAACATTCACCCTAATGCCCTTCACCTCTCATATTATAATCCTACTATTA
This sequence comes from Pseudotsuga menziesii, assembly GCA_001517045.1. Taxonomy (NCBI): domain Eukaryota; kingdom Viridiplantae; phylum Streptophyta; class Pinopsida; order Pinales; family Pinaceae; genus Pseudotsuga; species Pseudotsuga menziesii. The sequence goes on along the minus strand of LPNX010912177.1, from coordinate 636,064 downwards.
GATTGGCCCACAGGTAGAAGAAACAGATGAGAACACTGATCCATTTTATATAACCCTCAATGTGCATGGTAAGTTACTTCACAACTGCATGTCAGAGTAAAGAACCTCTCATAATCTCATGCCAAAGGTTATTATGGAGTAGTTGGGTTTAGAGATCACCAAGTCATACCATGACCTCTACAGTTTTGACTCTAGGAAAGTGAAATGTTTAGGGATGATAAAGGATCTAGTGGTCACATTAGCTCAGCTACCTTCAAAAAATGTCATGATAGGTGTAGTGGTAGCAGACGTGCTTGCTACATATGAGATGCTATTGTCTATGACATGGGGTAAATAAGTGAGAGGCACAATGCAGATGGACATGAAGTATGAATTTTCCCAGTATTTGTTGGGGAAAGCAAAAGGATTTATAGAGAAGCTAAATTCACATATGTGGTAAGTGATGAGAACAATTCAAAAAAAATCCTATGTATGTGATAGAGGAAGACATGGGATGTTTCATTCTAGCAAAAAATGATGAGTATCAAGAATGTAGGCCCACAAAAATATTTTCTCATAATTACTCATCTTGCTCAAGCCTAGTATGCAAAATGCACTTTGATCGAGCCTCCTCCAAAGAAGAATCAAGGGTTGGAATGATCCTATTCTCCCCCACCAATGAAGAAATTCCCCTTTCATTTAAGCTAGACTTTGAAACCACAAACAACGTCTCTGAATATGAAGCTTTGATATTGGGATTACAGGTTTCCAAAGGGAATTATACAGTTCTCTATTTTTGGAGATTCAGAGAGCTAGTGGTGCAGCATATTAAAAATGTTTACCAAACTAAACACCCCAGAATGAGGGCCTATTGAAATCAAGTGTGGGATTTGATAGAAAATTTCTTTCATGCTTTTAATATTATTGTTATTCCAAGGGAGATGAATCAACAAGAAAATTCATTGGAAGTAGATGCTAGTACATTCAAGCCTTAAATAGGGCCCAGACTCAGACATGAAGTAGAAATGATCTACAGGCATTCTATCCCTGATAATCATAAACACTTGCAAGTGTTTGAAGATGACCAATAGATACAAAGGTTCAAGGGAAAGATAAATTTTCTCAAAAGGTTCATTCCTAACTTGGCATAAATGATAAAAAGAAATTACAAACATGCTTAGAAAGTGTAATAATGTCAAATTGACCAAGGAATCCAAAGAAGCTTTCCATCATCTCAAGAAGTACCTAGGAGAAGATCATGTCTTAATCATCCCTAATTTTTTTTTTTTTTGACAAAAGCGGTTATGGTATTAAGAAGAACTCAGTAAGAAAATACTGATCAAAGGTACATGGTCCAACAAACATCCGAAACTCAGCTAGATTCAGACGCAAATCCTGAAGCCGATCTAGGGAGGTATGTCAAAGGAGACAACAGAATTTACATTTAACTCATTAAGGCCAATGGTTATGGACTTATTGGCTGCCGAATCCGCCAGATCATTAAGATTTATAAGAATGTGAAAAAATTTAATAATCCTAAACGAGTTAGCCATGGATCTGATTCTCCTGATCAGTCTTGCAAATTGCTCTTTCTTGCTCCTACTGCCTCCGTTCAGCTCCTGAATAATTAGCCTGGAATCCCCGAATACCATAACTTCTTCCACTCCTTTATTTTTTAACTGTTTAAGGCCCTGCCAAAGCCCGTAAGCTTCAGCCATATTATTGGAATCATAACCGATATTCCAATAGAATTCCAACACCTTATTTCCTCCTGGATCGAAAATGACGCCACCTCCTCCTGCTTTCCCAGGATTCCCTTTGGAGGATCCGTCAAAGAAAAGTTTAAAAAGTTTCCTCTCTCTAAGCCAATTCTCAAATTGCGAGTTATCTAGTCTGATCTCCCAATCCTCCACCTTATTAACAGCCACCTTATTTGCCTTCTTGATGTCAAGGCTATGCATCCACTTGTTTTCTTTGGCAGTCAGATTTACTTTATTAGTTGGGATTTTGGAAATTCTGACAACCTCCTTAAACAGAGCAGTAATTTTAATGACAGTTCTCCATGCTGGTTGGAATTTGTCTTTAAAAATTCTATGGTTTCTTTCAGTCCAGAGACCCCAACAGATTAGTTTAGGTAATTTCATCCAGCAGGCCATCAATCCTTTTTTATTGGCCAGCTCACCCTGATAAAAACTGTCCCAATTAAGAAAACATACCTGAATATTTTCTGGCAGCTGTATTTCAATTCTCCAACTCTTCATCACCTCTTTCCATACTGAAATGGCATATGGGCAGGTTAAAAACAGATGGTTTATGTTCTCGGAGGCTTCAGCGCATAGAGGGCACCGGAACGGCCCAACGAACCCCTTTTTCTCCAGATTATCGCCTGTTAGAATTTTCTCATGGAGCAGAGTCCATGTGAACAACTCTATCTTAGGGAGCGTGCTGCAGTTCCACAGGTTAAGCCACTTCTTTGGATTTCCCGGCACATTGAAGTTTGCTGCAAAATGCCTGTACCCATCAGAAGCTTTATAATTGCCAGCCCCCCATCCACGCCTGTCCTTCTTGAGATTAGAAATTGGAGCCAGCCCTGCCAAGTGCTGAAGCAAATGAATTTTTTCTTCCTCCATCTCTTCGGGGCACGCTGGGACAGCCCAGCCACTCCAACGATTTGGGTCAGCGATCTCCCATGAGGAGATATCCCAAAGGGACGTGAGACCCGTTGATTCCATCCAATGCTGAAGGCGTGGGAGCTGGGGAGATTTTTTCTGGAGGATCGTGTCTTCCCAAAATTTAATTGACTGTCCATTTCCCGGTATCCAGTACAGATTCTCCCGGAATTGTGGCAGCGATTTCTTACAAAGAGTGAAGATGGCCGATCCCCTTCTCACGTGATTGTCCTCATCAAAGCACCTCAGACGCTGACCTGGGAAGTACTTTCGTCTCAACATGGAACTGCACCACGATGGCTTGGTATCCAGCATGCTCCAGAGCAGCTTGGATCCCATGCTGAGATTTTGAGTTCTCAGATCTCTAATGGAGAGGCCACCTTCATTTTTAGGCAATTTCACTGTTTTCCAATTTACCAGGGCGAATTTTTTCCTTCCATTAGCACCTCCTTGCCACAAGAAGGATCTCATCAGTCCCTCAATTTGGAAAATAATTTTAATTGGAGCAAGAAGCAGAGAGCATTGGTATAGGAGGAGGCTGTTCAGCACAGCCTTAATAAGGATTAACTTACCAGCCAAGTTTAACCACGCTGTCCCCCATCCCATGATTTTATTTTTAATTTTGTCCACAGTTGGTTTCCAGGCAGAGCTATTGGACTTACTTTTGAAGATAGGTACTCCTAAGTATTTGAAAGACTCCCAGGAGACAGCTCCTTCTATATTAAGAACCCGGGAGATCTCTAGCATATCCCTGGGATTGAT
>LPNX010912177.1:569736-631157 GCA_001517045.1 Pseudotsuga menziesii | reverse complement strand
TTCATCATCTTTTCTATGGTTAGCTGGGACCCTTGCAACTTGTCCTTGTAGGTTGCTTGATCCCTTAGTTCTTTCTTAGATTTCCTTCCCTTGGTTTTAGTCCGTCTAAGGGTAGACAACTCGATTTCCCCTTCCTCCTCTTCCTCCTCATCTGATTCTGGCTCTTGTTCTTCCTCTGATTGCTCCAAGTTGTCTCCTTCTTTTACCAGTGTTATGTCTTCCTCTTGGTCTTTCCTTTGGTTATCTGATGAAGTTGCTCCGATTTCTTTACTTTCACCATTGCTAGATTTTGCTTCAATTTCGTTTGACTCATCCCTTACTTCTATGGGTATTTTTTGGGAAGGAGTTTCTTGGGATCCTTCAACAGGGACAGTGGATCTATTCCCCTCGCACTTCTTTGGGTCCTCGGCAGGTTGATTTTTAGATTTAGCTCTGTTCACCTTCTGCCAACCTTCTGCTTTGTTTTGCTGGATCTCAGGCTTCTTAGGGCAATTCCGAGCGAAATGCCCATATTCATGGCAGCCTCTGCATTTAAACGGTAGCTGTTCATAGTCGAGCTTTTGGAAGTGGGCCCAATTCCCCACTGTTAATTTGATAGCTTCCGGGAGGCCAGCCTCGAGGTCCACTTCCACACAGATACGGGCGCAGGAGTATTGGTCCTTAGGACTTGCCGTGTCAATGTATTTCCCCAGGGTGTTCCCGATGGCTCGGAGAGATTTGGAATTCCAGCAGTGCATAGGGAGATTCGGGAGACGGACCCAGACTGGGACAGCTTTGGGAATGTCCGCCTCCGGATCAAAGTCCGGAGACCATCCATTGAGATAGAGGCCCTGCGGCCCCATGAAATAAGGCCCGTTCCTGAAGATTAGTTCTTTATCCTCCTTAGATTCGAAATCGAAGAGGAAGTAACCTCTTCCGACAGAGTATGAGGCCACATTTTTTGAGATCAATGGCCTCCAGTTCCTTTGGATCCAGGATTCTGTTGTTTTTGGCGAGGGCCAAAGTTCCGTGAATTGACCGATCAGAGCTCGGTCTGCCAGAGATAGGGCAACCCGGATTGTTTCTTCCGGAGGCAGGGCCACTTCTGGCACATCTTCGAGTCTTTTCACGAATTTTGGGGGAACTCCGGTGCCTGATCTATGGGATTGGGAAGCTAAAAGCCTGTTGAAAGCATCAGATCTCACAGAGGGGACCTCCTCTGTCATCATCAGCCTACCGTACCAGATCCAAACTCAGCACATGGAGCCTGAGTGACCTGGGATCCACCAGCAGATCCAGCTCAGCGTGGACAACGAGGTAGAACGATCAGCCAGCGTTTTCAGAGCAATCTCAGGTGGGGCCAGCCCCCAAAACGCCTACGGCCTCAGCGGTTCTGCTGGTCCGCTGCCTCTGGAGAATGCAATCGTCCCTTCCAAGTAAGTGCCTGCTGGTTCGCTGCCTCGTCGATGATATTGTTCTTATGTCAAGGTACCCCTATGATTTTTCCTTAATCATCCCTAATTAGACTAAACATCTCTTGATATTTTCTTTTGCTTCAACAAATACTATTGCAGATGTGCTTTTGTAGAAAAAACAAGGACATGAGAAACCCATAGCCTTTTTTAGCAAGGCCTTGAGAGATGTTGAGTAAAAATACAGCCTAATGGAGAAGCATGCATATTCCACGGTCAAATCACTCAAGGATTTCACATGCTATATTTTACACTCTCATGTGATTGCCTATGTTCCAAATAGTACAGTAAAAGAAATTCTCAATCAAACAGGCAGTGAAGGTAGAAGGGGAAAGTGGATTGCCAAGATCCAAGAGTATGAGCTAGATATCAAACCCACTAAATTAATGAAAGGCCAAGAACTAGAAAAAATGTTGGCAAGCTCAAACTGTGAAGCATTAGATATAAATTTGGTAGCTAAAAAGAAAGAAGGATAATAAGCATCAAGCACAGGTGATTCTCAAGAAGCAATCGTAAATGTAAATCCAAATTTTGTAGATTCCAAATAATACAAAGATATAATTTTCTATCTAGTGCACCCTTAATGTCCAAGCATTTGAGCAAAGCTTAAGCTATAGCTTTGAAACTCCAAGCTTCAAATAGTGTATCGTATATGAGTATTTGTACTAGAAAGACCCTTTCGGGATACTGCAAAATTGTGTGATTGAATAAGAAATTAAAGAGATGATAATTGAATTCCATAAGGGAATATGTGGAGGTTACCATGCATTGAGGGCTACAGCCTACAAGATATTGAGGACATGATGTTATTGGCCTAAACTCTTTATTGATGTCAGCAACCTAGTAATATCATGCACAGAATGCCAACTATTTATAGGGAAGCAAAATCTAAAACCACTACCTTTGAAACATATTAAAGTAGAAGCCCCTTTCCAATAGTGGGTACTTGATTTTATTAGAGAAATAAACCCTCACTCTAGAGGGAAACACAAGTGATTTTGACAGCCATTGATTACTTCACAAAGTGGGTAGATTCTGTCCCAACTAGAACAACAAATGACTTTGTAATCATCAAGTTTTTGGAAGAAAATATTGTATCCATGTTTGGATTCCATAGGAAGATCATAGCTGACAATGCACAATCATTTAAATCATCCAAATTGTTAGAGTTCTTCCAAACATACAACATTGAATTGGGGCATTCCACCTCTTATTATCCTCAAGGAAATGGAGTGGAGGAGTCCTCAAACAATATCTTTCTCGAGATAACCAGGAAAATGTTATCACAAAACAAGAAAGCATGGGATGTTCACCTGATGTATGCATTGTGGGCTAACAGGATAAGCGTAAAGAGGTCCATTGGCACGTCACAATTCCAACTAGTCTATGGGAAAGAAGCAATTTTCCCAATCCAATTAGGACTGCTAGTTATGAAGTTGATTCAAAATGAGATGGAAGAATCAAATGACATGATGAGGATGATTTATCAGCTGGTTGAACTACAACAAGACAGAGAGCTAGTTGGTTTGAAGATGTAGGTGCACCAAGATAAAAAGAGGGCACATTTGGATAAAAGAGCCTTAGAAAGAGATTTCCAGGTAGGGGCTTTAGTCTTAAAATGGGATGCTAGAAGAGAAGACAAACAAAAGCATGGAAATTTTTACAATATATAGATGGAACTAGTTCAAATATCAAGTGTCCAAGGAAATAACACATATACTCTTGCTCGACTGGATGGTGAGATTCTATAGGCAGTTATGAATGGAAGGTTTCTCAAGCGCTTTATGCAATATTGAATATTCAATCAATTCTATAGCTAGTGGAGTAGAAGCATACTTTTTCTTCTTTAATTTATTTTCTCATTACTTTCAGACATTTCAGTTTTAGTTTTTGAAGTTTGTTCAATAAAAATGCAAATCTCAAGAGATTGGATTGAGTTATGAATATTCATTCTAAAGGGAGAGACCCATATCCCAAACAGAAGGAACTACTCTATAGTTCTCATATTTTCATGAACTAAAGAGCCATCCCCTAGATCCAATGATAACACTCAAAATATCTTATGATTTATAAGGAGTTCAAAAGTTGAAAATCTAGTGAACTATAGGAGATAACCCACATAGGAACTAAGGGAATGTAGCAGAAACCCTTAGGAGCCCAAAGCATGAGAAAGAACGAGAGCTAGAGGGCTAAGCATGAGAATGAGGGGTTGAAAACCAAGCGTGAAGAAATAGCTACTAGTTGCTAGGAAAAGGAGTGCACAAGACCTAGAGCAGGACCAAGTGCCTGAAACAAAAAAGGGGGTTATAGCACAAGCGATTAGATCGCAATGGGGCACAGACATATTTATAGTGTAGGAGGATAGCACATTGAGAAAGTGTAAGGAAGTTAACTCTATCAAAAGTAATTGTTGGCTCTAAATAGCCAGGATGTATGGAGGGTTTTGGTTGGTAACAACTCTCGAAGATATTTTTAAAACCACTCTAATCCCGAGTTGTTACCGCCCAGTTTTACCAAAAAGTGGTTTTCCACCTATGGATGTTATATAAGCATAAAGGGGGCCTCTGTGTATGCCATGGAAAGGAAAATTGACATTCAAAAGAGGGAAGGTGTCAAAAGGGGCCCAGGTGATATCACATGACATCATCTTGAGGTCATCCAATAGTTGCACGTCATATGTCAAAATTCAAATTTTCTAGCCCATAAAGGAAAAGACACTCAAAATATTTTGTGTTCCTATTATACTGAGAACAAAAAGAAGGCCACCTATGCAATCCCTATAGTCAAATTAGCACCACTACATAGTATAAGAAGCCATATGCCACTAATTTATTTCCGTGGACGTAGCCCGTCAGTCAAGCTGGCGCGTGAACCACATTGAAAAAAGAAGCCATATGCCAACATATTTTATTCTCCAAGTAATTTCCATTGTACATCCATCACTTATATCTTCACATAAAATAGTAAATTATCATTAAGGTATGAAATTTTAATTATCATCCTACAACACTTCCCTAATATGTGAGAATTGAAGTGGAAATAAAAGATATGTGGAAGAAGGTAAAAATATCAATATGATACTTCGATGATAAGAAGAGGAAGATGCACCATAGAAACTATTGTTCATGGATTCTACCTTATAACACAGGGTCTGGGGTCACCAACGTACAAAGTATTGACTTGCAGACATACAACATTATAGAGATGTATTTGAGAGAATTAGGGCAAAAATAGCATGTACCTTGTTTATGAAGGTTGATCCAAGCCTTTTCTTCTCTCCAAATGCTCCATAAGCTTCAAAGTCCTCAACACCTGCAAAGATATTAGTTGTTATATAAGAGAAAAGGAAAGACTATGATTGCATATAAAGATGAACAACAATATTCCTATGATTGCTTGGATATGGTTTTTCCTTCTGACAAAGCCATGATTGGACTTGATAAAATTTGTGAAAACCTTCACCACAAATCTTTCTCTCCTCCATGTCTAAGCAAAATAGAGAATTCAGAGTTCCATGTGAGATTAAGAGAAGGTGTTGATATGCCCATTAATCCTTTTCCAAAGGAGGGGATATTTGCCGAGGGGAATATGGCAAACATCTCCACCATGATCCCGATCAATATCTCTGTGAAACCTTATGCTATGGAAAATGTACATATTGGTGCAAACTGTCTCTGGAAGAGATTGCCATTTACACTTCCTTATTTAAGGAATTCCACAATGTCTTTTCCTGGTCATATGAGGAGATGTCAGGCATTGATCCATTGATTGTAGAACATGAAATCCAAACCTACCCCAATGACAAACCTGCTCAACAGAATCTCAGATCTGTAAATTCATGGAAAGTGACAACCGTCAAGGCTGAGGTGGAAAATTTGTTGAAATCTTGGTTTATCTACTTGATATCCCTAACAGAATGGGTATCCAACCCCGTTCCGGTAGAAAAAAAACAAGGGACTATATACATCTACACATACTTTCATGATTTAAACAAGGCATGTCCCAAATATAATTACCCCACACCATTCATTGACTAGATCATTGATGCATGTGCAGGTAGTGAGGTATTTTCGTTCATGGACATTGTTTCGGGCTACAACCATATTCAAATCAAACCAGAAGACCAACACAAAACAACTTTTATTTGTCTGTGGGGGACTTTCGTGTATAAAAAATGCCCTTTCGCTTAAAAAACACCGGAGCCGGGCCTTTCAGCGAGCAATGAATTTTGCCTTCCACGACATTAAGCACATTGTTGAGCCATACTTAGATGATCTGCCTTCCCATTCTCTCAAGAGAAAGGACCATCCAGATCATCTTTGTTTAATCTTTGGATGACGTAGACACAAAATACGCTTAAATCCCCATACATGTGTTTTCTGTGTTAAGTCAGATGACTACTTGGATTTCGAATAAAGGTATACATGTGGATCCTTTAAAAGTTGAGGCTATTGTCAATCTGCCTCCTCCTCAATCTATCGGGAAATTGCAGAGTCTACAGGGAAAATCCAATTTTCTACGATGATTTATAGTAAATTATGCCAAGATCACCAAGGGTTTCATGTGCTTGCTTAAGCAAGACACCCCATTCCCGTGGGATGAAGTCGCACAACACGCTTTAGAGGAAAGGCATTTAAAAAGGAACTACTATCAGCTCCTCTCCTGCGTCCACTAGATTACAGTAAAGATTTTATATTATATAGGTCTACTTCCGAGTCAACGATAGAAGTGTTGTTGGTTCAGGAAGACGACAAACTCCAAGAGCATGGTGTTTACTATCTTAGTCATACTCTAGCAGGTCTTGAACTAAGATACTCACACGTCGAGAAACTAGCTTTAGCGACGGTTTATGTTGTCTAGAGTTTAAGACACTATATTTTGCTAAGGACAACCACAGTGGTGGCGAATGTAAATCCTTTCCAACATGTTTTATCCCAATGAATAATCGAAGGAAAATGTAACAAATGGATCGTCATTCTCCAAGAATTTGACTTGGATTTCCAGTCTACTAAGTTGAATAAGTCCTTAGTGTTCGCAGAATTGATCTCAGAATTCTGGATTGAAGAAACTGTAGTGATAGAAGAGGACTAATTTTCGGATGAGTATATCTTCTTAATTTCGACTTTTGATCCCTATTATGGAGATATCCTATTATATCTCCACGCTCTCAAATGTCCTGCAACCTTCTCATGGGAAGATCGACGTAAGCTACAAGTTAATGCAAAAAATTATCTTATCATCGGCGATATTTTGTATCAATGAGGGGTAGATTCTATCTTGTGTTGGTGCCTCACCCATGAGGAGGCAAAGCATGTCCTAAATGATTCCCACAGTGGAGCGTGTGGGGGTCATTTATCTAGGTTAGCAACGACCCATAAGATTCTACGTGCTAGTTATTTCTGGCCCACCATCTTCAAGGACTATGTGGAAGCAGTAAAACGTTGTCCTCTGTGTTAGCTTTACACCAGGAAAATGCGCTCACACCTTGCTCCTTTATTTCCCGTCATCGCGGTATGGCCCTTCACTAAGTGGGGGGTTGATTTCATGATGTGCAAACTAGTGTATGCTGGGGGGCACAAGTATAACATTGTATGTGTAGACTACTTCACGAAGTGGGTAGATGCAATGCCTACCTTTAAGGCACGTAGGGAAACAACAGAGTACTTAATTTTCAACCAAATTATTTCTAGGTTCGATATCCTAAAGCATATTGTCACTGATCATGGCAGTAACTTTCAGAATAGCATGATGACCGAATTGACCACAATGCTAGGGTTTAGGTAAGATCATTCATCTTCCTTCTACCTGCAAGTGAATGGGAAAGTAGAGGTAGACAATAATACCTTGAAAACCATTCTCAAGCGAATTATAAATGTGAGTAGGTCAAATTGGTACATTATGTTGTATCCAGCACTTTAGGCTTACAGAACGAATGTTAAGACTGCCACGGGTTTCTCGCCTTTCCACTTCGTTCACGGGGTGGAAGCAGTCACACCTGTTGAGTGAGAAACACCATCTTTCAAATTGTTATTCATGTACTCCCCGACACTATAGATATTGAAGAATTTTTGCTACATTTAGAAAATATGGATGAGCAACGCAGAGATGCGCTCACAGCAAATGAGACACACAAGAACCGGGTAAAAAATCAGTATGATAAAGCCATAAAGCCTAGGGTTTTATCCGAGGGAGAACTTGTCTTGCTTTGGGATCAAGACAAGGAAACCATAGGGGAAGGAAAATTTGAATCCATGTGGTTAGGCCCGTATGTCGTGTCGAAATTCCTAAAGAAGGGAGCATATGATTTAACTGATTACGATGGTAACAAGCTATCGGAGCCCAGAAATGGCCTCTACCTGAAAAAGTATTATGCTTAGGCACAATGTTTTTTCTTGTATTGTTTTTGTATATATATGTACAATAGGTCATTACTGGTTAGTGTTTCTTACGTAGTATGTTGTTGCTTCGTATGTCTTCAGAGTGGTTCATAGGGTTTGTTGATGGCACCAGCCATCACACTTGCAATCTGGCTTCAGCTGCCTGGATCATTTATGCACCATCGGGACAAGTGGTTGCCTCTGGTGGCGTCTGCCTAGGTCATGCAACTAATAATGTGGCTGAGTACAGTGCGGTCATTGAGCTGCTTTGGGATGATATGTCGTGTGGTATTACCTGCCTGGAAGTCATCTTAGCTTAATGGAGATTATCAGGTTAGACACCCTACTTTATTACATTGGTTTTTACGAATTAGGTTACTTGAAAGGCATTTTAAATATATTTCATATAATCACATTTTAAGAAATCAAAATACAATAACTGATGCATTTGCGAACTACATACTAGATTGCCATTTGTCACAAACATTGTAAAATTAAATACACATATACATTTGGAACATATGTAAATAACCAAGTAAATATATATATGTAAAATATGTTCATATTCATCGGGTTTGATCCGAAGATCCTGTCAATAGATACATCAAAATACAAAATGAGGATCAACATCCATCATATGCTAGATCTAGGGATGCTCCTTAGCCTCCTCGGCTGTGGCTTCCTCTACAGCCTCCCGATAACAAAGTACAACTCGGGTTACCCTTTGGAGAAGGTGTAACGGCCAGGATAAAGGTACTCCACCGACATGTTGCTGCATTTCCATTGGAATTCTCTCCATCTGTAGTGTGGGACATCATGGGTAAACTTGGCCATCTTCCCCTCTATTACATGAAGCGTAGCTTCATCACCTCCAGCCTCCACTGGTCGAACGAAGGTCCTGGGAGGGAGGATGAGCTCAGGATCGCCTCTGAAATCCAAAATTGCATAGGGAAACTGCTCCAATGCATGCACCTGTCTGCTACACCAAGAGTAGAAGTCATCATCATATTCACTCTAGACTCCACCTCCACCACCCCGTCGGAGAAATATATCACCCCACCGCATGAGTGTAGGCTCGTGGGGTGGGAATGGTGGCAGGGTAACCGTGGGACTGAGGGCATGAACCCTCTCGAAGAAGAATGATACTAGTATACTGCCATACCTAATGTTTTTCTTCCTATCTCTCCTACAATCAGATAGTTGTTTCTTCATGATCGAGACTAGTCCTGAACACTAGTCATACAGTACTCCTTGCAGACACTCTACCGTTATGCGCATATGAGTCTGCACAGCTAAATGTAAGGTTGATGATCCTGCTACTCTGACAACGGTGCTCATTATCACTTTCAAATGAAAGCTAGTGATCTGTCTGATCGGGATTTGGGTACCCAATTTTTTAGTCCCCAGCACACAGTACATGTTGATGTAGTCTTGAACACTGAGAGGGTCATCCCCTCGACCGGTTCCCTCCATGTTCATAGGTTCCCCTCCGTGAGACAAACCCGTGATGAAATATATATCTTCTGCAGTAAGTTCCAAGGTTTCACCTTGGATGTCAAACAAACCAAGATCGTGATCCCACAAGTTCACCAATTTCTCAAGCAATCGAACTTGTGCTCACATGTTTGACGTGCAATGAAACTTAAGCAAGCCACACCTTCGCAAAGCATTTAAATTCACAAAATCGGCCATTACCTAATGATCCATATCCTCATGTTCCCTTTCTTGCCATTCAAGAACCATGGTTACCTGCCCAAGAAAGATTTTCACCATTAGAATTTGCAAAAAACCTTCATTGCGCAGTAACTGCGACTGTCTAGTGTGAACAACGCGATCCATTCACGTGTTTCTCTACTGCCAACCCACATTTACAATGTGAAATCGTGGTTTCAAAGGAGGCTACGCACAGTTACAGCGTGGTGCCTCTGGGGCAGGCCCAAAACCCAAATTTTTAAAATAAAATTTAAAAATTGAAAGCATAAAATTGAAGGAGAGGGAGATAGGAAGCACCTGCACTTCACGGATTGCCCACACCAATCGTTTGAAGTAAGGAGGTAAAATGGCTCAATTTCGTAAAAAACTCAAATGGTATGTTTTTATTTCTATTTTCAACTATTTATAGTAATCTATTTTTATGCACTTTTGCATAGTTGAAGTTATTTTTATGTAATAAGAACTAATCTATTGTGTTTTTACCTAAGTTTTATAGCTCTTGGATAAACTAAACATGATTTGCTTTGCATATAGGGTAGAATCTTGTTCTCTTTGCATATTTTGTAGCTATACCTTATTCCCGGACAAACCTTAGGACTTATTTTCAACCATGGAATATGATGTATAACCACTCTTTACCTTGCAAACATCCTTCTTCTTCCCTGGTTAGGGCCTCTGTTACATGGGTAACCCTAGTTAGAACATTTTCTTGCCATTTTGGTTCCCATGCCGCAATTGTGCTAGGTTGCGGGAGCCTTTATAGTTGTTTTTCATGTCATAATGAACCTCATTTTCCATATTTTTACCAAGCTACCCTTGATTACAAGGCTCCCGCTCTTATGGAGTTATCTTTAAGCCATGGTCTGACTCCTTAAAATTAATTGGATAGCCGAGTTACTTGTTTATTCAGACTTGTTAAAGTAATTGAATGATCATCCACATCGATGATAGTTTAACCCTTTTTTCGACCATGTGGATTACTTACGAAAAATGAATACTCTATTTTCTTCAAAATCTAGAAGAGTATCTTTAGGCATAGGTTTATCTCTTTTCCGGACCTAGAGGACTAAACTTACAGAAAGGAATTTGTTCGAGCTTAGTTTTCTCTTTTTCATGCTCTGGACCAAAACATGAAAAATATTTCAAGTGTTCTTTATGTATTTGTCATGCTAGTTAAACCATAGAACAAAGCATCGAGTTTATTGTTGTCAGTCCCATTCTCGTAAATAAATGGAACTTTTCGAGTGATCTTGCCTTCCTTCACACTCGTTAAACTTTGGCTATGTGCTTGATTTTGAAGGAGCGTCGGTTGGGTGATAGTTTACCCCTTTTTAGGGCCTTGCCGACTAAGTACGAAAAACGTATACCTTATTTCTTTGGAAGCTAAGAGAGTTCTCCTTTGGATTGTTGTATACTTTTTTTCAGACTCAGGAGACTAAATTTACGAAAAAACACCCCCTTAGAGTCTTCTTTGGAGTTTTCAGACTCTTAAAAATATGAAAGCACTGGTGAGCATTTACTAGTTCGGGCTTGTAAAATCCATGAATCAGTAATATATCAAGCATTATTCTCTCTTCTCTTCAAGCTTGTAAAAAATGAAGAAAGACTCGAGTTGAATTTCTTGGACTTGTTAAAACTTAACAAGAAAGGTAAGGAAGAATTTCACTCTTTGGGTTATAAGTTCATTGGCAGTATGTCATCCTTGAACAAAGCACTCGTTTGATCCTCCTAATACTCATGTTTCAGTTTTTCACTTCTCATTTCATCTATCACTTCGAGTCTTTACTCCTCCACTTGTCCTAATACACGGGGAATCTGTTCATGTCTCCTACATGACATATAAGTCTAGTTGTACCATTTGAAAGTCTAAAGTTGCCTTGGGTCATCTCTATGTCATGCTCACCATTCAAGGATCATCATCCTTGTCTGATCATTATGATCCCTATCATTTTCATCACTGAGATTACATTGTGTCTACCTTCCCTTATCCAGTATTCCATTTACTCATGTGATCTGTTGAAGGATTCATTGCCTTCCTTCTCGCACTATGGCTTCCGATCAGTACCTCCTAGACAATAAGATCTAGAGTTCCAATGATGGTACGTTAGGATTCACTACTCATATTTGTGGATTCATTTACATCATTTGTCAGTAGCACTCATTCACTGATACTCTGATGAATTCTTTCCATGTTCGACTTCAACTCATATATTCACATGGTCGGATTTGTACTAGTTGCCATGGATTTGGATGAAGACCTTAGGTTATAATATCTATAACCTAAGTTGCGCACGATGGTGTTATGCTTTGTGACACTACTCCCAACTATTGAAGACTCATCATTGTACTATTGTGGCTTTAATCCACCATTGTAATGCATACGTGGCCTTGCTGCATGTATTAGATGTTAGGATATTTAGACACTTAGGAGTTAGTTAAGATCAACTTGTGTAATATATACGTTAGGTAAAAGTGTGTTTCTTTAGTATGCATTAGTATGCATTTGTAAATATTCTAATCCAACGGTCACGATATGTTCTAGACATAGAGTGATCCGACGATTCAACTTCTCTTAGATCATACCTACCATTGATCCATGGATTAACACCCGATTGGTCTATGATCTCTATTTAAAGAGCATAGAGGGTCCTTGGCTAGTTGATCGATTATGAGAAGTTCATATGTAACTTTCTTTCTTTTGCATAATAAATTGCTCAAAGTAGCTATTTGGCTGGGGCCATGGACTGTTTCCCTCTCGAGGGTTTTAACCACGTGACAAACATCGGTGTGTTGATATGTGATCTATTTGTGAAAGTCTACTGCAGGTTATGTTTTCAGTCTGGGATCTGGACCTATCACTTGGGCTTGTAAGAAACAACAAGCTCTTGCTCTTTCTTCAGAAGAAGCAAAATATCGAGCCACAGTTAATGCCAGTCAGGAAGCTTTATGGCTTCAATAGATCCTTTCAGAGTTTGGATTCAAGCAGCAGTAGGCTACTCCACTTTGGTGTGACAATCAAAGTGCCATCAAGCTTGCCAAAGATCCACTTCTACATCAGCGCAGCAAACACATTGAGCTACACACGCACTTCATCAGAAATCTTGTTCATGATAGTGTTATTGAATTTCTCTATTGCCCTACAGATGATCAAGTTGTAGACATCTTCACCAAGTCTCTTACAGAAGCGAAGTTTTCTAAACTTCGCTCTATGTTAGGAGTTCAGGAATGTGTCCTTAAGGGGGGATATGCTCTAATGCCTTCTTCCTCCTCCTAATAGTGTCACTTTTGTAAATGCTTCAATCCTATCCCAAGTTGTTCTTAAGGGGGGATGTTAGGATATTTAGACACTTAGGAGTTAGTTAAGATCAACTTGTGTAATATATCCGTTAGGTAAAAGTGTGTTTCTTTAGCATTTGTAAATATTCTAATCCGACGGTCACGATATGTTTTAGACATAGAGTGATCCGATGGTTCAACTTCTCTTAGATCATACCTACCATTGATCTGTGGCTTAACACCCGATTGGTCTATGATCTCTATTTAAAGAGCATAGAGGGTCCTTGGCTAGTTGATCGATTATGAGAAGCTCATATGTAACTTTCTTTCTTTTGCATAAGAAATTGCTCCAAGCAGCTATTTTTCTGGGGCCGTGGATTGTTTCCCTCTCGAGGGTTTTAACCACGTGACAAACATCGGTGTGTTGATCTATGATCTATTTGTGTGAAGCGGTTGCTCAAGGTGTTCGGTTTTGGGAGTACCCTGAGTACCCGAACATTATATGATGTAATTTTGTAAAGGAGTTAGTGTTCCACTTTATTGAACATGGCATCCTTAGTAATGATTTTGTACATGACTTTGATATGTTTGTTTTAGATACCTCTCTACGACATTGATAACTGAGTCTCTTGATGATAAAAAATTTGTAATTTACTTCGGTTATTGCTTCCGTCAAACCTCATACATTAGGGGACATCTATTATACTGTGAAATGACACTTCTTCGTCCGAGTACTGACACTAATCATGTTGTTACACAAAAGGAAATTATGGATGGAAGTGTCCCAAAACCTATATATGTGAAGAAGACCAAATACACATTACTTCTATGAGCTTTGCACATGTTTCTAATAAAGTTTGTCTTCCATTCGTGACTCTTGTCATTGCAAGTCGTGAGTCATTCATGGGTATCACTATACGAAACCCATGGTTAGATGATAATATATTGTATTCGTGGGTTTCCTTCACAGGAGTCGCGATTCATTCATGACCTACCAGTATATACACCCTTGGTTACATTAAGACAAAAATTAAAAAATTAAAACATGATTAGTTAGGGACAGTTGGGTTCGAAATCATAACTTCCCCAACCTCCCTAACCATCCCAGACCTCGCAACTCCTCCTCATCCTCAAGTGAAAATGGCAATCTCTTCCGGAGAATAGTTTGCACCAATATGTACATTTTCCACAACATCAGGTTTCACGGAGATATTGATTGGGATTGTGGTGGAGATGTTTTCCATATTCCCCTTGGCATATACCCCCTCCTTTGGCAAAGGATTAACCAGCAGATCAACACCTTCTGCTAATCTCACATGGAACTCTGAATTCTCTATTTTGCTTAGTTCTGGAAGAAAGAAAGACTTGTGGTGAAGGTCTTCACAAATTTTATCAGGTCCAATCATGGCTTCCAAAATGGCTTCATCAGAAGGAAAAACAATATCCAAGCAATCGTAGGAATATGTGGAGCTCTTTATCCATGCAGGCATGTAGGCTTCATCCGACTCTTCTGAGACTGGAGGAGTCATGATCGAATCAACAGTAGCATCAAATATAGCTTGATAAGCTACTTATGATGTTGATAGGTGCACTTGAGGTTCTTCTTGTGATGGTGGGACCCAGCAGTCAGTTCTATCCACAACTGTTGAGATATTCTTCCCAACACTTGTTGAACCTAAGTAATTTATGGGAGTTGGTATATCGAACATGCCCATCAATGATGTATACATTCCAACTCCCAAACTTTCATTAACTGGACACGATTGATCAATCAAAGGTACTGTAGACTCAATGGTCTCCAAACAACCCTTTCAAGTATCAGTCAGCTGGCCAAGTATGACCAGTTTTCCTTTGTGAGAAAACACAAGGACCTGGAAGATAGACACAGGAATAACACACATTGCATACGTCCAACTTCTCCCCAGATGTAGATTGTAGTCCAACGGAGCACCAACCACTTTGATTTCAACTAAGACTGCTTTCATTGCCAATTGTATTTCAAAAGCTGGCAAGATACCATGTAGATGGAAAGATCTTCCGTCGAAAGCAGTTAACAAATTGTTTGATGGGACCAACTCAGGGGATCCCAAATCTTTCTAATAAGAAATCAACATAACACATGTAGAAGCACCTTCATCAATCACCATTTGTCCGATGGTTTTTTCACCATGGATGACATCGATAGAAAATGCGACATGATATGGCAGGTGGGGTTTAACCTCAGAAATGTTAAAGTTAGCCAACATGCTCGCTGAGTCCATACTACCTATAGCCATTAAGAGTGCCTCTTGCTAAGAAGGACAACTCTGTAGTACTTCTAAAACCGACATTGCACAAAGTGTTTTGGCTAAATCTTCGACCACAGAGTAGTTCGAAGTAGCCCTCGCATTAGGGTTATGAAATGCCTTCTTAAAGACACCTTTAGGTATCTTAGGAATAGGTTTAGTTGGTTTTTCAATTGTAAGTGGGGCTAAAGGTTCAACGGTAGACTTATATTTTTGTCAAGCCTCCGATTCATAATTTTTTTCTCTGGTTTGTAACAAAGTGTGTGATCGAACCATGTTAATATAAGACTGATCAGTAGGAGGATCATTTGGTGTGCCCCCAACATATTTTGAACCGGAAGCTACATTTTGTCCTTAGGGAAATGGATCCTTTAGGACAATCGGTTGTTGTTGTTTGAGCAACTTCTGTGCTTGATCTATCAAGGGGCATAGATAGGTAAGATGGTCTCCTTGGCACAACTTGCAAGGAAATTTAACCTTCTTCTTCTCTTTCTTACCCCCTTAGCATTGCTCTTGGGATTTTGCTTGCTTTGTTTCCCCTCACCCTTCTTCCCTTTGTTATTTTTCTCACTACGCTGTTGATTTCCCTTTTAGGAAGACTGTGTTGAATATACACTAGCATTTTGAGGCGAGGGGGTGGCAGCCTTGGCTGCCTCTGTTGCAGACTGCTTCATTGACAACTCATGGAGTTACTTAGCTAGTGATTCTATAGTGGATGTTTCTACTGAACCATCCACACCATCGGCATGGGGTCCAATCTTGGGTTTCTCAAAGTCTATAGTAGACCTTCGTGCCTCAAGGATAATTTCGTAAAGAATCCTAGATTGAGCATATATTAAATCTAGTTGTTGGGCCCTGAGGATGGCTTCTTCCTTCGTGGTAACCCCTGATGTGGACATGTCTTTTGAAATATAAGGCAGTAAATACTTCAAAAACCACTCCAATAAGAACTTGGGAGGAATGTTGGCTTTGATAAGGCTCTTTCTCCTTATCCACTCCTGAATATGATCAGATATATGAGTGGCCTTGTTTTGTTGAAAGGTCGACAAAAGGTTTGTGCCGGCACCATACTAGACAGAAAGTTGAAAATGATTCAAAAACACGGTAGCTAAGTCAAGGAAACTATTGTATGCGGACGACGGGAGTTCAATGTACCATTTTGCCACCACATTAGTTAGTTTTATTTGAAATAGCCTCAACCGAACGTAATCATCGTTCAATGAATTTGAAGAACACCATAAATGGAAAATTGTGATATGAGCACTTGGATCCTCACTAGTTTTTCCTTCATACTTTGGAATGTCTGAAGGTAACTTAATGGGTACATGTGGACATGCCGCATTATGGTGCATGTGATCGTTCATCAGTTTCAACAAAGCTAGCAAGTTTAAAGTTGCCAGGAAAGGAAGTCCAGGCCTAGCCAAAGTTTGGTATTGAGGAGTCTGGGGCGAGGAAGTAGGTTTGTTGATCTCTCCAAAAGCTTAACATAATTATTTTTTCATCTTTGCAAAGTTGATAATTATTGGCTCTCATTGCTCAAACGTCTAGTGAGCTACAAAATTCTAACAATTCCCCTAAATCTAAACTTTGACCTAAACAACCCTTCCTAGAATTAGGACCATTGTTCTTTCCATTTGAACTAACAATTTCTAATGTGTTAGCAATTTCTCTCTCCCTAGCCTCTAAGAATTGTAGATTTCCAAAGCACAAGGATTTATTAGATTTTCCAATAGGGGTTACCTTCACAATGAGTAATGAGAGAGGTAAAGTCTCTTGAACCAAATGACCTTGAAGTCCCTTCAATGATGTTCCTATATGCTTTCCAACTGATACCACTTTTGTTGGTGTGTTGGTTAGGTAGTTAAGGAGTCATAACCTTCAAAATGCACCATCGCCTCCTAGCCTTCATGGGATACCAGGAAGGGTGCACCACTTCCTTGGCCACTCTCATTGAGTCCCCTCATTGAGTAGGGAACTCCTTCTAAGGAGGCACCTTCTTTATTTTCCTCAACATTGTGAACTCGAGCTTATTGTAACCCATTAAATAATTAGATGGGTTAAAGGTCTCCTTGCTCATAAAAGGCTCATCTATCTCATACTAAAGTTGAGGGTCTTTTCTTTAAGGTTGTCTCTTGTGTGATTGAACATTATTCTTGGTCTAATTTTTGAGTTAATTGTTATTATCCAGATTTGCTTGCAGATCAATTAGTGTTAGAGAAAAGATCTGACATTATTCATTCCAGAGGTTTAGATAACAATCATCCAACAATTTTATGTGCGTGGTATCTACAATGCCCTCCTAAGGGTTTTGGTCTACCAGTTGAATACACCTTCTAGTTATGGTTTTTTGAATTACTTGTGTACCCTTCTCAAAGATTTTATTAGGTTCTTCTCTAATGCCCTCATAGGGATTATCTGATCCGTTGGTTGGTGTTCCCCATTTAGCAAGGGTTTACACTAGTTTGTTTTTGTGCTCTTCTCAAGGACATCATCGGGGCTTCTTTCAATGCCCTACTTAGGATTTTCTCTTATAATGGTTGTTACACCATAGTGTGCACCCTTCTTAGGGTTTTTAGAACTTGTCTTTTGTGGCAAACAACTAACATTTATAGCTCTAACTTTATCTTTTTCGAGTGCACCTTAGTCTATGCGGTAGAATGATGGGGTGTGAAAGCTCAGTCTACAGAATGTGCCTTGCTTCCAAAGTCCCACGTTGCTCCAGATCTAACATTCTTTACCTTTTTTTTCTCATACCTGTGGTTTCCGTGCTAAAGTTTACTTGTACCCTTTCTCACAGAGCCTTAGCTACCTAGCCTTGTGCCCTCTCATTTCATAGTTGTTGTCAGCTCTTCGCCACTGGGCGTTTATGAAAATCATGCCTCCTCATTGAGAATATTCACCCGAGGACTCAAATTTCGACATGTCTTTGCCTATACAGGACTTGGCCCTTGCTCTCAATGAGTTGATGCATCTGCATCAAAGGTTTCCCCTCAACACCTGTGCAACTAGACATGCACTTCCAACTCCATAAGTTCTCAGGAAAAATGAATGGTAAGGTTGTCAACTCATGGATGTGCATCCTCTGCACCTATTTTAAAACTTGCCAAGACATAGAGGAACACTTGAAGTTGTAGATTGCTAGTCTACAACTAGAAGTCATTACACAAGCTTGGTGGGATACTTAGTTTGGAAGTACCTCATTGATGATCGAATGGGGCACCGCAAAGAATCAAGCGACTCCAACTATTACTTCTTAGAAGGATTTTTTCCATGCACTCATGGAACACTCCTATCCTCCTAGCTATAAATATAATCTTTTAGCTCATTAGTTGCAACTTCGTTAACTATCCAGGTAGTTCTTGCAAAGCCACATCGACATCTTCTGCAAACTCTGCATTCAAATTCATATCAACGACCTGAGAGAGGTCTTGATTGTTAAGTTTAATTTTGGTCTATTATTAATTTTGAGTCATGAAGTGGATCTGTTTGGTAGCCCCACTATGGACAAGGATTTCCTTTAGTATTTGGTAGTTGAGAACAAGGTGGCTCCAAGCATCCATTCTCCTCAGTCCAATCCTGGTCCCTATACCTTAGCTCTACTTTCCCCCTCCTTGCTTAACAACACTCCCTGACTCACCCTTCATAAAACCAACTCTCACTCCACCATCGATTGTCATGTTCTTAAGAATCTTTGCCCAACCAAGACCTTGTTTCCAGACATTGCTAAGACCTATAGCGCCACCCACTCAAATCCCATTACACTTGACAACCCTATAGGACCTGACCCTTCCCTTATCCTCATTACCGCAGATCACACCGACGCCTCTACTATCCCATTATTCACTCATAACTGCCAAATCAAAATGTCATTGCCACATTAATTATGGAAAATGGTAGCCAAAAGAATCTCATCGCATAGGATTTGTTCCAATGCCTTCACCTTCCTGTTGAGGCCTGGAAATTCGTAGGCAACAACAGAAAGGGATTCTCCCCAGTCAACGTTCCCAACTAGCCCGTTGACTGTTTGGTATAGGGAATCCGTTCAGTTTGCGGTCCGGCTACCGTAAGTCAAAGTAACAAAACAAAGGTTTTACCGGTTGCGGCCCGGTCCACCGTGTATATTTTTGTATTTTTTGACTAATGTATGAGATGCATATGCCTAACTAACAATGCTGGATGATTCAGATGCCGGGAGCAGTCACAATGTGATGCGCATGTTCTTACCTCTCATCTAAGACTCACCTGCATCTAAATCACATATGCAGCAATGAAATGAACTAACTATCTATCTATCTACCTATCTATCCCTGAGGAGCAAACTGTAAATTATTTGTGAGTAATGTGTATTATACATGCAATATAAATAGAAACTACAGTTAGCTAATATTTCTTTCCACAATGCATGAACGATTAAAGATATTTCAACAACCAGATAGCCAGCTGTTTTACGAACCGCATACATTACTCATGGTGGTCATTCCACAAAATAAACTAGAAATCATTTAAACAAGAACATAGGTTCAAAGGGTTAGAACGATCTCACGGTTAATGGACAAGAACTGGAAAAACAAAATAGTTCATCTTTCAGCCATCCACAGCATAACATTTGGACATTCTACCAATCTTCCTCCAACAGGCAAACCATATTTCTTTATTGCAAAGAGAAATAGTTCTTCTTACAATATTCTTTATAGTCTAACTGGGAAAAAGCCCTTTTTCCCTTCTTAGTCTATTACATTTATACAAAAGGGTGAGATGGTTGGGCTGCCCAAAGTAACCTTTGGGCTTCCCAACTCTTCATTTCCCATCGTTTACTTTTCCTTAACGATTTACAAAAGTGTTACAAAATACAAAAGCGACCACTCCTTTATGAAGAGGGCCCCACTTGGGTGTCAAGGAATTTCTTCCATTTTGAGGCTTCAGTCGAAATGCCCTCAAATGTGCAAGGTTCCAAGAACTGGATATTGATTTCAAATTTCTCAGCCTGGTTCTTTATAGCCTCCACTCTGGCTGCGCTCAACCGAAGTTGGTCCTCCAAAAGCTGTACACTAACTGCTGAATGGCCCACTTCACTTCTCAGCATCCGGTCATCAATGGCCTTGATGCGTTGCACTCTTGCTTCTTCTTCCTGATGCCTTTTCTGTAACATCTCCATAAACGAATTGTGGTCTGGGAAATCATCCAGCCTCTGCTCGGCTTCTACCTGGCACCGGTTGTATGTGATGAGGACTCTCCTAAAAAATTCCGTACAGGCTCCCTTCGTCTTCTTATCCTGTTTTCTGCACAAAAGGAACTAGCTTGAGAGTGGGGACCATGGGTGTGCTGGCAGCAGGTACTTGTGGGTCCTGGACCTCGGGGTTCTCAACATCCTGGGTCTGCCCTGCAGCTGTACCAGTGGCTGACTGTTCTGTCTCTGTTTGTGTCAATTTCAGCCTTTCTGCTTCCTGCTTTTGTAGCTCTTCATCGAGCCTCCTCTCTGCTTCCTCTGCTTCTTTTCTAGCTGCTTCCTGAGCTTTCTCAAAGACCCTATTAAGCATCAGAGCTATAAATCTGTAGGGAGCCCTCAAGCTCGCTCTATCATACTCGCCCGTCGGTCTGTATCGGTAATGTTTTCCCTGCAACAACATTCTCTTAAGAGTCTCTACCAGGTCCATTCTAATGCTATCCAGCCAGTCATTAGATAAGAATACTTGGGCTTCTGGCAGGTGATAAGCCAACGCCACATATCCAAGGCTAAATGCAGCATAGCCTTGTCTTTCAACATTTTCCAGAATCATTGTGGTTACATCTGCCCGGGGCAGAATCCAGCCAATTACCTAAGAGCATGGGAACAGCTCTGGCCTGGTGGCGACCTTCATAAGGGAAGATCTTTCAATGTTTGCATATATGGACTCTTCTTCTAAGCCCATGTCGGGAAATTCTCTTCGGGTAATCAGTCTATAGATTTCCCCCCACTGGTATTCAGGTTCCACGCCAGAAATGCATTTAGTGTCTTCATATACGTATTCTGTCTTGGTGACCACTTCTACTTCTGGCTCTTCTTCGACCACAGGGGCCTTCTTCTTTTGTCTCTTTGACATTGTGAGCTCGAATTCTTCCTGCCATATATAACATTGTAACATTAAGCAATCCCAGTTGCAGACACTTATATGACAATGTGCAGTGTTTTACTTCTTTTATGTGTATCATGACAGCAATTAGTTAACGAAGCTAACATATGTGTATGAACTTACTAACAGAGCTATTGAAACATGATGCGCATTGTTCAGTGAATTAGTCTATGTGCAATCTATCATTTCTGTAGGATATTAAACAATTCTATCAATCAATTGAAGACGATAATAAATCTACATCAATGCACAACAAGTCTCGGCTCTCTGCGCACGCCATGGTCGCTTCGTTGTGCGGGAAAACAGTAGCTATGCGTTTTTTTATCAACGACGTCACGCTTACGCACTTAGGGTCAACAAGCTAAGAGCAGGGATACACCCTCTTCCCCGGCCTTGGTTCGACATTGCTCACGAATTGGGTTGCGCGGGACTGCGTAGGTGAAAACGACTAGGGCTTCAACTGTGGGTAACGCACAGCGAGATAAACAACCCCGGGCCCTACAGGGAGAGACCGCGGAAAACTAATCCTACCCAAGCATCATCACCAAGGGTGGATTGGTGCAGGCAGCACAACGACCGCCTGCACCGAAACCCCCACTCGAACGACGCAGGTTCGAATAACGGACGGTCGCGGCCAGGAAAAAACCCTATGGGTCGAACAAAAAAGAAAACCTCCACTGCGAACATTACTACTACAAAATCCCCCAAATAAATATATAGGATCGTGACTGACCGGGTTAAGGTAACACGGCCGCGGTCCAACCTAACCCGTAGCAAACCATCAATCAAATACCTAAACAGAAACGGGAAAAGGCCAACGAGCCTACCTGGCAATGCAATGTGATCAATCGGGCAGATGAGTGGTCAAACGTCCATAGTCGAGCCACCTGGACGTGGGTACCAGCAACGGGATCCTTCGCAGCTCGTGAGAACAACACGCACGACAATGACAGTGCTCGACGGTTAAAAAAAAACAATATAAAATACCCCTCGAACCCCGTATATATATATATATGGTCGGCACGTGCGGCGGGAAAAAACGGATGGTGGACCAAGTCTGAATCGAAAGTTGAAAACGTACTTTCTTCCGTAACGGCGGATGGTCAAAGGGCTAAGCCATCCGCGGAGAAACGTATGGAGGGTAAAAGTTTAAAAGATCGGACGTCGGAGAGTTTTCTAATCGGAGGCTGAAAGTAAAACTCCTTCCGCAACGGCGATAGGCCAAAACATAACATCATCCGCGACGGTGGGGATAACATGGCGAAGAACACATTGGACGGCGGAGATTTTTGTATCGGAAGTTGAAAGCTTACTTTGCTTCGCAACGGCGGAAGGCCGAACCAAAAATCCTTCCGCAACGGTGGGGATGACCGAGAGTAAATCCTGGATCGAAAGAAAACTATTAACATGTCGGCAAGATTGGCACTTCCCTCATCTGCAACGGCGGAAATGTAAAGCCTCCCACCATCCGCAACGAGACTTAAGCTGGAAGCAACAACACTTAAAGGCTCGGAAAGTTTAGAGCTTTGGCAGCTGCAACGGCGGAAGGAAAGATTAGAAAAACTTTCGATGCACAACCAAAAAGCATCTGACGTGAAAACAAAGAAATTGGAAAAAATAATCAAAGTCAAACCGAAAATCTATCCGCAACGGCAGAAGAAGAATTGACAATGGTTCTGATGCAAAACAAAAAACCAGCCGATTTCGCCAACCGAATCGGGAGAAAAGTCGAAGTTAAAACTAAACATCCATCCGCAACGGCGGGGAAAGAAATGACAAGTCTTTCCGATCTAAACCCAAAAATCAGCCGATGTGAAAGACCAATGGATCGGAAGACGAAAACGCATTTCCTTTCGCAACGGCGGAAGACCAAAACAAAGATTCACCCGCAACGGTGGAAGATCAAAACAAAATACCTTCCGACTCAAGCATGCTTCAAACGCAATTAAAGGCAAATGATGAAGGTTTGATCAATCATTGATATTCTCAAAAATTGAAAAACAGCTGTAGATCAATCCAAGCATAAGCAAGTCTTTCTGAAACGTTCTCAAACCAAATCCAAGAAGACAATCCAACTAATTCAAGCAAAAGGAGGGTCCTAAATTTTTTTGGAATTTTGGGAAATTGTTGCAGCTGCAACACTTCCCACTTTTCCTCATCCTGCCCCTTATCAATTAGGCTAGGTGTAGAAGGATGGGCCTTGACTTATTATCTCCTCGCGTTGTGCAATGTTCTTTGCAATTGGACCTTTCCGTGATACAATGGTTTGCGATGTATCTCCCTTGGACTACGTAGACCTACTACTCAAACTTCCTTACCAACAAGAGAGGCAAGCTATTTATTACACCAAAACCCATAAATATCATCTGCAACAAGAAGGGTGTACCTACCTCCTTACCTTGGCCACTCTCATTGAGTAGGGTGCTCCTTTTAAGGAGGCACCTTCTTTATTTTCCTCAACGACATGAACTCTGTCTTATTCTAACTAGTTAAATAATTAGATAGGTTAAAGGTTTCCTTGCTTATAAAAGGCTCACCTATTTCATAATAAAGTTAAGGGTCTTTTGTCTAAGCTTGTCTCTTATGTGATTGAACATTATTCTTGCTTTGATTTTTGAGTTAACTATTATTGTCTAGATACTTGCATATCACTTCAACACCATTCTCATCAATCTCACTGTGACCTTTATACCTTGGTCAAAAGGATTTGAAAGAGTCCATTTTCCCTTATGCACTGCCAACATGGTTTTCTAGGAATTCAATATATCCTCTACCTTAAACGAAAAATTGTGCAACCCTTAAAAGGGACAAAAAAAAATCAATAAGTTCCTTCTCCATTATGTCTTCAAAATTTATGTCTTATTATATGACAAATTTCTCTTAATCGAAATTGGTGTAGACTAATGCGCTTAACCCAAGGGGATTCAAACTGGGCACCTATTACCATGAAATTAGCCAAATACCCAACAATATTTGAAACAATTAGCTG
This sequence comes from Pseudotsuga menziesii, assembly GCA_001517045.1. Lineage (NCBI taxonomy): Eukaryota > Viridiplantae > Streptophyta > Pinopsida > Pinales > Pinaceae > Pseudotsuga > Pseudotsuga menziesii. The sequence continues at coordinate 606,956 of LPNX010912177.1, read as the reverse complement.
AGTTAACTCCTTGGGATTAATTGTTTGGAAACATCTCATTCCACCCTCAAGCACTTAAGTGAGAGTGATATTATTGGTACCTTGTCAACCCCAATTGGCCCAAGAGGGGCGAATATGTCACAAGTAAGATTTGAACCTAGGTGGGGAGGATAACAATTTCTCATCCTAACCACCCAAGTTAGACATAATTGATATCTCTCTAATTTATTTATTTTATTTGTTTCCCAAGGAAATCCTTGTGGGAACCCCCCTCTTCATTGAAATTCTAGATGGAGGGTGGCTCAATTGCCAACCACAATAGTGGCTAGTAATCCCAAGGGACTCGGTTGAATTTGAACTTGTGAGAAAATGACTCCCCATTGTAAATATGCCTTGGGAGGATAGTTCAACCAATTGAGCTAACTCTTAAGGCTGTCAATTGACATATATATAAACATTTAATTAAAGAAAAAAGAGCTTAAAAATACAAATATACACACGATTAATTCTAATTGTAAATTTAAGCTATTGCTTTAAATGTATTTTACATATAGAATCTAAATATGTTGAGAAAAAATAATAGGAAATAAGGCAAGTTTATATGCAAGCAATAATGATGAGACATTGTTGATTTATCTGGTACTATAATCATCAGAACTTTTGTGACTATAATAGCTAGCATTGGGATGTAAGTCCATGGGTTAATGTGATAGTATCCTCCCTTACCGTGGTACTAATATAACTTTATTTTAAATGTCATGCATTATAAAACCTCTTTAAGTTATGGTTATCATCTATATAGTGATGTATTAATTGCAATTTTAACTTATGGATCTATGTGACATTATATTAATTACAAGTCTCGCCATCACATTGACATATCTCTATGTTGAGATTTTGTTTCACATTTATACTTTTGTAATTTATAAGCTATCCTTAAGGTATAAATTCCTTGGTTGATGTAATATCATTGTCCCTTAGTTAACTACTAAAATCACCTAAAAAGTATCTGTGTGCTTTGTGCTTTGTGGGTCTTCATACTTGTAATCACTATTTTTATAATGTTTTCTTTAATTGCAGCTTAAAAAATCAAAGGTGCATATGCAAATACTTTTTTTGAATTAACTCTTAAATATATATTTTACAAAGCCTCTTAGAATTTGGTGATTTATTTTTTCCCAGATCCTTTTTCTCAATTAGCTCTTAAAGATGTATTCTACAAAGCTTCTTAGAATTTGGTAGATTTATTCTTTTCCTCTATGTGATACTAATATTGCTTACAATTTTGATATCATGCTTTTTAGGCCTTCTTAGACTATAATTACAAGCTATATTATTAATAATGACATATTATTATAACTAGATTTATTTTTACACTAATACTCTCCTCCTTCCTTGCAAATAAGAAAACATATCTAGTGGACGTGTATCCTTTTGCAGTGAATTATTGTCCAGATTGTTTCAACTAAAATTTGTTAATTTTTTTATGTTAATGATTTCTATGTTTTTAGTGTTCATTATGAAGTTTTGGGATTGATATTTGTAAGAAAAGAAAGGCCTCGGGCCTGAACTTCGTTTTGTATAGAGAGTGTCTATAAGGAAGGAAAGTTCAGTGTGTTTAGCTTGCAAGCTATAGCTACACTTTACAATTTTCTTTTTGAAGACACTTAAAGAGGACACCTTATGTGATGCTTAAATGCATTTTGATAGATTTTGTTTTGAAGACAACTAAAGAGATTAGACTGTGTCATGTTTAATTGTATCGGAAGAATTTAATATTTAGAATTATTATGAGTTTTTTTCACTGAAAAAATAAAAAAAACATATTTATAAAAAAAACCCAATTAAATTGTATCTATTATGCATTCATTCCCTTTTGCATATATGATTTATATGCAAGAACATATTGGTACATCTTGAGTGGACATAACATATCTTTCCTCCTAAAATGGTTCGGTAAGACCATCTAATTCTTTGGAAAGGATCATTTGAAACCCTCCTTCCTAAGACCAATAGTAAGTATCTATCATCTCAGTCAGCCATAGTAAGTATATAAATTACCCTTCCAAACCACACGGGATGAGCCTTTTGCTAGTTGACGCTCAAGGGGCAGTGTGAGCTAGGAGGTTTAGTGAATATTAGGCAAACCATACGCCTGAATCCACCAACCTAATTGCTTGCATGAGCTCAGTCATTTATTTGGTCAGTCCATCATTACGTAATTATCCCTATCATAAAGAATTTCGTTCAATACAACTAGCATCATTCGCTACAGGAACTAACTTAATGGATTGATCTGGTAACTTTCCCTGTTTGCTAACACCTAGGCTTCCCATATACATAAAATGAGGAGGTCCATAACATATCTTTCCTCCTAAAATGTTATAAGTTCAAATTGTAGAGTGGTAAAATATATTAAACAACCCCTTATTTTATGATATTGGTGTTATTCCTGAATTTTTTTAGGCTTTCATTTGTGATGTTATACTTAAAAACAATTACTAAGTGGCATCTCCTTTTGGTATTTTGTTGCATATTTATAATTAGTCTATATCATTTTTCATGCCATGCATTCGGAAACCTAGAGTTAGAGTTATTGCGCTGCCCGTGTCAACAAGAGAGACAAAATACCAGAGTGGCAAAACAAAGGGCGATCAAGTAGAGGGTACCGAGCGAGCTTCTTAATGCGGATCAAACCCCAGTGAATTTGCGACCTTAATATGTAGTATTTGGGAGGGTGGTCTTAATTACCGTTCGTGTCGATCACGATCCTATTTCTATTTCAATGCAGTAAAAGAGATCTGCAGCCATGGACGAGGAAGCACAGAAGCGCAATACCGACTGCGTTTACTTCTTAGCATCGCCCTTGACCTGCAAGAAGGTATTTAATATCATTATTCAAATTCCCATTTCTGTTTAAGGAACAGTTCGCACAGATGATCAAGGAAGTTAGAAACCATGGGCACTTCGAAAATTTGCGAGTAATAAGAGAAATTTGTCCATGTAATCTAATAAGTGCAAGTCGTATTAATTTTTATTCAATTTGCGCTATTTGGTTCTATGATCCTGTAAAACATGTTTTGGTAGTCCGTCGTGCACAATTTATTTTTAAACCCTTAAATCCCTTCAATCCCCTAAAACCCTATTTTATTTATTCAGAATCTCCACTGTTTCAGTCAATCTCGCTCGGGCAAGCCGCGCTATTCACCTTAACGTGGCAAAACTAGTTCATAATAGGGGAATTAGTATTTTTTGATTTTCTACTTCTGGGGCGTTTAAGGCAGATTGTGGCAATTAAGCTGGTTATTGCACCGATTAGAGTGTTATAGGGTTGTATAATCACATTATTAAATCCACTTAGCAGAGCCAGGTCATGTGGGGATTAAGTGAAACTGAACGAATGGCTTTTTTTGTATTGTAAAACTTTGTATAATGCCTTACGGATATATAAATTTTAAATATGTTCTTCCAGGGAAATGAATGTGAATATCGGCATAGTGAGAGTGCGAGGATCAATCCAAGGCATTGCTGGTACTGGTTGTCAGGGAACTGTTTGAACCCACATTGTGCATTTAGACATCCGGTAAGTTTTCCTCTTTCTTTTGAGGCTTTAGGCTGAATTGAGGAAAGAGACTTCAGGGAAACTCAATATTTTTGGGATTAATTTGTGATATATATTTTTATTCTGAGCTTGTCGGTTATATTTGACTTTTTCGGTTCAGGCATTTTGATTCTTTTAATGCAAATAAATTTTGCATCAGATAAACTTTTGTAAAATATGACAGGTTTTGTGAAAACTCAAGCCAATTACAATACAGCGATCCTTCAAATTTTATACTTCTTCCATTACCTTTTACACTCTTTTTTCTCTTTCTTAAATTTTAATTTATGCTTAACTAGGCGATTACTCAAGTCGGTCAAAAGCTTCAATACTGACCTATTTGGAAATTGGTAGCATCCTAAATATTTTGAACTTTACCATTGGGTAGAGGTTCGAGTCTCCTAGAGTTGCACTGGGATGCATCTCTTCTCATTAGGTTGATTTGTATATCACATATGAAATCCAAGTAGGTATGGATTAATTTGAAGTTTCATAGGAGTATCATGGCAAGTGTCATTCACCATGCTGCCCACCTCACTGACATATATTTTTGTTGTTTCTGTGACCATTTAGTCAATGACATAGAAAAAAATGAATTTTTTCTTTTGGATTTTCACTGAATTTGCTTATGATTTCAGGTTTTCCTCTATGATGAGTGGTAGTTTGAAACTTCTGTTTTTGATATTCTATTTTTTTGCTAAGTTATAAAATGCAGCATATTAATCTTTAATGCTTTGTTGAGCTGTGACTACAAGCCACATGCTTGCAAGGGCTGGGTTGTGAACCTTTCAAAAAGATATTTTATTCTAAACAAAGAATGGTCAGATTCAGTATCGTTAACGCAAAAGTGATGATATTTGAAATCACTTTCATGCTCATTTAAATATGTGTTTCTACTGCATATGATTCATCACAATACAATTTTTTTAACAAACATGTGAAATACTGTGAACTAAAAACATGCAAAAAGATGAGAGATAAACATAACCTACTGCGGCGCTGCCACAAAAGCAAACTTCTCATACTTATATTCTAATGTCTAGAATAGACAATGTCCAAGATGTTGTGCATTTTGTGTTTCTCATGTAAAGGTTCTACAGCAAAGCATAGTCAATGCCATGGGAACCAACTGGTTCATTGTTGAGGGAAGTCATCAAGTTCCTGCTAGCATAGGTATCACTTGAATGGTGGTGTTGGATAGTTGGGTCAAGATTAGCCCATGGATTAAGAGTCGAGATTTGTTGTCACAACTGGTAAATATTTTTGTTACATAGGTTGTTTGTAACATATCAGATATATCATCTAGCATGCCATAACAAGTTTACTTTCATGTACACTAGTTCTGGCATTAGCATTTTTTATTTTCAGCACCTTGGAAATTGAAGGTGGTCAATTATAGTGTAGTTCATTTATGTTCATCCACATCGAAACTTGTGAGAAACATGCATGACAGTGTACATATACCTCAATCTTTTTTCACTTATATATTTTTGACTTTTGGTTGCAAGTGTTGTGTCTAGCAGTTTTATTAGTGAGATATACAATTATAAATAATAAGAATGCGTTTTTTACCCGAAGTGCATTTTGTGGGATGAGGAGGGAATACATTGGTGGCTGCAACAACCATGAGGGTTGCAAGATGCTTTATGCTCTTGAGATGGGAAAGGTTGTGTTCCAAGTTTAAGAGTTGGAAGTATTATAAGTTACAGTTGTGAATGTCAAACCCTTGTAGTAATGGTTCCTAGTTTTGAACTTTTGGCAGTATTTGAGATAGCAGGTGTCTCTTTTCTTGAATACCAAGTTGTTAACCACAGGACTACTATGACGCATTGGATAGCGTTTAATTCATTTTGCGTTTGGGAAGGACACTAGACAATGAAGTGCTGTCTGGTGTTTGAAAATTAAATGACAGACATCTAGGGGGTGGGGTGAGCTTCCATCCACATATGCTGCAACAATGCCTTAGAGGCCTAGATCATTTGACTAGTGCATTTACAAATCTAGAGGGACTTGTTTTTAGGATCTCGGATGGAAAGTTCAAAGCCTTCTAAGGGAATAAAGGGTGACGATAACTATCTTTGAAGGTCCTATTGTTTGGATGCCTAGTAAAGGCCAAAGAGGAATTGAATATCAGGTAGAAATGGATTCCTTCAAGCAGAAAGTATTCATTCTAAAGTAGACATGATTATATTGGAAATTTATTAGTTTGTGGCCATCTTTGTATATGTTAAAAGTTGCGTCAACTCCAATTGGAATCTGGTAAGTCATATATCTAATACCAAGTAAAGGGGCTACTTTTTATTAAACTTAAAAACTAAAAACAAGACATGGGGGGGAGAATTTTTTATGAGGGGGCTTATTTTAATAATGTTGGTTTGTTTTTGAAGCATTGAAATGTTGGGTTTCCTTTAATAGCACGATTATGGATGAGATAACCCTTTGTGTTGTTTGAACTTTGAATGGCAAGAGGGAGATTTTTTTATTACTAACACAAAGATGCATAAATGCATCAAATCTAACTTAGGGTTAAAGGTTGGCTTTCTAAGCAAGAACATTTGTGCATCTAGATTTAGTTAAATCTTTTTGAGTTCATCATTTTTAGGACAAAGGGGATATTCAAATTTCATAGGAGTTTAATTTGGATTGCAAAAACATTTACTTGAGATGTAGGGCCTTCCATCGGTTTTCTTGTTTGCTACATTTGTGCCTTTGGAGGAAGGTACAAAAACTTCCTAAAGAAATAAAGCAAAATATTATAGAGTCTAAGAAATTGGGGAGTATTGTGAAAAAAAGGGCGGATAACATGAATGAACTAAAGAAGACTTGGTAACACATGGTAAGAAATTTGAGGTCTTGTCATATTCTAGAGTTTGTGGGTGCAAGTGTAGGTATAGGGACTCAATTTTTGAAATTTGAGATTCTTAAGAGGTGGCGGCGTGTCATACAGAGACACACATACACATATATATGGTTATGTGAGAAAATGTGAAATGGAAAAACATTAAAAACATAAAAATATAGTAAGAGACTAGTTGGGAAGGCATTGATTAGGGGGGGTGGTGTAGTATGTAAGGCAATTCAAAAACTCAAATATCACCAAGGGAGAAGAAGAAAAATAGTTAGTGAAGGGGAACAAGGGAACATAGATGAAGAGTTTCCTGCCTTGGCCAAATTTTGTTTTTAAGCAAGAAAATGGAAGAAAGGGCTAGAGGTTGGAGTCCAATCAACAATAGAGAGACACTGATCAAGAAAATTCAATTGGCATGCGCGAAGTTAATTGGAGAATTTCATCAATCCCACCTAGACAAGAAAGGTGGATTGTCTAAATCCTTGAAAGGATCCTCTCTAAATGAAAATAACACATCAATCACACAAGAATGCATCGTAGATGACGATAATAATAAGAATAATCTATTTTAAGGTCACAACCTAGCAAACACTAAATTGATGCATGAGACCCTCTTGTTTGTGGATTAACGAACTCTCTTTGTGTAATGATTTGACTACTTAGTCTATGGAGGTGTGCATACCATACCTCCCATAGGATTTGAACGTGTGATTTCCAAGGAGGAAATACATGTTCTTAATAGTTAGGCCCACTCAGGCTATACATATAGAACCATGAACTGTAGTTTTCTTAGTCTATGTCATCAAATCATATTACATGCATAAGATGATAGATGTGAATGCCGATGGAAAATACAAAAATAGCTTAGAATATTCTCATCGCTTATCCACTTATATCTCATAACATGCACAAGATACGTGTCCTAATCTTGATGTGTATTGTGAGTGTTTGATACTCAGGTCATGAGTGCCGAGGTGCTTAACACACAAATACGTGACACGTGGTCTAAATGGATTGTTTAATTTCTTAGTTGTTTAATAATCCATTTTGAGGGAAACTTAATAAGGTAATGATAGTTGCAAAGTTGTTGTTAAAGGTGTGCTTCTAATCGTTGACAAGAAAATTCCCCTAACGAAATACATAGGTGGTGTCATGGTGGGCCAATGATATGAACACAATACAAACTATGTGAATACGCACAAACAAGAGACATCAGAGAGCAAGTATGCAAGTATTAGAGAGGAGATTGTCAAGACTCAAAACTATCAATATATATTATATTCTCATTTGTATTATGTACCTATTGAGAGTACAAAGGATATACAAAGAAGCTTCTAGATCAGATAAGATAGTTTAATTTATGTCCAATGAATGACCACAAAAGTAGGTCAACGTGATAACGAGTATTGTTAGTGTAATAAATAGTGGGAATGACATGGAAATATCTTAGATTTAAGCTAACAACAAGAAGTAAATACAACAAGATAGTTAAACAACTAGTTTGAGAAGGAAAGAAGATAGAGACATGAAAATGAATGAGTACAAGAGAAAGAACTCCATTAGGAAGAGTGTGCCAAGTGGTGATCGAGTTGGAGATTGAGGTTGGTAGAGAAGGGAGGGAAGTCTCCTTTGATTCCTCAATTACTATAAAGGGCTCGATGCACTGTTTGGTAAGGTCTCTTGAAGAATAGAGAAGGTGCATAGAAACATGTACAATGAACCTTATAGAAGAAGGAATCTTCAAAGAAATTATGTAGAGAAGTTGTATAATAGATAATAATATACAATAAAATACTCTATTATCACATGGATTATGTCTCATCTTCTCCTTCACGCCTAGAGGAAATTGTCCTTAATTTTGATTAATGTTGGAATACAGATGCTAACAAAGGACGTTTGTATAGATCCATGTCCTTGTTGAAAAGGGAGTGCTTGAACTAGTGGTAGAACACTTTACATGCTCTTGGAAAAGAGAACTTGTGGGAACAACTTGTAGCTTCGGTTTTTGTGGCTCATGTAGTTCTTTAGGTATGCCAACATCTGGGACTAGATCAATCTTGTGTTGGATGGTTCGAAGGAGGTAGTTTTGAAGATTCATAAGAAACATCAATAATATCCTGAGTATTTGAAGAAGGGAACTTCTTGTTGCCATCTTCTTTTGCTTGGCCAGCAACGCCAAGGTTTAAAATGTCAGAATTTGACATAGAATTGGTCGAGGTTCAAACTAAACTTGGATCAAAGTCATTCAATGACTCGGTTTATGAATCATTTTACTAAAAAATAGATAAGTTATTAAGAGTTTATCAAAAAAGATATTTTAAAGATTCCAAAATATTAGAGACAAAATAGGCAAAGTTTGCTTATGTATATACCGTGTAAGGGTGAATATTTTAAAATGGTGTTGAGTGCCAATACATACCCTAAACAAAATACATGATGCTCTAAATGGCCTCTACAATCCAAAAAACAACATTCTACAATCTACTAGCCTACTACACATCAGTGATCACTAATCAATATGATAGATCATCAAACTACCACCATTGTTGGAAATGGGAACTTTGTCATCAACGATAGGATTCCAAATCACAACTCTTTAATGCAGCTCCACAAACTCCAAATGCTTACAAATGCTCAATGAGAGGTGTGAGGCAAATGGGGGGGGGGGTGGATTTAAATAACTGCATTTTAGGGTTTTGGGGTGGGAAAAGGTAGTATTAGGCATTTTCTTAATTTAAATTTAGATTTTCTGGGTTGATACCCTTTGTGGCCCCATCGAGGCTAGTTTGGTATGAAATTGGTCAATTTGGCTAGTTTAAATCGATTTTGTATCGATTTGGTCGGTTCAGACACTAAATTGGTCGATTTGGTATGAAACCAGTCCTTGAATCGGTTCAAAGGACGGTTCAATGCCTTTAGAGGTCTAATCGTCTGGTTTCGGTTCTGGTTTGGTTGGTTTTAAAAACATCAAACCTCACTTAGTGCAAAGTACTTATTGATATTAACTTGATTCATTGCTTGATCTCTAAAAGGGGAGTTGTGTGAGGAAGACAAATATGTGGGTTTGTATGCTCTACTACCTTTCTGAAATTGAAAGATAATGTGTCTCCATCATGAATGCTTGTGGATCATATTGATAGGGACACCCAAGGATCAACTTAGAATAGTATAGTGGAGTGACATTACTATGAATTTTCCGAAGGTAAAAGTGTCGGTACTCTACTTGGATACAAGTGTTATGGAGGGTCCAATGACAAAAGTGATTGCACACTGTTTAGATACAAGTGTTGGATTCCCAACATTTTTGACCCGACCATATTGGTAGGGAGTAGGATGCTGTAAATATGAAACCGAATTTTAAGATGCCAAGTTTTTTGTCTACCATTATCAATGATGAGAGAAACCAAACGACCTTTTACTTGGCAATTGTGTGTGAAGAGTGCTTCTTTTAGAGTTATGGATACAAGTGTTATGGAGGGTCCAATGACAAAAGTGATTGCACACTGTTTAGATACAAGTGTTGGATTCCCAACATTCATGACCCGACCATATTGGTAGGGAGTAGGATGCTGTAAATATGAAACCGAATTTTAAGATGCCAAGTTTTTTGTCTACCATTATCAATGATGAGAGAAACCAAACGACCTTTTACTTGGCAATTGTGTGTGAAGAGTGCTTCTTTTAGAGTAGCTGTGTAATTTCTTGCCATTAGAACAAGTTGCGAATTTGAAGCAACTGGATTGTCTACTTCTATCTCCTCATTGTTTGGTTGTTGCCTTGCAAGGAGAGTCTTAGACTCTTTCTTAGCTTGAAGAACTATGCATTCAGAATGCTCAACTTCTTATGGTAAGAGTGTACTTTCTCTTTTTGTTACTAGCAGGAGGGGGCTAATCTGAACCCTTTCACTTTCCTTGGGGGTTGCTCAAAGTCTTGGAGGTGGAAGGCTTTATAAATGATGGAAATCTTCTTCAAAACTCAAATCGGATATTATTTGTTAGCAGAGGTGACAAATTTATGTGTTGTTTGAAATGACTAGTTCAAACTTATCTATTTATTTCCTAGTACTAGGGAGTAAGCTAGAAAGGAATTTGATATGGTGTGCCTCTTGTCAATCGAAATTTTCTAGCTTGACCTGAAGCTTTTTTAATATCTCAATATATTATTGGATTGATTGGTCAAGAAGTTTCTTGTTAGCCGTCTTGCCAATAAATTTTGTTGGTATCTAGGAGGGTAGAACCTTGTCTTCACAAAAATTTGAAATCAATGCATTAGTGGATTTGCCTTTCTTTGGTAGCCAACAAACTTTGATGATTTTGCCTCCAATTTGGGGTATTTTCTTCCATATGGGCCTCGATAGTTAGGGTCTTGTTTGCATCGTTATCTTAGGCTAAGTTTTGAAACATGCTTCCAGAATGTGCAACTAGGTGTCAAGCTTCTCACCATTGAAATTTCCATCGAACTTAGGAGTCTGGACCTTGGCTTCAAGGTGGAAATAAATTGATGGTCTTCTATTCACCTAGGTATCATTTTGCAGGAGAATCCCTTGGAGGCCATTCATCAACTCTTGTATCTTTAGGCTGTTCATTAACTCTTGTATCTTTTGGGTATGGGTTTCACACTCATTGGAATGACTTGTTCAATCAGATTATTATTGTTGGAGTCTTGTTGATTCCTCTAGTTTTGAACCTCTTTGAGCCATTCTGGATTGGATGTGGTGACAGGTTGATGAAGAACACAGACTCTAAAATGATCCCTAAACTGAACGTGTGAGTGTGTAGAATGCTTCAAATGCATAGCTCCATCATCAATCAAAGGCTTGTTGAAGAGATTAGATCTAGTGGAGGGTAAGAGGTGGGAAACCCTCATGGAGATTGGATCCAGGGCCTTGATTGTATTGAGATAAATGGCATGAGATCTACTTACTAAGCTTAATGGCACGAGGTTTAGTAAGGTTAAAAGATGAATATTCTTAGAAATCCAAATAGCGTGAGATGTAAGCATAAAATATGGAAACCCTTAAGGTGATTAGATCTGAAGGCCACGATCAAAAGGATTTGATACCAAATGATTAAGCACAGTACAAATGATGTGAATACTCACACAAAATGGAGCTTCAAATAGCAAATATGCAAGTATTAGAGAGGAGATTGTTGGAACTGCACATATCCGCTGTACAATTGTATTATGTATATATAGAGAATACAAAGTATAAGCAATAAATCATCTAGAGAAGGTACATAGACATGTATGAGGAAGTGTCTAGAGAATGTTCATAGAAAGATATACAAGTAAAGCTTCCAGAATAAGGAAGCTTCTAGAGAAGGTGCATAAAAGGTTTGCAAGGTAACTTCTAGAAGAAGAGAGATTCGAAGAAAGTACATAGAAAATTTATATAATACTTAAGAATATACGATAAAATATGGTATCTCTATTGTCATATGGACAATGTCTCATCAGCCAAGCTGACAATTAAAGCAAAATTTGGGCAGCAAGGAGGAGAAATACATGCCTCTCTACAGATTATTGAGTCCATATGGCAACATGAGGTTCATCAACCATTGTTTGCTGCTCAGCTGTTTCAACACATCTTTCTTTTATAACTAGATCTTCAATGTCAATGCTGAGGTGATGAAAGGTCCTTTCTACTGTGTACAATGGATGATCCTTGAGTAGGTAAGTCAAGATTCTGTCAATCGCTGATTACGGAGGTACAAGAATGCTGATGGGCTATTTGGATGGCATGGCGGTTCAAGCAAGCAAGATAGTCTTGATGTTCATTTTTTTGAAATGTTCCATCCATTTGAACTTTATCATCATAATTTTGTTTTAGGTTGTTGCTTGTGTTTGGCATCAGGCATATATTAAGGGTTTGATGGGGAGATTTTAGTAGCCAGACGTCTGTGCTCCAAAAGTTTGCCATCTGATTGTTGAGCCAAACATATAGTTCCTTCGAATGGAACATAATTGGAGTGTGTTCGAACCGATTCAATCCAAGAGATACAATATGGTGGTCCAAAAACAATTGAATGATTTAGTGTTTGTGGACTATAATTTTCAGCTTGGCAACTGACAATGGGAAGGAAGCATGATTGATGGTGCTTTTGAGTTGGACAAGGTGAATACAAAATTGGACTTAATTGTGAAAGCAGCTTATTGAGATGAGAACCTCAGTTGGTCCGACAGATTAGGATAAAGTCAACAGCACCATCATATAAAATGGCAGAGTATTCCTGCTCCTGTTCATTGAGTTCGAGGGTTTCATGATTCATCGTTTCATCATTTATCATTTTAGTGTACAGTTGACCATGTTTGTACATTTAAACTGTTTGTTATATAAATTTTTTAATATTCACTGTTTAGTGTCTCTGTATATTTTGAGAGTTGATGTATATTTCATTTGATTATTTAGTGTTTATAAACCAATTCTACGGATTTGACATGAAATGGAAAATACTTGATTTTATCTTCTGAGATTATGAATAGTCTATTTCGTATTTTATATGCTGAGTTATTTCCTTCAGTTTTCACTGCTTTTTGTGGAGTTTCTTGAACTTACTACAGTGGTTTTTTTCCCTTAAGATTAATACCAACTCACTATAGTTGATATCCTTTTGAATAGGATATGACTTCATTGTTCTATTAGACACTAAATTCTCATAAAATCCCAAAACCTGTCTTTATATTATTTTGTTAATTAAGTTATTTATCCTGTTTTTTCGAGTCTTGTAACTGTTTTTAGGATTTGTCTGCTAGCAGATGATGATCTCATGCACCTTAAGCCGAAGGAGTAAATCTTGTTTACATTCACATGCAATGGAAATTTCTTTGAACTTTGAAAAAAGGGCCTTAATGATAATTGTGAATGTTTCATTCAGGATATGATACAAAATCAAATGATAAAGATTAACAGTTGTTATTTTTGCAACCATATCATGGACTAGTCACTTCTGATTACCGGTTTTTGTAAATCAGCATTCTATATAGGCTTAAGCTGAATCTCACATCATAGATTTGAATCCTTAGAAGCAAATTGTTCATAGAAAATTTAAGTTACTCAAGATACCTAATAATTGCATCATTTGTATCTAAAGCATTTTGTGGTGTCTGTGAGAATGCACTGCTGGTTTGCATATTTTGCATGGTGATTTTGATCTGGATTTTCTCTACCAAGTTTCATGTCAACTCAGTTTCTTCTTCATGATTGTGTTCATACTTTCATCATATTGTAATTGTATGTGTTGGCCATGCTTTCCTATTTGAGGCACCATCTGGCTGATTGTAGAGGCCTCTGTGATATGGCTCTGTGGACTTGACAGATGGAGTAGAGGAACGAGAGATTGGAGAGGGGCATTATCATTGATTATTTGCAGGCATAGGCAGGGCTTTGACCTTGAATGTTAGGAGGGACATTACCACCTAAATGGGCAATGAGACTGGCACAATTTCAGTGTCTGCTAGAAATGAACCTATCAGATAGGTATTTTGTGGGGGAGGTTGCACTGTAAAAGATGACAGGCAGAGGAATGTAATGTCCCAATTAAAAAATTCCCAATAAAGGCAGAATGTTGGAAAAATTGTCTTGACTAGTTTTGAGCCAGGGGGATTCGAATGGCTCAAGAGGTTCTCAAATTTGGTAGGGACTGATGTGGGAGGTATTAGGACTTTCAAAGTGATTCTCTGATAGTTTTATGACAGGTCATAGACATCTGCAACTTGAATTGGGCATGATGGCAAAAAGGGCAAAATTACTAGCAATTTTAATTTATGATGCAATTCCCCTTAGAGTATGGGCAGAAATGGATCTCCAACTCCTATTCGACCCTCCCAACTTTCAGAACAGAGTATGGGGACTGTAATTAGACTTCACTTACTGTCATTATATGTGGTTAAGAGTTCTGCAACAGAGGAATAAAGCTTCATATTCGAATGCACAATTTCAGTGATATTTGCTTAAGGGAAATGACACAATAAAGATCAACTTCGACTCATAAATGGTGCATATAATTGTTCAGAACAGAGCAATATGAATATAGACTCTTTACAGCATTTCAATAGCTCACTAATAGCATATAACATTGACCCAAGTCGCAATATACATTAGATACACAATCTCCATTCAAATGGAAAATCAACACATGGAAACTAGTCACAAGAAAGCTTGGAAATGTGGACATTTGCATATGTATTTCTTCTGATTTCGACTTACAGAGCATGTGAACATGATATTACAGAGCCATAAATCATACATCAGGGCTTGGGCATCAACTGAACTCAATGGGGCGCAACCACCATTCACACTAGTGCGCCTTCATAGAAAAACATGGAAATATGGAAGTGGAAATTGAGAGAATGGAAGGAAAGATGGGTCACGAACAACATCAACCTCCTATCTGCAATAAAACACTCTCTGAAGCTCCAAATGAGAGGTCTGAATGGCCTCTCCCATGGCCAACTTGGATGAGAATCTCACTCTCTCGAAATTGGCTCACTAGTAGGGTAAGTGTGCACTCACCGTGCAAAGGACAAGCAATTGCTCTCCAAATGCCAAAGGCAAATTCACAAATGATCAAAAGCCATTTCCATTCCTCATGACCTATTGTTATAACCTTCCTAAGGCCCTCCAAGGTCGAATTCATTCCCATAGGCTTCCTCCACCTCATCCTTGATGTTTAGTAACCTCCATGCCACTTGGCCTTCTCCTCAACCCCTCATCTTCCACCAAATTCGAATGGTTGCCTCTAACTCCCAAATTCGACCTCTTGGTGGCTATTTTTAGCTTTGTCATGTCAGATTTGTCATATGTCAGCAATCAGGTTTGACTTGTCATAGAATCTTCCATCATTGTTGTCATAAAGTGCAGGGAATCTATCTCCACATGGCACCTAGTTTCTTCCTAGACTCTTCCTCTTCTATGGGGAGTTACTCCTACTCACCCATTCGAATCCTTGGGCTCATGATATGTCATTTGATGCCTCTTCACCTTCCAATAACATTCCATCAATCATGATTTTGAATTTGGGGTTAAGTCATGACATGTGTAAGGAAGCATCTAGCCACCCAAGGCCCCCATGGACCTCCAAATGTCCTTATGAAGCAATGCCACTTTATTTTGTCCATATTTATTATTTGTATGACCCAATTTAATGTGTAAATGATAAACTAAGGTTGTCTTGGATCCCATAGCTCCCTTATTTCAATATTTAATGCCTTCTCCCCCAACCTAGGAAACTAGTAGGTGGGTGAACATTGTCAACTAATAGACCTATTGGAATGGGGACATGACAGTCCTCCCCACCCAATATTGCTTGTCCTCAAGCAATGCCAAGTTTGGATGCTGCAAAATTTGTTCATCTTCCCAAGTCGCCTCCTCACTAGGCAAATCCTTTCATTGTACCAAATATTCTTTTATTGTTCTGCTTCGTAGCCTTCTCTCCCTTGTTCTCAAGATTTTGTTTGGAATGAGAACAAGTTGTCCTTCATCATCCAAAGGTGGTAAAGTATCTGAAACTGAAATGCGCTGCCCTATAACCTTCATTAGACAAGAAACATGAAACACATTATGAATTTTGCTTCCCATGGGAAACTCCAATTGATAGGCCACTTCCCCAACTTTTTGAATCACTTTGTAGGGACCATAAAACCTTGGCTTGAGCTTTTCTGAACCTTTACCCTTTATGGTGGTTTGTTTGTAGGGCTGCAACCTCAAATACACCAAGTCATTCACTTGGAATTGTCTCCACTCTATGTTGGTCTGCATATTGTTTTTGCTGATTTTGAGTAACCTGCAATTTATCTCTCAAAACTTTGAAGATCTCTTGACTTTCTTCAAGCCAATCCTTGGCCTTTGGAGCTCTACTATCATAAAAAATGTGGTCAATAAAAGTGGATGCATCATAACCATAAAGTCCTTTAGAAAGAGACATGCCAATGGACATATGGAAAGTAGTATTGTAAAAAAACTCACCAAAATGCAACCATTTTATCCATGCTTTTTGCTGTCCACTAACATTGTTTCTCAAGTAGCCTTCCAACCATTGATTCACCCTCTCTGTTTGGCGATCAGTTTGGGGATGATAGCTTGTGCTAGGTGTCAAATTTGTCCCCACCATTTTGAAGAGTTCTTGCCAAAGTGCACTAAAAAACATGCTATCTCTGTCACTAAAAATGCTCTTAGGAAGCCCATGCAATCTGAAAACTTCTTTAAAAAAGAGTTCAACCACTTGTGCAACAGTGAAAGTGGTATTAACAACAAAGAAATGAGCAAATTTAGTGAGTTTATCCACCACCACAAATATGCAATCCTTACCAAATACTTTGGGCAAACCAGTGAAGAAGTCAATAGAAATGCTCTCCCATTTTTGTACTGGAATAGGAAAGGGATGCAAGAGACCAGCTGAATGAGTGTGCTCCACTTTATTTTGCTGACATGTGGGGCATTCATTAACATACTTTAGAACATCAGCCTTCAACCCTTTCCATGAGAATCTCTCCCTCAACATTCGGTATGTTTTGAAGAAACCTGGGTGACTTGCTAGAGGAGAGTAATGAGCTTTCTTTAAAATTTCCTCCGTCAATCTCGAATTAGGGACCAAATAAATTATATCTTTATAGTATATGATTCCTTTCAACACCTTATACCTATCATCTTGGTTAGTCCCATCAAAAAGTTCGTAAGAAAATTTATCCTTGGCATACACTACCTCTAATGTGGCTTTCCAATTTTTTGCTACATCCATTAGAGAAATAGAAGGTCTTCTAGATAAGGCATCAACTACCACATTATTTTTTCCCTTCACATATTCAATATCAAAGTCAAATGCTTGAATCTTACTCACCCACTTTTGTTGTCTTTCATTTAGATCCTTTTGAGTGAGGAAGTACCTTAAGTTGTTATGGTTAGTTTTGACAACAAATTTGTTTCCCACCAAGTATTGTCTGAACTTGACCAAAGCATGCATGATAACTAGTATTTCTTTATCATAAATGGAGTAAAGCTTCTCATGTGGCTGTAGCTTCCTACTCTCAAAAGCTATTGGGTGCTGTCCTTGTTTTAGGATTGCTCCAATGCCTTCCCCTGATGCATCACATTCCAAGACAAATGGTTTAGAAAAATCAAGCAAAGCTAGAATAGGACAACTGCTTATTACCTTCTTCATTCTTTGTAAAGCTTTTTCAGCCCCTTCATGCCATTGGAAAGCATCTTTCTTTGTCAAATCAATGAGAGGTGAAGTGAGTTGGGAGAACCCCTTCACAAACTTTCTATAGTAGGTGCAAATTCCAATGAATCCTCTTAATTCAGTGAGACTTTTGGGATGAGGCTACTCTAGAATGGCTCTTATTTTCTCCATATCCACCTTCACACTATCTTGACCATTGATGTGTCCAAGATATAAGAGCTCTATCAAACCAAACTCACATTTTGATAGCTTAGCAAAAAAAGATTGATCATGCAGAATTTTTAATACCTCTTCTAGATGATGCAAACGTTCTTCCCAAGTTTTACTGTAAATAAGAATGTCATCAAAGAAAACTAGTACAAACTTACGAAGTTGCTTGTGGAAGATATTGTTCATGCATGATTGGAATGTGGCAGGTGCATTTGTCAAGCCAAAGGGCATGGCAACAAACTCAAAGTGAGCATAGTGGCATCTGAAAGCAGTTTTGGTATGCCTTCCTCTCTCATTTGAATTTGGTGATAACTAGATCTAAGGTCAATCTTTGAGAAGAACATGGCCCCATGGAGCTCATACATGAGCTCATCAATCCTTGGGATGGGGTATCTATTCTTTATTGTCTTCTTGTTTAATGCTCTGAAATCAATGCACATTCTCAAGGTTCCATCTTTCTTTTTTACCATAACAACTGAAGAAGCAAATGGGCTAGAACTAGGCCTTATGAGACCCAACTCCAATAGTTCTTTAATGGCCTTTTCAATCTCATCTCGAATCTTTTTGGGATGCCTATAAGGCTGCATTTTGATAGGTTGTGTTCCTATCTCTAATTCAATGCTATGCTCAACACCTCTATCTGGTGGTCTTCCTGGGGGAAGGTCTCCAAAAACCTTCTCATACTTACTCAATAGTTTCTCTATCTCCTTAGGATGCTTGGCAATGTTCAAGTGGGGTTTAGGAGATGTAATTAAACATTCAGCAACCCACTCTATATCTCCATGCCTCAAGATAGTCCTCATGCTGTGAGAAGACACTACTTGATTTGGGTAAGTGTGCATTCACCTCAACAAGATTGGTTTCCCTTCTGAATTTTTGAACCTTATTTCAGGAACTTGATAATTCACTGTATGTTCCCCTAAAGAATACAGCCACTGTACTCCCAAAACCACATTAGTATGAGCCACATTCACTACATAAAAACTATCAGTGATAGTATGATTTCCTAGAGTAACTTGAAGCTTTGGAATCCATTTAGTGTAGTCCATAGAATTGTTACCTGGGATGATGACTGTGAAACCATAAAAAATTTCAGCTTGTAACTTTCTCCTCTCCACCAAGGCTGCATCTATGAAGTTGTGAGTGACTCCACCATCCACTAGAACCGTGACCTTTTGGCCTTGTATACTTCCCTTGAGCCTTAAGGTGTGGAATCTAGGTACACCCGAAAGTGATGCAATTTTTCCTGTATCAGGTTTGGGTTGTTCTTCTTCTGGTGTTTGATAACCTTCTTCTTGGGCTGCAAGTTGTGCCTCTTCCTCGTCCTCCTCCTCTTCATCATCTTCAGAAAAAACTTCAATGTAGTGTGCCTTCCCTTTGGCACATCTATGTCTTGGGACCCAAGGTTGTTGGCATGTAAAACGTAGCTTCTTTCTTCTAAGCTCTTCTTTGCTTGGTCCTCCTTTATTTTCTTTGGTATAGGAGCCCTTTTGCCATGGTTTCTTACCTTCCTTGAACTTGGAAGGGAAATTTGGCTTAGGAGGATATTTGGTTCTTGGCAACACATTCTGCAAACCCTTGTCAAATTCATGGCATCCTTCAATGTGGCATGCTTGTGGGCTTTCACTAGCCCTCTCAAAGGTTCTGTCAATCCTTCAGTAAACAATAAAACCAACCTAGCCATAGATACATTAGAAACCATTACTGAAAGCTTTTCAAATTCTAACATATATGCTTCAAGAGTTCCTACTTGTTTCAATTGCGCTAGTTCTTTGAAAGGAAGTTCAGGGTCTTTCCTCTCAAATCTCTCCATCAATGCATTGGAGAAACCCTCATAAGATAAAATCTGATCATGTCCCAAGGTTCTAAGACCATGGAACCACCAATCACTAGCTTCCCCTTCAAGATGTAGAATGGCCATTTTCAATGCATCTACTTCAACCATAAGATTTAACTGAAAATATACACTTAATTTTTGCAACCAAGCACGAGCAGACATTTGTGAGGAACCATCGAAGGAAGGAATGGTTACTTTTCCAATGGTGTACTTTAATTCCTGATTAATAGGAGATTTCCTATTCCCATTTCCTCCTTGCTTGAATTGAAGAGAAGCTCTAATGTACTGATCAAAAGGGAGGACTTTCCTACACTCATCACCTAATTGCTGCCACTCATTTGCTGCTTCTTTAACATCATAGGTGGTGTAAGGAACTTCTTTGGACTCTAAGAACTTAGGTATTGCAGGTTCATTTTGATTTTTGAACTCATATGGTTTGTTATGAGGTCCAATCTTCGAAAAAATGGCTTCCCCATGGGTCTTCCTCTCTTCATGGGTTGAACTACTACCACTCCCAAATGTGGACTTGCCCATAAGTTGGCTAGCAAACATTTTTAACCCTTGCATAAATTTTTTGGACATGCCTTCCATAGCTTCCTTAATGAATGTTTTAAGGTCTTCATGGTTTTCTTTGTCATCCATATTTCCCAGCTCTAGTTTTGCCTTAATCTTCTTGTAAAAATAACCAAATTCTCCACTTTCTTCCCTTTCACTGTTAAGGTCTTCACTCTCAGTTTCTAATGGAGGAAGGTCAGAGCCAGGAAACATGAATAGAGAGCTCTATCAGGTGCCAAGATCAGGCTTTGATACCACTGTAATGTCCTAGTAAAAAAATTCCCAATAACGGCAGAATTTTGGAAAAATTGTCTTGACTAGTTTTGACCCAGGGGGATTCGAATGGCTCAAGAGGGTCTCGAATTTGGTAGGGACTTATGTGGGAGGTATTAGGACTCTTAAAATGACTCTCTGATAGTTTTATGACATGTCATAGACATCTGCAACTCGAATTGGGCATTTTGGCAAAAAGGGCAAAATTACTAGCAATTCATGATGCAATTCCCCCTAGGGTATGGGCAGATATGGATCTCCAACTCCTATTTGACCCTCCCAACTTTCAGAACAGAGTATGGGGACTGTAATTAGACTTCATTTACTGTCATTATACATGGTTAAGAGTTCTGCAACAGAGGAATAAAGCTTCATATTCGAATGCACAATTTCAGTGATATTTGCTTAAGGGAAATGACACAATAAAGATCAACTTTGACTCATAAATGTTGCATATAATGGTTCATAACAGAGCAATATGAATATAGACTCTTTACATCATTTCAATAGCTCACTAACATCATATAACATTGACCCAAGTCGCAATATACATCAGATACATAATCTCCATTGAAAGGGAAAATCATCACATGGAAACTAGTCACAAGAAAGCTTGGAAATGTGGACATTTGCATATGTATTTCTTCTGATTTCGACTTACAGAGCATGTGAACATGATATTATAGAGCCATAAATCATATATCAGAGCTTGGGCACCAACTGAACTCAATGGGGCGCAACCACCATTCACACTAGTGCGCCTTCATAGAAAAACATGGAAATATGGAAGTGGAAATTGAGAGAATGGAAGGAAAGATGGGTCACGAACAACAACAGCCTCCTATCTGCAATAAAACACTCTCTGAAGCTCCAAATGAGAGGTCTGAATGGCCTCTCCAATGGCCAACTTGGATGAGAATCCCACTCTCTCGAAATTGGCTCACTAGCAGGGTAAGTGTGCACTCACCGTGCAAAGGACAAGCAATTGCTCTCCAAATGCCAAAGGCAAATTCACAAATGATCAAAAGCCATTTCCATTCCTCATGACATATTTTTATAACACTCCTAAGGCCCTCCAAGGTCGAATTCATTCCCATAGGCTTCCCCCACCTCATCCTTGATGTTTAGTAACCTCCATGCCACTTGGCCTTCTCCTCAACCCTTCATCTTCCACCAAATTCGAATGGTCACCTCTATATCCTAAATTTGACCTCTTGGTGGCTATTATTAGCTCTGTCATGTCAGATTTGTCATATGTCAGCAATTAGGTCTGCAATCAGGTTGATTTGTCATAGAATCTTCCATCATTGTTGTTAATAAAGCGCAGGGAATCTAGCTCCACATGGCACTTAGTTTCTTACTAGACTCTTCCTCTTCTATGGGGAGTTACTCCTACTCACCCATTCGAATCAATAGGCTCATGATATGTCATTTGATGCCTCTTCACCTTCCAATAACATTCCATCACTCATAATTTTGAATTTGGGGTTAAGTCATGACATGTGTAAGGAAGCATCTAGCCACCCAAGGCCCCTCTAGACCTCCAAATGTCCTTATGAAGCAATGCCACTTTATTTTCTCCATATTTATTATTTGTATGACCCAATTTAATGTGTAAATGATAAACTAAGGTTGTCTTGGATCCCATAGCTCTCTCATTTCAATATTTAATGCCTCCTCCCCCAACCTAGGGAACTAGTAGGCGGGTGAACATTGTCAACTAGTAGACCTATTGAAATGGGGACAGGACAAGGAAATGGCGTGGGCTGGTACTGTGGCATGATATTCAAAGCTTAGATGTACTGCATCATTAGGTGATTGTAAAATCCCTTATGCTTGGGATTTTATATGGCATCATTTTGAGGCTTAAGATGAAGACCCATTTTGTTTCTGACATAAAACTTATGCATGTCATTGTGCATTTGGATAGTTTTGCAAAAGATGATGAGCAGAAGACATGGCATGGGCTGATACTGTGGCATGATCGTACAGAATATATGCACTGCAGCAGGAGTTTATTACAAAATTCCATATGATTGGGATTTTAGATGGTATCATTTTGAGGCTAAAGATAAAAGCCCATTATGCACTACCCCATTTTGTTTATGATACATATATATTTTTATATACATGCAACTGCCCAAGCTGGTAGACTTGCAAAATATGATGAGGAGAGGACATGGCTCAGGCTGATACTGTGGCATGATAGTACAGATGATAGAGTACTGTGTAGGAGCTGATTACAAAATTCCTTATGGTTGGCATTTTAGATGGCATCATTTTGAGGCTTAAGATGAAGACCCATTATGCACTCCCAATTTTGTTTCCGACACATTTAGAATTTTATATCCATGTCATTGTCCAATTATCATTTTGTGGCTTAGGATGGAGACCCATTATTCACTCCCTCATTTTGTTTTTCCACATTAATACTTTATATAGATGTCATTGTCCAATCTGGTCATTCTGGACATCAATAACTTTTTTTTTCCCTACACTTTGCATACTTACTAGTTTGCTTTGGTTTGTGGACGTTGTATCTATCTCAGCAGTCTGTACAATTATGTTTTGAGTGAAGGACTTTTCGGAATCTTTTAAATACCTCTAATTTTCTGAAGCTCATGTTTTATATTTATAGAAGCACCAATTGCTACTTTGTATAAGACTTAACACCCAGATTTAGTCAGCTGACACTTTGTTAATCCTGAAGTTCCATGGTCTTGACAGAGCAAGTTATGTGAATTGAATACTCACATTAGTTGGCTTATCCTTAATGCAATTGAATTCAAAAGCCTAGCTGCTAGATAAAAGGAAGATAAATTAAATTTGTTTTCATCTTGTGTAGCTTTTTATCTTGTTATTACTTATTTCTAGGGTTATGTATTTGTTTGTCTCTCTCATTCAGCGGTTTAGCTTCTTTTGACTTATTCTTTATCTACTAGCATTTAGCTTGCTACAGTTTGTGTATATGGTCTCAGTTGGGTGTTTGACATATATATTTGTGCCTTTGCAGCCACTTGAAGGGCATCCGTCGACATCAGGCACTGAGCCATTACCAGCATCTGGAAGTTCAAACAAGAGTAGAGTTCCTTGCTATTATTTTTTTCAGGGATACTGTGCAAAGGGAGACCAATGTTTGTTTATGCACTTTCCACCCTTTGGAGGCAACCAAGCTGTTCCAACTTCTCAAAAGACAACAAAGGTGACTGGTACGGGAGCAGAACCTCAATCAGTGGAGAAGAAAGCTTCTAATGGCGCTGATAATGGTACTGTTAAACCTACATCTATACAAAGCACATCTTCAGAAGTTCAGTTGCTAACTGAAGCCAAGCATGTTGCTGAAGCTGGACCTCTTCCAAGTCATGCAAAGTCAGCTCAACATGCTCCAGAACGTTCCTTGCCTGAGGTCGATTTTTCCCCACTAAACATGCTTGATGCTCCTGCTAATGAATTGAATTTTGTTACCAGATCTCCTGTCCATGAGGTTCAGCCTACGGATGACTGGTTGGATAATGATATGGAAAGTGAGGAGTGGTTAGAGGAGTCATCGCCAGGATTTGATGTGCTTGTAGATGATGGACCTGACCAACTTGGTTACCAGGAGGAAGCGGAATATCTCTCTAACTTTGATATGGAACAAGGACAAGAACTAACTCATGGGAGGGAAAGCTTAATACCTATGACGGATGAGATGTTGCAATTTGATTATGAAAGCATGCATGATGACCTGGGTTACACCGAAGGTGGAAGCCAGTATGCTCACAGGTCGTATGATCCATATGAAGAACACAGACATTCTTCTTATGACCATGTTAATTGGCATAAGCGAAAGACCTTTGATGGCAGGGTTTCCGAGGGAAAAGTTATGTCTGAAAGAAGGGGCTTATCCTTGGAAAGATATTCACGGCAGAGTGAAAAGCCTGATCTTCGCCATCGACTTGGCAAGATCAGGAGGGTTGATAGAGTACAAATAGACGATAAATCCAAAAGGAGATTACAGTCAGATTCAAGATCAGGCGACTTCCAGCATGGGCACAGGCAACGAGGCAATGAACAAAGATATCATCATGATGCAATAACTAGGCGGCAGCATGTTACAAGGCACAATAAAATGCGAGTGCATTCTAGGATGCCATCCGGCAGTGGTGGCTTGCCTAGAGGCTCATTTCATGAGGTGGAACTCAACTGTGAAGGAACTACAGAAAAGGTTCACTGGAGGAGCTTATCAGGCAGGCATGATTCTAGTGAACATATTAGGAGTAGACATAAGGAAAAGGAGAGAGGAAGAATTTATGCAGATGTTGCTGCACCATCAGAATCAAGTGTCTTTAGAAAACCTTCCACTAGAAATGAAACAGGAAAGAATGCTACAGATTTTGCCAAACCAAAGACTCTTGAACAGATAAAAGAAGAGAAGAGAAAAATTGCTTTGCTAGGGAATGGTCCCAGAGTCTGTGATAATAGTGAAGAATCAAAGACTTCTCCGCTATCTGGACAACATGGCTCACAGGCAGCTGTTCCAAAGAGTCGGATTCAGCCTCCAAGTCTTTGTGGCGAAGAAAGGAAAATAAGTTTCAGCAAAGTCATAGTTCATGAATCAAGCAAGTTACCGACATTTGAGGGTCCAAAGCCTTTGAGTGCCATTCTGAAAGCAAAGCAAAAGCCAACAAATGATGATATTGTTGAAGGAACTCATGCACAAGGGGCTGGAGAACTCCGTAAGCAATCAGAACTAATCAGGAATCCTAGAATTCCAGAGACAGATGAGAAGACACTGGTTTTATCATCAAGTGCTGAAAAGGAATTTGAAAAAAGGAGGTTCTCACAGGGGGCTAAACATATGTATGAATCAGCCACACTTACTTCGATAAATCCATCTTCACATGTTTCTACTGACTTTCACCAAGGTAATTCATTATTACAGAATAATGGAAAGCCAGTGATGAGACAGAATAATGGGGATCTGACTATGAATGGAGCAATTAGCAGCCACGTAGACAAAGATGATACCTGTTTGGAGCCTCTGAAGATTGAGAATGGAAGGACGACTGGTGAATACAAGTCAGAACCAGATGAAGATGAAGAATATTTGGAGGACGAGGAAGATGATTTTGCCAAAAAACTTGGTGGCTTTTTCTCCTAACTGGTACGTATTTGAGCTGATTCAAATTAAGATGTTTGCAATTTTTGTTTTTGTTTTTCAGTTTGTTTATGTTTTTCAAGTGATTGTATCAAATAGAAAAGTGCCCAACATTGCACAAGTGGTTATCTATTTTAGCTGTGCCCTTAATTTTGAAAAACATACATATTCTTAGTGGTTTTTTATGAGACAACCCATTTACTTGTAATAATAGTCTATTTCTATTACCATTCTTTTGGTTCTTGCTTCTTAGCTAAATATGTTCCATGGTTCTATGCAGTTTCTATTTGCTATGAACATATGGAATGTCGATTAATTACAAATTTGCTGAAGAGAGGAATGCTACTCATGCCTATTAGTGGATGGCGGATGGAGAATAAAGGTAGTCTCTGTTTGGATACATGGCAGGTACCTTGTGATTCTCTTACTGAGTTCCAAAACAAGAAATATATCCAGAACAATTGACCCGTCGAGCTTATCCTGTAGTCATTTTCGGAGCAAGGTAACATCTTAATTTGTTACCTTTAAGCATATTTCTCTTCTGAAGGCAGTGGGAGATACATATGACCATATCAGAAATGGTACTGATTGGAGCAACTGTAACAGATGTTGGGTGGTTTCCTGATATTATAAAGGGATTGGCCTGTTTATGGGTTTCTGTTCTCTAGTCCCTCATTCATTATATTTAAATGTATTTGCCCTTACTACTCAGTCGCTAGTGATGCTTTCACTCTTATCTGGAAAGGGGAACTTCTCACATTAGAAGTTCTCACATTAGAAGTTCACAGTTGGAGTCAATATATGCTATGTGAAAAGATACTATGCATGGGCTATTTGTTGTCTTTGCTCCTGATATATGACCACTCTGTTAATGCATTAGTAACAGTCTTTGTTCAACTTGACCAAGAAATGGCTTCTCTAGGCATGGAACAGAGTTGCAATTCTAGATATTATCATGGACCAGGGTGGATTTTCCGAAGTATGGATTCTGCTATTATTTTGAATGAGGCATCGCACTATTCAAGGTTGTGCTGGTGTCACAATCTGCCATTCCATTGATACTTTGGGAACCATTTTGAAGGTTATTCATTAATTATGTACAGTACAATACAGATTTAATATATTGACATAATTCCTGAACAGTTGCCTTTCCTAGAGGTTCCTGCTACCTTTTAGCATGGATTGAAGGTTTGCCTATAAAGCACATTTTTGAAGTCAGTGTAGATCTACAATTATCTTGTTGAGTAGAGCAGTTCTATTTGTTTGCTATTTGGGACTGTTTTGTGCAGTGGCAAATCCTTAAGTGGTGGTTCATGTCTGAAGTTATCTGATGGCATGATTTGTCATGGGGCTATTCAATAAATTCTGGCAACTGTCTCACTTGATTAGCAATGATGCTATAATTTTAATTTGAATGATGCTTTTTAAATTCTAACTAGCTAGTTGTGATAATGATTTTTCCAATGTTCCACGGAGTTTCCGGCGTGGGGGAGCGTGGGAGTGGGGAAACGCACAAGGGGGACGTGTGGAAGCTACCCCAAATTTTAGGGAAGTTTTGGGGAAACGGGGGGATGTCGGAGTCATAACAATTAATTTAAAATATAAAAATGATAAATCCCAACAGTAACTATTACCATGTAAAAATTAAAACTAAAAACTAAAAACTAAATTCATCATTATGGGGTGTACATCTATTAGTTATTAGCATATCAAATTTCAAATTTGTAAATAATACTGAACTATGTTTTTTAATTTCTCGGAAAAATTTGTAATTTTATTTCTGTATAGAACAAAATTACATTCATAGGAAAACATAGATAGCCTTCGCTGCCCACACAGTGTACAATTTATAAACTGATAGTTCCACTATAACTAGCATAATATCAAGTCCATATACTTATATCATAGTATATCAGTTCTTATACATCAAAAGAACAAAAACTGTGTAGCTGAAAAGTATCTGTAATCATAGCATCAGAAATCATAGTGCAGGCTCTAGTCCTCATGGAAAGGACGGTGATAGTATCTGAAGATTTGATCTTGATTGTGTTCTTCAATCTGCCAGGTGCCCAGTTGAAGCTGTGTGCCTTCTTTGGATAGCCGGTCTGCCAACCTGTTTCTTTCCCTGTAGACATGGGTGAAAGTAACACTGTCAAAACGATGCTTTATAGCCAAAGCATCAGCAAGTATAGGAACAAGGCGAATAGAGTGACAGCGCTGTAATTCTTTTATCCAATTTAGTATGATCATTGAGTCCCCCAAAACCTAAAGCATCACACAGCCCCTTTCCAACGCAAAAAGCAATAGTAATTTTAAAGTATACAGGTCTGCAAAATTATTTGTACCAGCCCCCAATCCAGCAGAAAAATAGAAATAGTGATCATCTGTCAAGTATAAGACAGCACCCCCACTACACCTCACAGGTTGTCCCTGTGAAACCCCATCAAAAAGACCCCATGGCCTTTCCCCTAAGTCACCTGGTTCGAATTCGTGTTCGAGTTCAACTACTTTGAAGTTCGACAAAAATTCGGCAATGAAAATTTTTATGATAAAATTTGGCATTAAATTCGAAAATTATATATATATATATATATGTATATTTACATTAATAAAATTATATACTTTAATAAAATTCAATATGATTATTAAAAACATTAATAAAAATGAAAATAAATCATTAAAATATCATTGTTAAAGCAATTTAAATATAAAGTAAAAGTAATAATAAATTTGTATAAATTTTTTTATGTAACATCTCCTATTTAATAATAATTTATTTATAAAAAACACTTTAAAATTATATCTACATTAATATTTAGTGATTAAACAAAAATTTCAATATTGAACTTCAAATAGACTTGAGGGCATCGGGCAAAGGCTAGAGAAATACTTGGACTGGCAGCATGATGGCAAATTTTTTTTGCATAAATCCTTGCCAGACTGCTAGAAACTTAAAGTTCCAGTTGAGGGCGTAGCATAGACTCCAGAGTTCAGAATTAGACCAGCAGCACAGCGCGAGCGAATTCGAGATGGTAGGCATGGGATAGTTTTTTTATTATATAACACGTTTTTTCTGCCAATTTAAACGATTTCAAAAGGCAAATTTAATCGCTATAAAACTTGATTCTTGTTCGCGATGAAGTGCCACATTAAATTCGACGAATTTCAATGAACAAATTCGACCATCGAAGAAGTTCGACGAATTTCGATTTTGAAGGTTAAAAAACGGTGAATGCGGTGACTTAGCCTTCCCCTATCAATCTCCTTTGGTCGGATAACTCGGGCTCCCCTATCCCTGCCTGGTTGAGGGAAGAAACCCAAGATAGATACACTATTTGCAGCGATCATCTCAGGGATAGTGACCTTGTCTTGAAATATTGCAGCATTTATGGCCAAACAGATGCCCCAGGAAACAATGTAGGGCAACATCCGTACCTTAACATTTCTGCTGTTCGAAAACCAAGTGAAAAAAAATCTACTATTGTGTTCCCCTCCTAGGAGCCAACCCCCTATAATGAACGTGTAACCAAACTCTAAACATGCTGAACAAATCTACACCCCAGAAAAAGGTGACAAGAATTTTCAAAAAAATTCATGCACAAAACACGACGACTCGGGCCAACAAATTTACGCGTATGTAGCACATCCCAGGTAGGAGCCTTATCTTCCAATGTCGCCCAAAAAAGAAGTTTTGTCTTTGTCGGGCACTGAAGTTTCCAGAGACGCCCCCACCACCAACAAATATCCCTGTTGAATCGGTCCAAATTTACTTGTTTATATCTCGCCTTTGGTGTATAAATCCCAGATGGATGCAGATCCCAAATTAGTTCATCATCCCCTTGTATGATCCTAACATGAGAAAATTGTAGCCCCTAGATATATAAGTCCCAACTTGCCCATTGCTTAACGACTAATCCCAGCCGGTCACCCCCCAGCCAGCCGTGGTGCCAGAGATTTGTAGTATCCGGATCCACCACTTGTGATAGGAAGAGTATCCCCTTGTTAGAACAGAGCCAAACACACCTCCTCAGGAAGTAGGTGAGATCTACCACTCCCAACCCAAGGATCCATACCCAGCCTCTCCCTACTTCCAGAACCCACCCTCCACACCAACCCAGTTCTAATGAGGTCATAAGCCTGAACCAATGCCTTCCATATAATAGAAGCTCCTCCCCTGTTCTTGTTTTCCAAACGGACCCACTCAAGAACTGATAGAGGAGCAATATATTTCTGAATCACCACCTGGGTCCATAAACTTGTAGAAGAAATCAGCCTCCATGAGACCTTTGCTGCTAGGGCTTTTGAGAATAGATGAATGTTTTTGAGCCCCCAGCCCCCCAGGGCTTTTGGCAATGCAATCCTGTCCCATCGGACCCATACTAGAGAGTTTTGATCCTTATTGCCCCTCCACAAATATGCGAAGCAGAGGCGCCTAATCTTTTCCAGTATACCTTTCAGAATCCAAGAGGGGGACATCCAATATACTGGAATGGCCTCTAGCACAGTTTTGATAAGAACCAGCCGCCTTGCTCTGGACAACCATCTATGACTCCAGCCCCAGAGTCGTTTCTCAAGTTTTGCAATAAGCCACAACCAGTCCCCTTTCAGATAAGAATTTGGCTTTAGCTGAAAGCCCAAATATTTTAACCCCACATCCACCTCTCCCACCTGAAAAGGAAGTTTACTCACCAGATATTGAACCTACACCTCCTGCAGATTTGAACAACTGATAGTTGATTTCTGTAGGTTAATAACCATTATCGTGGCCACTTGTAAAAGGTCCAAACCTTCACAAAGTTTATTAGTATCTTTGTGAGAGGCATCACAGAAAATGAGAATGTCATCTACAAAAAGAAGACAGGAAACAAAGAAGACATTCGAAATAGGAATCCTTTTGAAACCCCCATGCCTCTTTTCCTGGTCAAGGAAACAACTCAATCCTTCGACCACCAACAAGAAAAGTAATGGGGATAATGGGTATCCTTGTCTCAACCCCCTCCTTGCCTAAAATAAAGGGCTAGCTGAACCATTGCTTAAAACAACAAAATATACAGTGGAAATACAAGCCATTATCCATCGGATAATTTCAATTCCAAATCCTAAATGTGTGAATAACATTCTCAGATATAACCAATAGATTCGGTCATAAGCCTTGGAGCGATCATTTTTTATTACAACCCCCTTCAACTTCCTTGTCTTTAAGCTATGTAAGCCCTCCTGGGCCACTGCAATAGCTTCATGGATCTGTCGCCCTCCAGAAACCCAAACTGTTCACAGGAGATGCACTTTGACAACAGCTCCTTAATCCGCCTTGAGATTATTTTCGAAATGATTTTGTAATTACAGTTGCACAACAAGATCGGACGGTACTCATCCAGTGAGTCCGACTCATCTTTGGGATCAATGCTTTGAAAGTGGCATTAAAAGGCATATGGATAATACCAGCCTGCCTGGACTCGTTAACAGCATGTAGAAGATCAGAGCCCAGAGTATCCAAACACCCCAAATAGAATTCAATCGTCTAGCCATTTGGACTCAGACTCTTATCTTTTTGAAAAGA
The DNA here is from genome assembly GCA_001517045.1 of Pseudotsuga menziesii. Taxonomy (NCBI): domain Eukaryota; kingdom Viridiplantae; phylum Streptophyta; class Pinopsida; order Pinales; family Pinaceae; genus Pseudotsuga; species Pseudotsuga menziesii. The sequence goes on along the minus strand of LPNX010912177.1, from coordinate 575,776 downwards.
GTGAAGAACCTCCAATAACACTTTTTGCTGCACCTTCGCCATAAGCATCCTGTTGTCCACTGGTTTCACAAAACGGGGGAAAAATTGTGCAAGCTGAACCACTTCCGCAATGTTAGCCCCCAACCTTTCCTTAAAGAGATTGCAAAATGTTGAACCCCCACATTTGCCAGCCCATCAAAAGTAGTAACCCTATCTCCCTGATTATTCGGCAACCCCCATATAGTGTTTATAATCTTCCTCCCTTTTGTAAATGCTTGAATTTTTTTTGTGTTCTCATTGCCGCACAACAACCACAGGGCCAGACTCTTTAACCTCCAGGTCGCTTCCATTTCACCTAGAAGTTGTCAACGTTGTCCTTCCAACATTAAGACTTCCAACATTAATACTTCCTCCTTTGTCTCAACCGTCCCAAACCCAAAACCCGCATCGGCCCCTTCCAAGAGGATTCCGAGTCTAGTCTCATAGTCCCGCAACTCAACCACTTCCCGCTCCCGCTTCAAACGAGCCCAGGTAATAGTGGCCTTCTTCACTCTGAACAGATTTTTTCATAAAGTGTTGCCTTGCAAACCTGCCCCTCTCCAGAATAAAAGGCACCCATTCAGACTTCACAAGCTCCCTAAAGGACTTGTCATCCAGCTACCTTGGGTTAAACTTAAAAGGGCTGGGATGCTTTCTCCCACCCCCAGAAAACTCCAGTATAATCGAGCAATGATCAGAATCACCACCATCAACGACCCATTGTCTTATCAACTCCACCGAATCCACAAAACATTTCGCCACCAAAAAACGATCCAAACGCTTTGCCACCCGGTCCTCACCAGATCGCCGATTCCTCCAAGTTGGTAGCACCTTTACAGGATTAATATCCAACAGCTCCTTCTGGACCTGTACATTCAAGAAGTTGTTTGTCAAAACATCAGGGACAACCTGTGGTCCCTAGACCTCCGTCGACCCTAAGGAGAAATTGAAATTCCCTCCCAAGATCAGTTCACGGCCCATATATATTCAAAATCGTTATCACCTGTCCCAGATCTGGAAAAAACACCTCCAAACCAATGCTAGAAGAAATACCCCACATATTCTCACACCTACTCACCTTCAACCGCCAACCAGAGGCTAGACCCCTCGACCTACCACGAGCATCAACAACAACAAACTACCATCCAGGAAGCAAAGTTTTCAGAACTGCCACCACAACCTCAGAAGCCCCCATAGTTTTTTGTAGTAAAATAATATCAGGCGCCAAATTATCAATTAAGCGCTTTAGTGACAATTTTTTGGAAAGGCTCGCCAACCCCTCGACAATTGTAGGATAGAATTTTCATGACAAACCCCCCTCCAGGGCATTCTTTGCAATAAGCGCCAAATGTATCGAAGTCTGCCTGCCATAGGCAACTTCCCTCCTAGCTCGTTCTCGAGCCACATACATGTGTGACTTTTGTCCACGTCCTCGAGAAAGACCCGAGGATTTATCCATTAGAGATGGCACTCTGCCACCCAAAAGATCTTTAGAGTATACCTCTCTGTTCGGAAGAATGTAACGAATCTTACGACCCTTTGATGTACTTGTTGATGAGGAGATTGCAGACACTAGGGAAGGGGGGAACGTGCAACAAAATTCAGGTAACGTGCACGCAGCAGAAGATGGAACAGGGATCCCCGTCCAAGGAGACACATCACCCATCCCACCCGTAACCATACCCACAGAGCAAATATCAGAACATAAAACGACCGAAATTGAAGAGGTAGTATACATACATGAAGATGTTGTAGCCACAGTGTTGAGAGAGTGCCGAAGGTTTGGTCTGACCCAACACTATACCAACCACATTAACCCTTGGCGACCTTGCCGCTTCCACCGAGTTCGGCTCTGCCATACCATGCATGGAAGCATTCCCATCTTTCTGCTCTTGTGCAACCTCGACCATCGTCGCATCCAAAGAACCTCTATGCTTCCCCTTAAAAGGGAGTGGGCAATCCGAAACCAAGTCACCATATTCATGGCATCGATGGCAACGAAAAGGAACACCTTCATAATCCAACAACTGATAAAATGGACCATAAGGTGTATCAGTCTTAATCTCAACCAAGAGACCCAGTTTCAAGTCCATACAGACCATAATGTGTGCCATCATCCACCACCCTCGTCTGCTAAAAGGAAAAGTTAGCCGTCACATACTTACCCAGATAGTCACTCAGAATTTTGAAACGACCCTCTGTCCAATACTCCATAGGAAAGCCAGGTAGCCTTACACAACTCAGCTCCTTGTCCACAACCTCTCTTTTTGCATCGAACAATGAAGACCACGGCTTTAGATCCACAGGTATACACGTCATGCACCACACTTTGTTCATTACCCAATCCACATCTGTGTTAGAACCAAACACAAAAGCAAACTACCCTCTCGCCAAACTTGTAATTCTAGGTATTGTCGCAATATGGCTACCCCACTGAATCAGTGGCCCAAGAGATCAGAAAGGGCATACCAAAAGGCCTCCTACGAGCCCTGCCCACAATAGTGTGTTCGGAGAATTCCACCACCCGGTCGATGTGAACATCCTTACCAAAAACCAGCTTGTCACCCTGTGTCTGCAACCTTAGGCACTATTTTTTCTTATGATTTCAGACTTTCTTCAGACCACCCACAAAAAGGGGCAAAATAGGGGAAATGCCTTGAGAGCTTGGCAAAACCGCGCCATCAACCCCCAAAACCGAACTGGCCGCCCTCGACCCAGATGGGAGCCCACCTACCTTCGTCTCCGAAGCATGCACCACTGGGTCCGTGATAGGAGCAAGAAAAATACTTGGGGAAAAAGGTTCCGAACCGCCTGATGGGGACAAGGTACCAACTGTCGGAAACCCCAAGGGTGCAGGGAAAACCCTCGTGACCTCCCGTGTTGTGACCAAAGGTAACTCCGGAAGAGACCCCAAACCAAGATCAAAACCACCTCTAGTTGCTGCGTGTCCCCCCGTCAGCAAAAATGGAATCACCCTCAGACAACAATGGGCAAGTAACCCCCACCAAGCTAGAAAACCCAGAAAAGGATAATTCCACAGAGTTTGTTGGCAAATCAAGAAGATCTAGGTCTCCCCCAGAAGCCGGATAAACATCAACTGACAGATTAACCATAAGATCTGGACCCCCGCTTGTCACCTCTGTCCCCATCAATCCAGATGCATCACCCTTCCCCACATCCGGATAAATAAAAATAAAATTCTCAGGGAGTGTTAGACGAATAGTCAACTTCATGCTCCTCCATGGCTTTATTACTCCCCTGCCTTCCACACCCGTAGCCCAGGACGTGAGCAACAGCTCCACCTCCGACCTCCAACGAATCGCGAGCAGTCAGCTGTCTTCTCCCTTGCATCCACCCTACTGTGTACACCAGCCATCGCCATTGATGGCCAGGCCAAACCCCACCCCTGTCGTCTTCACCATTCGCTTAGCCTCCTCTATACTCCACTATGTTACTATACCCATGTAAAAACTAAAAACTATATATCATAATTATCATTATGCAATGTATATCTAAATTCAAATTTCAAATTTGTAAAAGATAATGCAACAAATGCTGAAGTTTGAAATAGTCAAATAGATACCGAACAATGAACACAGAGAAGTTAGAACTTAGAACAGTGACTATTGCTCCAAGTTTAGTTGCAATATAATTATGAAATGAGATTGTGAGGGGATAGCGTTTAGGAAGGTCTTAGACTCTTAGGTTAGTCTAGGATTTAATTTAATTTTCGTTTAATTATATTTTAATTTTTAGACGCTTTTTTAATATTTTAATTTGCATTTGTTTTTATTGTGAAAGATGAAAATTTGGGGGGGATGGGGGGACACCTAGAAGCCCCCCTAGGGGGAGACATGTTCTGCACTTGGGGAAACGTGGGGAGACACTTTTCCCTAGGAGTTTCCCCGTCCCGGAAGCATGGGGGAGCGAGGTGGTGTGTTCCCCACCCTAGGGGACGTGTCCCCGTGGAACACTGGATCATTTTTCTGGCATTAGATATATATATTTTTGTTATGCATAAGCTTCCCTTGCTTTTGTCCCATCTTGGTAATCTAAACTGTTATCCAGGTTTCCTTGTCATAGCTAATGGACAAACACATCAGATATTTGGCGAGTCAATGGATTAGTATCCAATCCTCTTCTTAATGCAGGTTTGGATGCCTGCTTCAATCTTTATGACATTTCTGAAACATTGCTTTTCCTCAATAAAATTTTTCCTTGCTGCACATTATTCGGCCTTTCTTCATCTTTTCAAAACAAAATGCATGCATGATTATACAGTATACTAGATTAGCTGATGGTGACATGGTTCCACATTCCTTATGAAGGAATCTAATAGATTACCGTGCCACTTACAAACAACAGATGCATTTTCTGTTTCTATGGAATTGTTGATTCAAAAATTACTTCAGCCTGGTATGAAGATTGGTGGTATTCATTGCCTACCCCAGCAGTGAAGCAGTTTATATTCATTGACTTGTATTGGAGACCTAATTTTATGTTGTGACGAGTGTGCATCAGTCAAGCTCAATAGTGTTCATTTTTTAGGTGATTTCAATGTGTTCGTAATTAGTAGTCATGATCCTTTGTCGACCACTTGTTTATTGATGTTCATTTGTTTTTTTTATTGAAACCAAAGTTACATTAACTTATCAGCAATATTAACGAAAATATTAGCAAATGTTATGAAACTTCAAAAAAATACAAAAATAACCAATTTTTTTAACATCTAAAGCAACAACAACATCAAATAAACATGTTGCTACATAAATATGAAAATAAAACTAATATATAAGATGCATAAGAAGTCAAATGGTGAATCATAATCAGAAAATATTGAAATGTGTTTTTGATCGAATGATAGAAAATCACATCAAATGATAAATGTATCCATGAGATGAATCATCATAACTTGTGAGGCATCTAAATACTACATAGATAGTACCTAAGTCACTAGATTCAACGATTTTTTGCTTTCAAAATCAAATTTCGTCGATTTTTGTGGGAACCTGAATTTGTTCAAAAAAATCGTCGATTTTCCTGTGTGTAAACCCTACCCTGCCGTCCGTGGCTTCGTTACTTGTGTTTTTTGACTGTTTGTTTGCCCACGACCACCTTGATGGTTTTGTACCGGTTTTCTGGTAGGTCGTGGGTCTCTGCATGCAACCAGGTTTGCGAGGGGAACGTGTGCCACTTTGAAGTCGATCGATGAATGGATGGAGGGTTTCGTGATCCCTGCGAGTTCGCAAATAGTTGACGGTCGGTTGGAGGGTTGGAATCGGTGTTAAGTAGGTGCTTTTTATTTTTTCTGTTATTGTGATTAATATCTTATGGTTCTTTTCGTTAAAAGGAGAAACACAAAATTTAATGAGTTTTGAAATGATTTTAGTTTCAAAATGCATATTTTTTTAAATTTGAAACTGACTTTTAAAATAAACCACATTTTATCAATTATTAGATTTATTTATTTACATAAATGAAAATAAATTATATAATATTTAAATCATTCAATATATTTTATATTTATATATAAAATAAAATATTTTTTAGTTTCTAAAATTTATACTAACTTGAATTTAATGTTGAATTTTTTGTCAAATTTTATCGCAAAAAATTTCCTTGCCGAATTTTTGTTGAATTTCATGGTCCCCGAATTCGAACTAGGTGACTTCGCATAGTACAATGATAAATAATAGGAATCATCGATCCCCTCTACCCCTTTTACGGGCAAGGGGCATCACTCTTCCTCTAGAAACAGTAGGTGGTCATGTAGGTGCTTTGGATGAGTTTGGGGTCAAATTTGAAGCTTCAACTGCTTGGGTTGTTATGGAAGGTAATGGGGATGAGGTGGAAGCCAATATGAGTTGTCTCCTCCCATAACTGCAATTTCATAAAAATCATTGCCTATATTGGGATCCTATTAATCAATATCACCCTATGCCCCCCTCTTCTAGGCTCTAGCCTTTGTTTCTATCTTGAATCTTGAAATTGATCCTCCAAGGGCATTAGTTAAACACTATAC
>LPNX010912177.1:442178-568509 GCA_001517045.1 Pseudotsuga menziesii | reverse complement strand
CAATATATCACCAATATATGTAACTATGATTGAAACTACCTCGTTAGCATTAAAGCATGAATTTCGGTTCTCATATCTATTATTCTTAGATCAGGTGTTGATATTTAATTTTTTATTAAACTTCTCGGAATCTGTTGGGAGGTTAGTGAAGCAGGTTATATTCATTGACTTTTATGTTGTGATGACGATTGTGCATTGGTCAAGCTCAATAGTGTTCATTGATTAGGTGACTGCAATGTGTTTGTAACAAGTATAACCATGTCCACATGCATGATCCTTTGTTGACCACTCTTGTTCCCTGATCTTCATTTGTTTTTTTTATTGAAACTATGGTATCTATTATTTACATCAGGTATCGATATCTAACTTTTTGTTATGCCTATCAAAATCTGTTGGGAGGCTAGTTGAACACACATTTCTTTGCAGATCAAAAACTGTAGGGAGGCTAGTTCAACAAACATTTCTTTGTGGATCAAAATAGAGATAGACACAACACAACAGTATGTTCGTTAACTGCTTTTTGATTTTTTCCAAGGAAAACTTCATGGAGAAACTTAAAAGATGCTTCTCCACATTCATGGTGTCATCCATCAGTGCATACTAGTACTAGTTTGCCTCGCCAAACACTCAACAGCATAACCTCTTGTGCAAAGTCAATGAAATAATCACAAATATGTTATAGGTGACAACTTGTTGAGCTAACCTCTTGTGCAAAGTCAATGAAATAATCACAAATATGTTATATTAGATTTTTTCAAAGGATATTAGCATTGTCATAAAACAATTCAAGTTCCAATTGTTCTGAACATGTGCAAATAAACAGCGAGGAGGTTCAAATCTCAGAGCTCAAGTCTCCATCATGTTAAATGTAAACATTGGGGGATCAAACGCCCCTTGGATATAACAAAGGCAGTAACCTATTAAAAAAAGGCACTATAACTCGTATGAGCTCATACACCTGGCACGACCATGGGTGCAGTGTTATCATGTGGGTCTGCTCCAACAGTCACGTAATAATCATAGACAACCAACCCTGTCATCGTGGTTGTGTTTTTCCAGTATCAGGGGAGTGTCTCTGGTGGTTATCAAACAAACCAATGTGCATTAAATCCAATCGATTAGCACACACAAAACTTACCCTTGGGATATCCGTAAGCAGTGAAGAGCATGGACAATCTCTTAGTTACATTTCAAGTGGTTGAGATCAGATATCTGAGACAATTATTATAGCGAATGAAAATGAAGGAAATGAAGATAATATGTCCCTTATGTGAATAAGTAATCAAAGGAAGTGCATCAAAGCTAACCAAACCAAACCAATGCAGTATAGCTAACAACTATCCAACCAAGAGATTCCAGGAGCTAGAGACACAAGGCATAGCTGAACTGAAGCAATGTGATACTAAAGAGGTTAAATCTAACTTGCTAGGAANGTCCAAAACCCACGAGGACTAACTTTCTCTAGCTGTCTGGAAAGAGGAAAGAAAAGCACGCTCAACTCGTGAAGCTCTGCCTGCATGGCAACTGTGGATTGACTTGCTGTTTAATCATCCTCCACATTGAAAATTGCAGGGAATAGAACTCAAATCCATTGCTTTTTATTTATTTCCACTGATAGCAATTGTCCAAACCAGCCAATTCAATGCTATACCTCATGCTGTAGCTGATAATGTCTATTGTTGGTTGTAGAATGCATCTAATAGGGGGTTTGCTATCTTCTTGCCACAACAGACCGTTGCCAAGACTAACCTACTTCAGTGCTGATTTTGAACCTCCTCACTGCTGGCAACTGACAACAGTAACAAGCAGCTTCCAAGTCAACCAACTTTGCATAAAGATTTGCTGTTTCCGTGTAGCACGCAGTGATGATAAAATGCTGTTTTTAGATGTGAAACTAAAGAGGTTAAATCTAACTTGCCAGGAAACTTGGGTACGGGTATGGGGACAGGGACGATGACACCAATTTTTGAAACAGGGTAATTGGATACGTTGAGGGTATTGTGTGTGTATATATAATATTATAAAAAAACATGTCACTGTCACATTATACACGCATATTTCAGATTTCTTCATAAATTATGAATCATGATTCATAATTATAAATTCAACGATTCATTGAACAAGAACATTAACATTGAAAATTTGAAACCTTAAAATTTGATAAATCATAGACTCAGTAAATAGATATCAATTGGAAGATTGGAAGTTACATAAAATTTCAAATTTGATAAATATTTGTACCAGGCAGTTGTAACAAACTGCCGAACTCAGACCTGAAGGTACACTTGAAATCTTATTTTAAACACCTATTTGTACTGTTGTTACATGCAATAAAAAAATTGCAAATTGCCAAATATATTCCTGATTGATGTGAGTGTATTTCTCAGTATTAAATACATATGTATATTTTTTATGTGCACATTTGGTAGTCAAATTATGTTCCATGAGTGCTGAACACAAAACCATAAAAATATTCATTGTAAATCAATGCAAAATCAGTCTACTAGATTTGGACAATATTCAGTGGAATTTGAATAGTGTTGCAAAGTGTTTGACATAATTCCTGAACCAAACTCCATACGTAGTTAGCAAATTAGTTGCAAAATCAGTCTACTAGATTTGGACAATATTCAGTGGAATTTGAATAGTGTTGCAAAGTGTTTGACATAATTCCTGAACCAAACTCCATACATAGTTAGCAAATTAGTTCAAATTTGGTTGGGGGTCATTACATTTTCCCCAGTGGATTGCATTTTATTGAGTCTGCCGTACCCCTGGAGTACCCAAACATGGGGTAGGAAGTACCCAAACACAGAGTACGGCGTACCATTTTGCCTATAAGTACCCCTTTTTTGATAATGACGTCTCTGGTACGTGGAGCCAGTATGGGATACGACAGGGTACGGCAGGAGACGTACCTTACGAGTACCCAAGTACCCAGTATGGGTACATGTACCCTACCCCGTACAGGTACACTTGCTACATAGGATTCAATTACATCATAGTGGCAACACACGACAGGCTGCAATAGTTCCAGTAATATGCAGTGATGGAAGTTGTCTGTCAGATGGTACATGTACCCTACCCCGTACAGGTACACTTGCTACATAGGATTCAATTACATCATAGTGGCAACACACGACAGGCTGCAATAGTTCCAGTAATATGCAGTGATGGAAGTTTTCTGTCAGATGCAGAAAGTAGGAGGATGACGAGAATCCTACTGCTGCATTCTGCTCAGAGAAAACGGTCTAACCCTTCACTTTCCTCTCACTGCTGTAGATATAAAGACTAAAGTCCAAAACCCACGAGGACTAACTTTCTCTAGCTGTCTGGAAAGAGGAAAGAAAAGCACGCTCAACTCGTGAAGCTCTGCCTGCATGGCAACTGTGGATTGACTTGCTATTTAATCATCCTCCACATTGAAAATTGCAGGGAATAGAACTCAAATCCATTGCTTTTTATTTATTTCCACTGATAGCAATTGTCCAAACCAGCCAATTCAATGCTATACCTCATGCTGTAGCTGATAATGTCTATTGTTGGTTGTAGAATGCATCTAATAGGGGGTTTGCTATCTTCTTGCCACAACAGACCGTTGCCAAGACTAACCTACTTCAGTGCTGATTTTGAACCTCCTCACTGCTGGCAACTGACAACAGTAACAAGCAGCTTCCAAGTCAACCAACTTTGCATAAAGATTTGCTGTTTCCGTGTAGCACGCAGTGATGATAAAATGCTGTTTTTAGATGTGAAACTGTTGCAGAAATATTCTGCATGCCGTCGCTACTGTTTGCCAATTTTACCCACAGAAACATGCCAGTTTTATCTTAAACCAACTAATTTATCTCCACTAATTCACCACATCTCCATTCACTATATCAACCCTGCATAGAATATTAACTATTACGGCCACACGTGTGACTGTTTGCTGCCATAAATGAATCGTTCCCAGCGAATTTCCCCTTTGAAGAGTATAGTTTCAAACATATTCTTCATGCTAAACTTGGTCAAGGAAAGTTGACTTGGCTTTTAAGACTAGTTTGTATGCAGGGTTAGAGCACTGACTAGGCTTTTAAGACTAGTTTGCATGCATGGTTAAGAGCACTGACTAGGCTTTAATGCTTGATTAGAGAAATTGCTAATTAGAACAAAAGCGGCTGAACTAGCTTTTAGCCCTGATGTTATTGGCAAGGATATCAATCACAAAAAGGAGGTCAAATTAGGTCTTTTAGGAAAGTAAATACACCTGCTAAAACAAGAAGTGAATACCAATATTATCAGTGACAAAAGGTCAGAATACCACCTCAACCAAATATATAGTTTGAGGAATAACTGTGCATGGGCAAAACAAACAGTTGATGATGCCATGGAGTCTGCAAGCTGATTTTGAGAACTTGGACAATAGTTACGTCGATAGGCGTTTTTATTTGAGATTTGGGGTGGACTACGACCAATGCTTTTTCATTTATGGACGAGGATGAGACAAGTGTATTGTCGAGATTGATTCTATGGCAATTGTTCAAAATTAGAAATAAACAATTATAAAAAAAAGAATATTAAAAATAACTGGTAGCTGATGAATGGATAACTGGTAGCGATGCATGGATAACTCAGAGATTATGAATGGATAACCAATAGTTCATGGAAGATAACTAGAAGAATGTGAGATAAAAAAAAAGAATAACAAAAATACATGATAGTTGATAAATGGATAACAAGAAGAATGTCAGTGATATCATGTAGTTAGGCATGGATAACTAAGAGTTAAACCCGTTTAACTAGAAGAATATGAAGGATATTTTTTTCCAAATTGTCTTCCATTCCATTGCTATCTCTCAACCATTTGATCCCTGTCGACATGATCCAGCCACAAACTATGTGGGTGTGCTAGTAATAGAAAATGTTAGAAATCATTTGATTTCATCTCATCTCAATATCTCTTAAGCCTTGAGTGTTTTGTCTCGCATAAATCCTTTACTTGATTGACTACAAACTCCATTCTCGAGTACTTCCAATAACATTATTCCCATTTTATTGCCTCTTCTAAAGGCCTAACAACGAAGCTGCATTCTCGACCATATTATTAGTGCAATAAAACTTTAATTGAAATGAAAATGGTAAAATATTCTCTGAGGGGGATGTGAAAATTGTTGATTTCGTTCTGAGCAGCATCGAGAGCCATTCTCTTAGGAGAATGGGGACATTTGGTCAAGGACCAGGTTGTGAAACCAACCCAACATTGGGGGAACTCAACCTTGAGTTGAGTAGCGATTCTCTTGAATGGGGACATCTGGTCAAGGACCAGAATGTGGAACCAGTCCAGCACTGGGGAAACTCAACCTTGAGTTGAGTAGCCATTTTGTTGAATGGGACATCTGGTCGAGGACCAGGATGTGGAACCAGTCCAGCACTGGGGGAACTCAACCTAGAGTTGAGTGGCCATTCTTTGAATGGAGGCACCTGGTCAGTTACCAGGAAGATGAACCAGTCTAGTACCAAGGGACTTAGCCTAGGCTTGAGGGCCATTCTCTGGGAGAATAAAGGCGCTTGGTCAGTTACCAAGTATTTGAGTTTGGGTCAAATTATGCAACCTATGGCTAAGGCACCTGGTCAGTTACCAAGACATCACTATAAGTCCTAGACCGGGTTCGGGCATGTGAGACACTCCTACCCTTAATTTGTGGGATTTATGATCTTCTCCAAAGCTTAGCTACCATTGGTTAAGACACCTAGTACCCGATCTTGGTGGCACAAGGCGTGTGAGATAAAAGCATTAGTAATTCTCTCTATTTATGATGATGTACTTTGAGTGGGGATGAAGGACCCCCTATGACCACTTCTTTTGACCATAAGGCACTTAAAGAAGGATAAAGGTGAAAGTAAAAAATACATAAGGACCCTTGGACCACTAAGGAGTCAAAGTAAAAGTACAAAAAGACCATTAGTACCCCTAAAGGTAAAAGTAAAAAAGATAAAAGAATGGTACTAAAGGTAAAAGTAAAAAAGATAAAAGAATAAAAATTATTATTTTGTTCTTTTAAGTCTTGGTCCACATCTAGGTGATTCAAAGGCTATAAAAGAAGATCAACCCATTTCATTTTTGATATACGCTTCCTCATCATCCTACAACTGCTTCAAGGAATATTTTCGCTGGTCTTGAAGAGAAAAATTCTTGTGGTTAGGCCCTAGCATGGAGGTTTCTAGCTAGGGCACCCACTCTTGTTACAGTCAAACCGTAAGTTTGGGTTTCACTCAAGGTGATCATTTGCAATAGCCTCTTCATCCTCTTCACGGGTTAGGGCATCACCTTCCTCTCTCACGGGAAGACCTCTCAACTTCGGGCAACAACTAAATATCCACGAGCAATCACCTTGTGGTCACGGGCAGCTTGACAGACTTCTCGGGCACCCTCCTTCCAACCTCGGTCATGAACAGAACCTTCAGGCACATGAACAGAACCCTCGGGCAGTATCAAAAGACCCTCGGGCAAACAATTATTAGCTCGGGCAGGTAGCACTAGTGTCCGGGAAGGGTTCGGGCATGCAACAATAGGGTCTGGGCAGGAAACAACATGGTCCGACCAGGCAATAGAAGGGTTTGGGCAGGCAACAACAGATCTGCGCAATAGTTTGAGCGTTCTGGGAAAGGCAGCTGCAGATCTGGGAAGCTCTAGGCAACAGTCTGAGCATTCCGAGCAGTTTGGGCAGGCAGCTGTAGATCCAGGCAGCGCCGGGCAGCAAGAAAATTATCCCGGGCAGCAAATCTAGGATTTTGATCAGCAGGAAGAAATTAAGGCATGAAGCCTTAGTTTGGATTTTTCTGTAAAATTCATCTTTTGTGGATTTTTGATATGTGGTTCAAGCCTATTAGGGTTTGAGAATTATGGGAGAACATTCACTTCAGAATTATGATATTGAAGAAACACAAGTCATCTCATTTAAGAGATGAATTACTAATGCTTTTGGGGTTTTTGTCCTTTAAAGGTTTCCTCGTGAAATTTTTTTGTGTTCAGTGTGTGTGATGTTTTGATCTACTGCACTTGTTTATTGTTATCTATGCTATAGTCTGCAATTTTTTAAGAATTCATGCTAATGGTAAAATTCAACATGGAATTAGAGCTTAGCATGTGAAGACCCAGTAAGAGGCAGATTACTGTTGTCTTCCTAGACCTTGGGACATTTTGTAGACTTAGATAACTACTTGTGTAGCAGAGATGATGACCAATCCTTTCAGACCGGAAGAGAAGCTTGAAGGTTCAAGAAACTACAACTCTTGGAAGGCTAGGCTCACAACCATACTGGAGGAAAATGACCTTGATGACTTGGTGTTCAACACCATAGAAGAACCAACATCTAATGCTGGCAGGATTGCCTTCAAGAAGAAACAAGCAAAAGTTAGAAGGATCATCTATGACTCATTCAAGGAAAATTTGATGCCCACCATCACATCATTGAAGGCTGTCAAAGAATGCTTTGACACATTAACAAACCTGTATGAAAAGAAGGCTCCCAGTCAGAAGAGAGTTTTGAAGAAAAGACTTCGGACATTGAAGATGAACAGGGATGAAGGAGTTGGAACTTTCTTCACAAAGATTGCACGGGTAAGAGACCAACTTATTGCTATTGGTATTACTGTGGATGATGATGACCTTGTGCAGACTGTAGTTGATGGTCTCCCAAACTCTTGGGAAACGTTTTTGGCATCAGTAAGTGGACGTGAAGATCAACCAAATTTTGATAGACTTTGGCATGATTGCTTGGAGGAAGAAGGAAGAGTTTCAAGCAAGGCAACTGGTACTAAGGAATGAAACCTTGCTCTTCCAGCTAAGACAAGGAAGTTCGAGAAACTCTCCACTCAGAAAAAGAAGGGAAAGAAACCACAAGGTAAGCACATTGATGTTTCAAAGGTGGAATGCTATAACTGTCATAAGATTGGGCGCTTTGCTAAGGATTGAAGGCAACCCAAGAGGAAGTTCAAAAGAAGATTCCAAGCCTCTGCTGCAAAAGAAGAAGAAGAAGAACCTAAGAGGAAGAAGAACCTAAGAAGAAGAAGAATACCAAGGCAACCAAAGAAGATGAACCCATAAGAGAATATTACCTGATCTTTGCCCTTTCTGGATCCATCATTGACAATGCTAACTCTTGGTTAGTAGATAGTGGTGCTTTCAGACATATGACAGGTAATCGTGGAGCACTCACCAACTAACGAAAGAAGTTCACTACTCAAGTGGAACTTGGAGATGACTCCACCTACAAGATTGAAGGAGTTAGCTCAACCTCACTTCAACTTGATTTAGGTACGGTCTTGCATATTGATGATGTCTTATATGTTCCTGGTTTGAAGAAAAACCTCCTCTCTGTTGCTGGCTTAGAGGACAAGGGCTACAGAGTCCTCTTCATTGATAGAAAGGTCCTATTATGGACAAAGAATGAGAAGCTAAGCTCAGCTGTACAGATTGGGGTTCGAGAGGGAGGTCTTTATAAGGCTTCTGAAAATTCCACTCATGCCTTGGTTCACCACACAATTGATCCATGTGAGTTGTGGCATCGAAGGTTTGGACACCTCCACTATACAACTCTTACAGGCCTACAAAAGATGGTTACAAGTATGCCAAAGGTTTCTCCCAAACATGATGGAATTTGCAAGGGATGTGCTCTAGGTAAGAACACTAAGAAATCCTTTTAAAAAAGCAACAATGGATCTAAAGGAATATTGGATTTGATTCACTTTGACATTTGTGGGCCCATGTTCTCACCCTCCTTGAGTGGGTGCTTGTATTATGTCTTGTTCATAAATGATTATCCTCGGAAGTCATGGATTTACTTTCTCAAAGCCAAAAGTAAACGTTTGACAGGTTTAAAGAATTCAAGGCTCTGATTGAAAATCAGACAGGGAGACACATTTGTATCCCGAGGTCAGATAACAAAGGTGAGTATATGAGTCTAATGAGTTTGATGATTTTTGTCGAGAAGTAGGAATCAAGAAAGAGATGACTATACCTTACAACCCTCGACAAAATGGGGTTGTAGAAAGGAAGAACAAAACTATCTGTGAAGCTGCTAAAGCCATGCTTACCGATCTTGATCTTCCTTTATCTTTGTGGGCTGAAGCGGCATGTACTGCTGTGTACATCCAAAATAGAAGCCCTCATGCTATCTTGGGGGAGAAAACTCCAGAAAAAGTCTTCACCAACAAGAAACCTGCAGTTGACCACATGAGGATTTTTGGCACTTCAGTTTATATTCATGTGCCGAAAGAAAAGAGGGCCAAGCTAGAGCCTTCCAGAAAGAAAGGCATATTTTTCGGGTACAATGACAGGTTGAATGCTTACAACATCTATGTACTTGGACAACGGTACATTGAAGTTAGTAGATATGTGATTTTCCATGAAGAAGCTGTGTTTCGTCAAACACAAGAGCTTCCAAAGGAAGATGAAGGAGCTCCTTCTGAGATCCCAGATTCAGAAGTTTCGAGGGAGGAAGAGGAATTTGAGAATCAAATTCCGGATGTACTTGAGGAACCTGAAAGTCCACTAGAAGAACTGCTTGAAGTTCCTCCTTCCAAAAGGAGATCTGCTTGGTACTGACAAACGATACAAGAAGCTAAGAAGCATAAAGCTCCTCCTGAGACTTTCAGAGAAAGCATAAGGCCACATAAGTACTCAGGTCTTATGAGCCAGCTCATCAGTGCTGAACCTTCCACTTTCAAAGAAGCAACAAGCCAATAGGTGTGGATTGATGCCATGATTGAAGACTACAATTCAATCATGAAAAATGATGTTTGGGAAGTTGTTCCCAAACCGATAGGAAAGTCAATGGTAACATCGAGATGGCTCTACAAAATCAAGTATGCTGCTGATGGAAGCATCGAGAAGTACAAAGCCAGATTTGTAGCTCGTGGCTTTACTAAAAAAGAGGCCATAGACTATGATGAGACCTTTGTTCCTGTTGCCATGTATACTATTATCATAACCATCATTTCTCTTGCTGCATTTTTCAGATGGAAGTTACATCAGATGGATGTAAAAACAACTTTCCTCAATGGCAAGATTGATGAGGAAGTCTACATTGAACAACCTGAAGGCTTTGTGACTCCTGGGAATAAGTCCAATGTGTGTAAAATGAAGAAAGCCTTATATGGGCTCAAATAGGCTCTGAGAGTCTGGTATGCGAGGATGGATGGATTCCTTCACAACTTGGGGTTTTCCAAAAGTACTGCTGACTCCAATATGTACTTTAAGGTTGTTCATAATCATATCTTGATCCTTGTCCTATATGTGGATGACTTGTTCCTTACAGGTGAGGAACAACTGATAACACAGTGTAAGAGGGATTTCACCTTTGAATTTGAAATGAATGATTTCGGTCTGATGCATTATTTTCTTGGCTTAGAGGTTTGGAAAAAGCCAGGGGAGATCTTCTTGACACAAGGAAAGTATGCAGTGGACATCTTGCAGGGATTTGGGATGCAGGATTGCAAGTCCATGAGCGTGCCCATGACAAAGTTGTGAGACTCAGCCACGAGTTCACAAGATGTAGACTCTACTCTGTATTGACAGCTCATTGGATCCTTGATGTATCTCATACACACGAGACCAGATATTTGTTACACAATGAATGCTCTGAGTCGGTTCATGTTGGATCCGAAGCACATACACTGGGTAGCTGCCAAACATGTACTTAGATATGTGCAAGGTACTATCACTTATGGGCTTAGGTATACTTCTAGTAGTGGAGTATTGTTAGTAGGATATGTCGACTCAGATTGGGCTGGCAGTGCACTAGATCGAAAAAGTACTTCAGGTTACTGTTTCAGTATGAGATTTGCAACGATCTCTTCGTCTAGCAGGAAACAAGGTTCCATAGCAAAGAGTATAGCTGAAGCTAAGTATATTGCTACAGGTGATGCCTGTAAGGAAGTAGTTTGGCTTAGGAAATTACTATTTGATCTATTCGGTGGAAAGCTTAACTCAACGATCATTCATTGCAATAATTAGAGTTGCATTAAGTTTTCAGAGAATCTAGTGTTTCATGATAGATCGAAACACATTGAAATGAAGTATCATTTCATCAGAGACCTAGTACATAGAGACACTCTGAAGCTATAGTACATTCGTACAGATAAACAGATCGCAAATATCCTGATTAAGCCTCTGACAACAACAAAGTTCATGTACTTTTGTGACAAGCTTGGCTTGACAGAGAAAACCTCTCTCACTGAGAGGGAGTGTTAATTTTTTCCTAAGCAGCATCGAGAGCCATTCTCTTAGGAGAATGGGGACATCTAGTCAAGGACCAGGATGTGGAACCAGTCCAGCACTATGGGAACTCAACCTTGACTTGAGTAGCCATTCTGTTGAATGGGGATATCTGGTCAAGGACGAGGATGCGTAACCAGTCCAACACCGAGGGAACTCAACCTTGAGTTGAGTAGCCATTCTGTTGAATGGGGACATCTGGTCGAGGACCAGGATGTGGAACCAGTTTAGCACTGGGGAAACTCAGCATAGAGTTGAGTGGCCATTTTTTAAATGGAAGCACCTGGTCATTTACCAGGAAGATGAACCAGTCTAGTACTAGGTGACTTAGCCTAGGGCTGAGGGCCATTCTCCGGAAGAATGGAGGCGCTTGGTCAGTTACCAAGTATTTGAGCTTGGGTCAAATTATGTAGCCTATGGTTGAGGCACCTGGCCAGTTACCGGGACATCACTATAAGTCCTAGATTGGGTCTGGGCATGTGAGACACTCCTACCCTCGATCTGTGCGCTTTGTGATCTTTTCCAAGGCTTAGCTACCCTTGGTTAAGAAACCTAGTACCCGATCTTGGTGGCACAAGGAGTGTGAGATAAAAACATTAGTAATTCTCTCTATTTATGATGATGTACTTTGAGTGGGGATGAAGGATCCCCATGACGACTTGTTTTGACCATATGACACTTAAAGAAGGCTAAAGGTGAAAGTAAAAAATACAGGACCCTTAGACCATTAATGAGCCAAAGTCAAAGTACAAAATACCTTTAGTACCCCTAAAGGTAAAAGTAAAAACAATAAAAGAATAAAATATTATTATTTTGTTCTTTCAAGTCTTGGTCCACATCCAGGTGATTCAAAGGCTATAAAAGAAGATCAATCCATTTAGTTTTTTATACACGCTTGCTCATCATTCTATAACTGCTCCAAGGACGATTTTCACTGGTATTGAAGAGAAGAAAAATTCTTGTGGTTATGCCATAGCATGGAGGTTTCTAGCTAGGGAACCCACTCTTGTTACAGTCAAACCCTAAGTTAGCGTTTCACTCATAGTGATCACTTGCAGCAGCCTCTTCATCCTCTTCTCGAGTTAGGGCATCACCTTCCTCTCTCATGGGAAGGCCTCTCAACTTCGGGCATCAGCTAAATATCCACGAGAAATCACCTTGTGGTCATGTGCGGCTAGATAGACTTGTCGGGCACCCTCCTTCTAACCTCGGGCATGAACAAAACCTTCGGGCACATGAACAGAACCCTCAGGCAGCATCAAAAGACCCTCGGGTAGACAATTATTAGCTCGGGTAGGTAGCAGTAGTGTCCGGGCAAGGAGAAATAGTCCAGGCAGGAAACAACAAGGTCCGAGCATGCAGCAGAAGGGTTCGGGTAGACAACAATAGATCCAGGCAGCTCCAGGAAACAGTCTGAGCATTCCGGGCAGTTTGGGGAAACAACTACAGATCTGGGTAGCTTTGGATCAGTGTGAGCATTCCGGGTAGGTAGCTGCAGATCCAGACAACTCCAGGCAACAAGATAATTATACTGGGCAGCAGATTTGGGATTTTGATCAGTAGGAAGAAATTAGGGCATGAAGCCCTAATTTAGATTTTTCTATAAAATAAAAATTCATCTATTGTGGATTTTTGATTTGTGGTTCAAGCCTATTAGGGTTTGAGAATTCTTGGAGAACATTCATTCAGAATTTTGAGATTGAAGAAACACAAGTCATCTCATTTAAGAGATGAATTACTAATGCTTTTCGGGTTTTTGTCCTTTAAAGGTTTCCCTATGAAAAGCTCTTGTGTTCAATGTGTGTGATGATTTGATCTATTGCACTTGTTTATAGTTATCTATGCTACAGTCTGCAATTTTTTAAGAATTCATGCTAATGCTATAATTCAACAAAAACAACCCGACACCTGATCCTAATTTGGATTCTGCACCGTTGAAATTTATAGTCCATAAGTCCTCTAAGAGATTCTCACCTACAAGCTCAAGTGGTTTAGTTTCTTGTTCAGGCTCCTCCATCACCACATTTGCACCCATGTCTAGCTCAGATAACTTAGGATACAGAGGTTCATTGTTTTGATCTTTAACATTATGCAACATTTCATTTTCTCAGAAGAATCTCACCTTGTTCCTCGGTGCTATTGGAATATCAACCATTAGAGGAAATTTCAATTTGACCAATGCATCTGGATACAACCCACTACATCTACTTCCCACTTTTTACATAAAAGCATGCCTCACTTGGTATGGCAAGCTGTCACCACAACATCCATAGTCATGGATTTATAAATGTATTCTTGTAAATGAACCTCAAGTCCTTTAATGAATCAACGATCTTGCATTTCTTTTGACTCGTCTCCAAAATATTTTTATATGGCCTAGAGATTGTCAATTGAGAACTCTAGTTCATTTATCACCTCAATAGTCATGCCATTAGTTCAAGTCGAGGCTTTTGAATATGGCATGCAATTTCTAACTAACAAATCGCTGACAACCAACGAAATGTGAAAGGGAGGGGGTACAACGACCACCTTATTCATACATAAGTATACTTGAATATAATCCTCTGATGGATCAAATGAAGTGTCCAATCCCAAAATTCTGTTGATGACCTCTTTATGTCCCAACAAACTAACAAGCTCTGTAAGTGGCACTAGATTTTTCCTCTATGATAATTCATTTACTAAATACTAAATAGAAATTCGAATTGTGCATAAGCAATACATTGGGAAGATTTGGAGCAAGTACCTGTTAAATGTTCTTTGGTGATACATGCCGTTTTCATGGGAGTTATTTGGTACCTTGTTTGTCGTTGTCTACGTCTTCACCATTTCAGCGACCATAGCCGCTGCTTTTGACTATAATTTGCTGATTTTAGATGCTTCCATTTGACTCTCAAGGACATGCATACTGGTTGGGGATCATGGTGGTGCTATGACATGCCTCCACTTGCCTCGAATATAAGGGAAAACCCCTTGCCTGATTGCCCTCTTTCTAGGTGGAAACTTGGTACGCATGTGATGTTATCCTAATCGTTTAGGGACATCATGTTCAAAGCATCATCTTTCTGTTCACAAGTGTTTTATAAATGACATTGGATGGATAAATAGAACCCTCTTTATTATGTAGCAATTCATATTCCCTAAGATAGTGACCGAAAGAGGGGGAACCCACAAATTACTGTCAGACATAGGTGTTGTAAAGGAAAGTATCCTATGGCTAGGGTTTAAGAGGCCATCAACGTACTGGGGTTGAAAGGTGGATGTAAATGGTTTTGCAAGTATATACAAGCAGGTTTCAGAGATTGGAATGGTTTATACCTTAGCCAAACGAAGGTTGATCCAGGCAGCCTTTCAATCCTCTTCTTGCTTCTCTTGCTCCAAGAGACCTGTAAAACGAATTATACCTTCCTCAAACCATTATGACCACATATAAAACAATGATAATCAAATAAACATGAACTAATGATCTGAATAACATCATCATATGATCATAAACAGATATTCAATCACACATTGAACAATGATTTGGGAAGAAGAAGGACATCACATCTTTATTAATCTTGAAAACAAGTACAAGTATATCTTCTCTTCAAGTTCGGCACCTCACGAAACCTTGATCCGGTTCTGCTGCTTCTCTTTTCCAAGGAACTCAGCCTCCAAGCTCTGCAAC
Organism: Pseudotsuga menziesii; assembly: GCA_001517045.1. NCBI lineage: Eukaryota > Viridiplantae > Streptophyta > Pinopsida > Pinales > Pinaceae > Pseudotsuga > Pseudotsuga menziesii. The sequence goes on along the minus strand of LPNX010912177.1, from coordinate 553,579 downwards.
ACAAGGGGATGATCGCTAGGGCAAAGGTGTGGGCAAAGAGAGCTCCAAATCCTCCAACATAACAATGCAAAGATTCAAGTCTCCTATCATGGACCTCCCTACCTCTATTTATATGGTTAAGGAAGAGTTAGGGGCGAAGACAAAGTAGTTACAACTGAAGGAGTCAGTTGCATAACTACGCAAACTACTCGAAATTCAAAAGACGTGTATTTTGACATTTTTAAGAGGCGTACGCGGGTTGCAGAAACAACAGTCGTGTACACGAGAAATACATGCAGGTTGCTAATACAGAAAGTCACGTATATGTAGCAACTCGCGTACGTACGCAGGTATCATAGAGAGCAACTCGCGTACGTATGCGGGTATTATAGAGAGCAAGTGGCGTACAGACAAAAAACTCATTTTAAGGGTATTTCTAGGCATTTTCAGACTTTGGTGTCTTCTGGAAAGTTTTAGCTAACAGAAATACCTTTCCAACGGTGCAGAGATGAGGTCAAACGGAGTTACATAACTCAAGATACAGGTCCTCCAAGTTAGGTGTTTTTTCAGTGACTTTCAGTGACTTTTCATGAAGTGTCGTCATGGAAGTGTCGACATGCGACGGAATCATGAGAAAGTGGTCACAGGCATAGATGTGTCATTTTGAGCTATAACAATAGGTACTAGAAGTTTGGATGTCTCAACTATCTTTGCTTGTTGGAAATACGTCTTGGGAGGGGGTTGTTTATGAAGAAAAAATCATTGATTTACTGGGAAACATGCTAATTTTGTAAATTCTTATCTATTATGATCATCTTGTCGCTTAGATCCTGTAATAAGTCAACAAACTTTGTTGGTGATCCACTGGTTTCATTGCCTTCCTCTCCATTTGGTTCTTGAAGTGATTTTTCATGTGGATCAAACAAACCGGAAGAATTTGGGTGGACCTTCTTAGTTCCAATCATATTCTTCTCAAGTTTAAGAGCAACATTAGCGGCCTCCAAGTTTTGTATGCCTTTTCCCCCTAGTAGAAAACTAAGACTCCTCAAAAGCACTGACAATCTCATCACTAGTGCAGACAGGTTGAGAAATCTTGGTATGAAGTTTAGTGAACTTATTATTGGATTCAGACATTGTTTTGTTCTCGTTCTTATGGATAGAAGTAAACTGTAAGAGAGGAAACACAGTATCCTGCTTGCTCCCCCGCTTCTTTGTGAATTTCTTCTTGAACGAGTCATTCATAGATGGAAGCAACAAGAACGAATTTGTACTATATTCATGTTTTTCCTCAAGGGTTTGAACGAACTTCTTCATGACTATGTCCTTATATTCAACTTAGATTTTCTACAAATTTTATGAAAGCAATCAAGTGATTTTCAACCAAAACAACATTATACCTTGCAAACTTCATAAGTTTCTTCTAGTATTCACCTGTTCACCTATAGCCATATCATGTAGTTGATTACTTAACAAAACAGAAACGCTAATAGTAAACTTATTTGTAGCTCTTCCAGAAACGCTAATAGTAAACTTACTAGTTTGAGATGACGACAAGTCGAAATAACAATTGATGAAGGTGTTGAGGAAAAACTCACCAAAGATCTCACTGCGGTGATGATTACCCGAGAAACATTTGTAATACAAGAATCACCCACCAATTTAGGTGGAGGTTTAGATGGTATTTTATTTTTATTCAAAAAAAGATGTTCTGATTAGCTGAGGCCCAAAATCAGTCCTTGTGTAGGATAAACTACCACGTGTTATCTAATATGATCAAATCCTTCAAAAGTGGAGGCTCCAAGTCAATTTGAAAATAAAACCAAACATTAAAACTAACCAATGTTGTTATAGATATTTGAGGATTGACGAGTTTCCTAACAATAAAGCCAATTTGTTATCATGTGGATTTGCTATGGGTTATCAAACAAATTAATATGTGTAAAATCCAATTGATTAGGACACACAAAACTTAACTCTTGAGATGCTTGTAAGTAGTAAAGAACAATGACAAACTCTTAGTTAAATTTCAAGTGGTTGAGATTAGTATTTCGAGACAATTATAACAACAACTAATGAAAATTAATGAAATGAAGATAATAGGCAATTTAAGTGAATGAGAAATCAAAGTTGGTCAAATCAATGCAATACAATAAACGAATATTCAACCAAGAGATTCAAAGAGCTAGAGATAAGGCATAGATAAACCAAATCAGGGGCAACACATAGTGGCGACACTTTATACGCTAAAGTAGGTCCAATAGTATTGAAGAATTTGATAAACATGTGTAAAAAACGAAACACCAAATATAATCTAAAACACAAGAATGAACAACCCCCCACAAAGCATACATAGATTTCCCTTAGAAACCGAAAATCTAGAAAACCTACTTGAGAGTTTATCCACTCTCTATCTCATTGTATTATCTTTTTGTTTTACAATACAATATTATAGCATCCAAAACCTTAATCCATTAACTTAAATTATATTAATGTATATTCTATTTCTAACTTCTTCATCAGAGTTAGATTAATCCATATTAGATTTCTAATTTCTTCATCAGAATTAGATTAATCCAAATTAGATTACAACCCTAATTTCTTAATCGGAATTAGCTTACAATGTGTTGATAAACCATTGGATGAAAAAGATCAAAAGAGATCCAAAATGTAAACAAAATGATTGTTTGTTGCCATAGATGAAACCTTTCCAACGAACTTCCCCTTTTAACAATATAGTTTCAAACATATTCTTCATGCTAGATTTGGCCAAAGAAAGTCAACTTAGTTGTTAAGACTAGTTTGAATGATGGATAAAACATTAACTAGGCTTTGAGGGTTGATTACATTAGCCAAGTTGCTAATGAGAACAAAATAAGTGGAACTAGTTTTAGGCTTGATAGTATTGACAAGAACATCAATTACAAAAAGGAGCTTGAATTAGGTCTTTTAGGATAGAAAATACATTTGCTAATACAATAAATTTTAACTTTGTAAAAATAACGTTTTTGTAAAGTAGGGATATTAAGGTGAATTAGGGTTTATTCACATGTAAGAATGTCAACCAAGAATAGCAAATCAAATTGACATTCTGATTTGACCAAAGTTAGCAAGGATGACATCTAAGTATAAGAAAGAAAGTTTGGGTGAATAACAAGTAGGACTAGCCCTAGGAAATCGACCAATGGTTTTGGAGTGGATGAAATTAACAATAATGGAAAACAAGCTTGGTAAGGTAAGTCATGGTTTTGGCACAAAGTAAATTTAGAACCTCACATAATTACTACCAACTCGTTGCCACGTGTCACATTGGGAGAACAATCCACCTTCTCTATATTGTACTTGGGTAATCACTTGTCACCAATCAAAATCATGGATCCAGTCCACCACTACATGTTGGAACCATGGCATTACACCCTCTACCTACTAAATATATACATGCCCCCAAAAATAATGTAGCCCCTAATAAACAAGAAATACCAAATATAACACACCTAAAATAAACACGACTAAAAATAGAAGTGGCTCGCATGTTAATGAAAGCAAATTCATTGTACTTAAAAAAATCTTTGGAAGGAATGGAAAATATGTGCCTAGAAACATGCAAGCCCAAGAAAGCAAACCACTAAATCTAGCATGTTTTAGAAGTGGCTCGCATGTTAATGAAAGCAAATTCATTGTACTTAAAAAAATCTTTGGAAGGAATGGAAAATATGTGCCTAGAAACATGCAAGCCCAAGAAAGCAAACCACTAAATCTAGCATGTTTTGAAATTTCTTGCATGTTGCCTAAAATAGGGTCATCGACATGGTGAACTCACAAGGATCTAGAATATGTAAAAATCTATGACATGTAGGTACTGTTACTTTGGCTCCTCGATAAAGGTAAACTACTAAAAATCACATTTTCTCAAATTCTAATGAAATATATGATCATTGTGAAGAACTAGATAAATATGTAATGGAACTAACATGATGGAATCTATTTGGATTTACCACTCCAATTTTGTAAGGAAGTCTAGGGGTTAATAGTGCAAAAGGTTGTGGTCATCTTTATTATGGTTTGAGGGCTAGCCAAGATATTCAAAAGGCTTGCATGGAATTAGGGAGATCCATTTGGTTTGTATATCTTGCGGTGGCTACTTTTTGTATGATATGGTGAGAGAAATCACTTGATATTTTAATTATTGGTGGTTTCTACAACTGACACATTTATGTGGCCATCATTTCCTTTTTTTTTCCAGTAAACACTCAATGTGCTTGATGTCAGTGTGGCTATCCCAACCCTTATTGAGAGAGATGCAATTGCATTAGAGAGGGGTTTGGTGGGACCTTACTCATTGTACAAAGTGCTCCTAGAATCTCCTTAGTTGGGAAAGGTGGTGGAGGTCCATCTCCACCTTATATACTTATGCCTAAATTTGCAACCACATTTTTTTAGTGTAAGTAAATTTCTCCATTATGTCTTTGCTAAATAGAATGCCATTATCACATTTCTAGATTATAAACAAATTATTCATTTCAAACTTGCCATGAATTATTGAAATAGACACTGAGTTTCTTGCATTTTAGAATGGTAAGTCCTTAAGTAAGAGGTTTGGGGAAAGATGACCAAAAAATAATAGTGCGGTAGTAAGTCCTTGAGCATTCTACCAAGATGGAATATATGTTCTATGCTATATGGATTAATGGAGAAGGCACAAGTGGGATGGGGCATGCCTAGGTGAGTCTTGTGGTCACCATTGACTAGGGAACCATGATCTCATGGCCAAGTGAAGATAGTTATTTTAAATCTGAGAGGGCATTTTCAAATATTCTAGACTCTAAGGATCCAAGTTGTGTCTAGCCTATTACTTCCAAGTTTTGCTAAAATTCAGTTTAATGGGGGTTTACAACTTAACTACTTGTAGATGTTAATAGGATTATATCTAATGAAGGGATTTTTTGCAATTCACCAATTGTGCAGGGTTTTAGGTCAATGAGGATCTACAACTCGACCACTTTTAGGTGTTAGTAGGATTATATCTATTGAATATTTATTTATTATTTTTATTTTATAGTTTCCCCAATATATCTTTTCCTATCCTTTTTCTTCATTAGGTAGTGATTAGAAGACCATTTCTATCCTAACCTTACCCTTTCATGATTCAATTTCCACATTAACTAATGGAATCTCACTTGCATGACCTATCCTTTTTCTTCATTAGGTAGTGATTAGAAGACCATTTCTATCCTAACCTTACCCTTTCATGATTCAATTTCCACATTAACTAATGGAATCTCACTTGCACTTTTCATGCAATAGCTCCACCTTGCAAAACAAGAATGCTTAAGCATGTCATAATAATAAACTTAATAATGCCACATCTAAGTACCTTGTTTTTATGACGGGTGTTAAAACAATGGCTTGGTATTCATTTTCTTAGATAATTTAGGGTGTTGATAACCTAAAATATTTAAAGGTAAGGGTTTTCCCTTGGAAAATCCTCAACTAGATAAACTCCCCTAACTCATATGTTCTTGAATAACCATCCTTATTATGTTGGTCCTTATTGCACTAGTCAAGCTTGGAGTAGTGAAGTAAGGCTTGTGCTAGTCTTATCAAGGTAGGTTGGTCATTTCAAGCATGTGGTAAGGTCACAACTACGTTGGTCTTCCTGGTTAGTTTAACCCCTTGTGAAACTAAATTTAAAATTAGTAATACATTTTAGGGCCTTTCTCTAAAGATTTCAGAGAAGGGAAGACTAGTATGTACAATGGAGGCAAAACCTAATAGAACATGTCTAGTATTAGGGTAAATTTGTTTATTTATTTCTTTTTCTAGGTTACAACACCCCGATAAAACCCTGGGTATTCCCCATGATTTGAAGGATGGTATCGAGGGTAAACCCTATATTCTTAAAGTCACAAGGCTAAGTCAACAATAGGGCTTGAAGCCAATACAACAATATACTCATTATTAGTTGAACATGTCTCTTATAAGAATAGAATTTGGGTGGGGCAGATAACACTCCATCCCACAACCACTTGGGATAGAAAAATCATTTTAGTTTGTTGTGAAATAATTTGGTCTTTGAGTTGATGAGAAAATATCTTGAATGTCTTGGATTCCTTTCTCAAGCAACCTCATAGCTAATAACTAGGGATTCTATGCAAAAGGGCATATATGGATGGTGATAATTGATAACAACCAAACGTAATTCACCCAAACTAAGAGGCTAAATTTAGAGTGATCCCCTTTACAACATAAGTGAGGCTTTACAAGCTTTAATGCTTTTCAAATGTTGAATGCTAGAAAGCATTATTTCATTTTTATTGGGGTTAGGGTAATTAACAATCCCTACAAGTCTAGCCAACTCCAATTCTTTTTAACCACTAGATAAATTTTAAGTAATATGGTTCCTTAGGAGGATTATAATCCATTTAGCATATCGGGTAAGGAATTGCATGTGGATGTTCATAATTCTCATTAGCCCCTATCCTTGAGCATGCACCAAAGGCTCTAAATAATTCCATGACAATTTTTCTTCCCACTAAAATTGTCCCACACGAAGGACCCTAAGATTCCCATTTTTTCATACACCAAGGCCAAAGGGATTCTAAACATGCATAATAACCAATACATGAATATTAATAGGAACTCATAATAGCCAAGATGTTTGTGTTATTCTTGAATTTGACTCCCATTGGAATTGTTTCAAAATTCATTAAACCACCTTCATATCATGTCTTTAATTCACACAGGGAGGCTTGAAAAGCAAGAGAATGCCATTAAACTCGAATATGTCTCTAATTTGAATTCACAATCAACCTAAAATATTCAACCAATCTAGAAGTTCCTTGGGGTTTTCTCTATAACACATGGTCTTGGCCTATTAAATGTTGGTTCCCAAGGTTGTGCAAACAACATTTAAGCATTCCAACAATTTAATGAAAGGCACAGTGTCCCCCTTAATGGTGAGGGAGTAATTAGGGAAGTATCTATTTATCAACTTTTGAACATTTGGACATTGAATTGTAACTACCCTCATTTTCCATACTTTGGATTTCAAATTGAATTAGTAACCTAGGGATTCCACTTCCATAACATATAGGGTTGTATCTAGTGCGTAGCATTGAGGATGCACCTTTATTTTGTTAATGTATTGGTGGTGGGATGGATGTGTAATAAAATAACATGATGTAATCTAGATAGATCTTAACCCTCTAAGCGCGAAAGCAAATATGAGGGTTAAAAACGATGAATTGAGGGGATGACATTCGCTTGTGGGCTTTTGAGAACTATTGCATTGCTGTAATCTACTACTTTGAGAAATATGACCTATATCAAAGTGATTTTCGACTGGGAAAGAGTCAAGTGCATTGTGCCTCAGTTGATTAACTAGTATGGGGAATCAACTATGTATATGCACATCTACAACCACAAATTGCATCCCACCTAGTATGCTCCTCCCATTGGAAAATGAATTGAAGTTGAAAAAAAGGAAAAATCCACTTGGTCATATGCTAATATAAAACCCTCTGTTTGATGTGAATGATTCCACCAATAAGGCTAATGGGATCTAAGGTTTGAGCATAATCCATTATTGTGAAAAATGAGCTGAATTTGAACACTAATGAATCTCATCCATTCAAGACCCAATGATGCTTAGTGCTATTAGATGCAAGATGAACACCATCGAGGCTAACGGTTATCAAGACACTTTAGTTTATGGATCAATCCTTAAATGATATTCCTAAGTTTATCATGAATGTATTTTTAAGAAAAAGGAAATGATGAAAACCTTCCCCACAATATGAATAAAAAATCATGAAGTACAACCATATGATGCCATGTGCCTAGGGATGGGTGAGGTGCTGACCATAGGGTTTGATTCTCGACAAGACAATAAAATGACACTAGATTCCTCCTATTGTCTCTTTAACACTATGCATGCCTCCTAAAATCAATACTAAAGAAGGTCATATAGTGAAAGGAATGATACCCTCCTCTAGGCTTGAGCTAGACCAAAATATCAAGGAATGATCAGTTGTAAAATGATATCATATTCAAGAATTCCACTAAAGGCAACACCATTTCATGGAAAAGACAAGGAAACATGAACATCGAAGGACTTGTCATTGCTCATGCATATGCATAACAACTTATTAGTCTCAAAGAACCAAATTTATTGAGCTAAAGTTGATAGAAATTGAAATAAAGGACATAACAACAATCTAAAATAAAGGACATCTGTAATACCCCAGTTTTGACCTCGTAATATAATTTAGTAAATATTGATGTAAAGGCTAGAAGCCAAAAACAAATGGTCTAGGATGACCAAGATATTGTAAATTTGTACATTTTCAATACTAATATAAAATCTTTAATGGATTTAGAGCAAGAAGGATGAAGAAGAGAAGAGGGGCTATGATTCCACTAAGTGGGAAAGTGATAATGGGCTAAGGGGAATGACTCTAGTGGAATTTGGCTTATATCCATAGACTTAACAAATTAGCCCAAATTTTCCAAACCATGATCGAGAGTTATGCTTTAACTAAAGCATTATTTAATTATTTTAAGAGGGGGTGAAGAGGGGAAAAGTGGTCCCATGTGGAGTAGCCACATGACAATCTAAAGAATGCATATAAAAAGGGATAGTTTAGATTGTGAGGTGTTCGTTCCTTCATGAATTGGAAGGATTCAATCCTCATCATTTTTCCATCACCTTGGAATGCCAGAGTTTGGTACTTGTGATAGAGAACCCGAAATGCCATTGGTAAATTGAAACTATCCATGCCATTGACCTTGGTAGACTAGCCCATGAGAGGAGCTTGGCCTACAACTTGTGCCTTGGAGTCCCAATTCAGAGACTTACTAACCAACCTGTGCTGGAACGCTAGAAGAGAGTTGGAGGCTTCTTGAGGGATTGTTATCTCAGATAAGGGGGCTTGAACCTGGCATTGTGCATTTTGATGGAGAAGGAGAATTGAGGATTGGAACAAATGTGGAGGGGGTTTATGCACCAGTGGGTTGCATGAGATATTGAGCTATGGAGAATATTTGGGAAAATAATTATCTCTTGTGGATTGATAGTCCGAACATTAGGGTGGCATGTCAAAGAAATCCATGGCTTGATAGAGCCTACAACTTGGAGGAACATCTTTCACCTATAGCCAATTGGAGAACAATATATAAGAATGCATGTCTATATGAGTATGAATGCCATGTAATATAATCTATGTTTACATGATGTTTAAATTACTTTTTTGTGAATGTTTAAGTGCATGGAATTGCTTGGCATGGCATGAATGTTTTATGTTTGATATTGCCTATAATATTTAATGAATTCATAAGTTATTTGGGTGACCATATACATTTATTTTTCATTGTTAAATTGAATGAATTATAAAAAAATGAAATTTGGATATAAGTGGTAAATTCAGATATATAATTTGAGTACTGTGTAGTCTCCATGGTCGATTAAGGCTATAAGGTACGTTACAAAGTGGTATCAAAGCCAATGTTTTCAACATTGGGACTGTATGGTTTGAAATCTGGTTTTATAGGTAGATTCACAGGTTGCGTATGAAATGTTCGAGGAAATGTGTGATAGAAAAAATCAGTATTGAATCCTCCTATGGTTAAATTCGCGCTTGTTTGAACAATTGAGTAGCTATTCAAATGGATGGGGTTGGATTGGATGGCATCTGGATAAAATTTCTGGAGTTCATATTTGGTTTGTGTAATTTGGGAGAAATTTTTTACAGTTTGCATGCTAACTATTTCACAGAACGTTTCTATGAAATTTGAGGTTTTAAATTACCCAGATGTTATTATTAGATTCAACATGGAAGCAAGCGATATAAGAAAACTATAATGAAATAATTCGCGTCTAAGAAAATTTTGGCAAATTCGAATAGTACAAAAGAGTTACAATTTCTGTTAAAGAACATAAAATTCTCTGTTAGAGGAAAAAACAATTATAACTTTCTATTGGACAAGTGTGAGTTTCGATGGACATCTATTGGTGGGATAATGCCAAGTGTAACCTTGTTAAAACCATATGTTCATACATATTTATATATATGTATATATAAAACTTTTGAAAGTTAAGTGTTTATGATTTTTGTTTTGAAAATTTCAAGAATTTTCATGTGGGCTTTACATTTGCCATGTAGACAGATATGACATGGACTAGTCACGTCTAACAGGTGTGACATGGACCAGCTACATGGAAATCAGTGTATAGGTGGCAGTATTGGAATGGGTCATGACCGTAGGTGGCATGAACAAATGTTCTATAGGTGCTAGTTAGAGATGCATGGAATCAACAATGGAATTTATGATGAAATATGGGTATTCAAGGGAATGTCCCAGAATCAAGTTTGGTGGCATAGAAAGAGCCTCGGTGCTAACGACTAAGATTACACAACACAAGTTTTGTTGGGGAAATTCTAACCATTCACGGAAAAGTAGCGTGTCCAAGGTTTAATCTAGGGTCTTGCTACAAATGACTCAGATTGATTGGGCACTATTCAACTTCAGATTGTGACCATTCACAAATGGAAAATTGATCGCGCCTTATTCTAAGGGGTCTTACTGTGAACGTTTAAGATTAGATATTGTAACTTTGAGCAGTGGATCATGACCGTTTGTGCCAAGTAAAGTGATTGAGGAATTGTAAAAGTACTTAGTGTGAATGGATAAGATTTAATTTGGGGCCACGAGGAAAGAAGATCAGGACAATTTAGGAGGAGGATCTTTTGCATGTGTGAGGGTTCCATGATCAATGATTATGATTCACAACACACCCACAATTTTCACACTAGATACTGGCAGGTGGGAAAACCGTTAGGCAGATACCACCTATCCACGTGTTAAATTTTACCTGGAAATGACTCCAACAACAACCTTCCCAAAATTGTTTTCTCGATGAGCTTTTATCACTTACTGTCTATTGTAAAACCATTCACTAATGATCGAAAAACTATTCATAGAAAAAGGGTAAAATAAAAACATGAATGTAAATGAATGATTGGAAAATAAGAGTGGTTTCAACATCCATTCTCATGTGCCGAAAATTGAAAAACACAATGGATTTAATGTACTAGATTGTGAGAATAAGATAATTTATTAAAAAAAAGAGGGAAGCCGCAAGGGGGAAATCCCCCTTGACCCTAATTATTATTTTTACAAATCTACAGAATGAGTCTTGAGTTTTACTGCAACTATAAGAATGATATAAAATTGGGCAAATTGTGGATTATGAAGGTATGTAACTCTTAGCTCCAAAATCAGAATTGAGGATGGATTTAATAAATTGGAAAAAATATTAGAAGGAGAATAAGCATAAACAAGTTTCCATAATAAAGTATTCCATAATTTGTTTCCCAGGAAATGAGTAGAAAGGGACTTGTAGGTCCTATTTGACAAAAATGTCAAATGGTATTTCCCAGAATTAAGAATATATAGAGCTATATGTATATATATGGACTTTTTATTATTGAATTCTAGAATTAAAATTTGTCTAACAAATGTAAAAACAGAAACACATTGCAGATACAATTTGACATTAGACACAGTTACGGTTCAGGTTCCAGAGATGTATATCAGAGTAAAATGGTAGAAGGGGATATTCCATACAACCATGAAGAAGATGTCAGAGGTCAAGAGATCAGTGTGGGAAATGCAAAAATAGAAACAAATGGGCAGACATAAAATGTAAATCCATTGGAATTTGTGGAAAACATGAGAAGTTTGAAGATTGAGGTATAAAGTTGGAGGAAAAATAATGAAAGGACTTTGAGGGCTCAAGAGCAACCGAATCAATTGAACACTCAATTGGTGCAAAGTTTATATATGCTACAGATGCAAATGAAAATGGGCTCAACCCCCACTAAAGAAATAAGGAAGCAAAGGCTCAAGGATGAGATCACATGAAAAATATCAACACTCTAAATTTGCTGCTATGAGTCATAAGTAGTGCTACTCACTGCATTATGCATCCAGGAAGTCATATACAACTGAGGATTCTAGAATCAACCCAAAATTGTCTCTAGTTAGACATCATAAAAGAAGATATATGGAGAAAGTACTGCAAGGGGAGCTTAGAAATATTAAGCCACCCACATTTGATGGCGAGCACAAGAAAGGAGAAGAGGGTGAAGCTTTGCTGTTGGGGATGATGAAATATTTTCAACCGCATAATTACTCCTATGATATGGAAGCCATGATTTCCATTTACAACTTACAGGGAAATGTTTCCAGTTGGTGGGACTAGTTGGTTCAAGTGAAGCATATAAATGAAAATAAGATTTCATGGAGGTGATTCAAGAAGTACTTTTGGGAACATTATTATGCATTAGAGGAAATTTGGGTGAAAAATGATCCTTTTAACCCTAAAGTACAATTCCTTGTTATCACATTTTAGCCAATCAAACTTTTTTAAAATTCAAACAAGGTGCATGCAAAAAAAATGGAGGGGAAAAATAAAAACTACTTTTTGGATTGTATTTTCAACTTATTCCTTGTAGATTTACTCAAATTTCAAGAGAGAGAGCTCGTTGGATGAAGAATTAATTTCTACATCCAACGAGTACGCATTATGCCTACTTTAATGGCATCCATGCCACAAAAACTGAAAATACATAAAATACGTGTTTTCTCTCACTAGAAACATGTTTTTTTTAAAATGTATTTTCAATTTTTCATGATGTGGATGTAGTTAAAAGCATGCAATATCAGTACTCGTTGGATGCATAATTTAATTCCGCATCCAATAAGTGATTCTGCTTGAAATTTGAGTTGAAAATAGGATCCAAAAAAGTTAGTCTTTTACTCTCTTTACTATTATTTTATCATTTTCCTTAGGAGACCCATTTTATACCCAAATTTCCTCTAATGATAAGAAGATGGAAGGGTTCTTTGAGCTCAAATTGGGAAACATGAGCATGGATGAGTATGAAAAGAAGTTCTTAGAGCTATTGAGATATGTTGGGTTTATCAAGGCGGAGAAGGTAAAGATACAAAGATTTTCAAGGGGACTGCCTTCATTTTATATGAATGAAATTTAGTATGATGAACCCAAGATCCTCGAAGAAACAATATGGAAGGCCAAGCACATGTATGATCAAAACAAAGGAAGGGGAAATTTTCAGAAGTATTGGAAAGATAAGAGGAAGGATAAGCATGATGAAAGGAATAAATGATTCAAACCATGTATCTTCACGAACCAACAAAATTCATATCGACAAAATAATACAACTCAAAATGGGCCTAGGATGACATAATATCTTGGGAAAGGAACTAGGTAACAACTAAAATGTTGGAGATGTGAAGGAAACCATTTGTGTAACTATTGTCCACAATGGGGAGATATAATGAGGATTGCACATAATTTATAGGTAGGTACTATGGAGGATGTAGGAAGGAACATTCCTAGAATATATGTAGCATTGGACAACAGGAAAACAAATCATCAATCCAAGATGATTGACGTTGAGTTAAAATTACCAATCCACCTATTGCTATTCTCATTGATTTAGGAGCACATCATAGTTATATTGCTCCTCATTTAGTTGAAAGATTTCAATTAAAGAAAAGCAAACATGATAGATCATGGATGGTTCAATTGGCCATTGGAAAAAAAAGAAGTTAATGAATTAATAAAGGGTTGTTTGTTGGATATGAATGGAATGAAAATTTTTGAATCTTTTAAAATAATACCACTTGATTCTTATTATGCACTTATTGAGATTGACTGGTTTTATGCACACCATGTGGTATTAGATTGTTGAAACAAGTCATTTACTTGTCTTAGTGAAGAAAGGAAGCAAATGATAGTGAAATGCATTCCAAGGCCCATTTCCATAAGAAAAATTTCATCCTTGCAACTGAAGCCTATGCTTTAGAAAAAGATGTCAGTTGTAGGCAACTAATGTGCAAGAATTAGAGAAGTTTAAAACCCCAAGCTTGGAAAAATTTCTAGTATTGTAAGATTTTGCAGATGTGTTTGAAGAAATAATAGGCTTTCCACTGAAAAGAGATGTTGATTTCTCTATTGATTTGATGCATGGAGCTGCCCCAATTTCCAAATTTCCAAATAGAATGAGTACACCTAAGTTAAAAGAGTTACAAATGGAACCTGAACAATTGTTGAAGAAAGGATATATATGCCTAAGTGTGTATCCTTGGGGAGCACCACTAGTATTTGTAAATAAAAAGGTTGGAACTATGGGGTCATGTATTGACTTCAAGCAGTTGAACAAGGTTATTGTGTGGAATGCATATCCTCTTCCTAGAATTGTTGACTTATTTGATTAGCTCAGAGACGTAAATATTTTCTCAAAGATAGATTTGAGATTTGGTTATCATCAAGTGAGGATAAAAGATGAATACATTATCATGACAACCTTAAGGACCATATATGGTCATCACGAGTTTGTAGTGGTGTCATTTGGGTTAACAAATGCACAGGTTACATTTATGTGCTTGATGAATGAGATATTCAGGAAGTATTTAGATAAGTTTGTCATTTTAATTCTAGGTGACATTCATATTTATTCAAAGAAGAAGAGGAGCATGAGGAACGTATGAGATTGGTACTACAAGTGTTAAGATAACATCAACTTTATGCTAAGTGTTAAGATAAAATCACCACCTCCTTCTTTTTTACATTCCACATGAGATGGACCTCCTTGTTCACCTCTCTTTTGATCTTGATAGAGATCCTCTACCATTGTTTGCATTCTCATGAAATATTTCATAAATTCCCCTTCAGGTGGGATAGAAGAAGCTGCTTCTTCTCCATTTGGTGAAGACATTTTCCTTCTTCTTGAACCAATATTTGGATCAAACTCTTCAAGTTCCCCTTCACCACATTGAATCCTGGATCTTGTTAACATAAACTCACAATGCAATGGTTATCTTGCTTTGATACCAAACTTGATCTGAAATTTCAAGATATTTTTTAACCATAAATTTGCATGTTAAATAATCCTAAAACATGCTTAACAACAAAAATTTAAATGCTTTAAATCATTCACAAAGAAAATAAAAACAGACACGCAAACCAGAAATAGAATACACAACTGATAACAAAGTTAACCCCTCCTGGGCTACGTTTCTTGGCCACTTCCAATGGGAAGGTCAATCTATTAAGTCTTCAAAAGATTCCAAATTGAGTGTTCTGGAAACACTTCAGAAGTTCGTCTATCAGAAGCAGAAATAAACAACACCACTGAAATCCTTGCAAAATTCTGAGAAAAACGAGTATAAACTCAAATATATTTTCCTGAGTCCTCCATGTAACGAAAAATGAGAACACCCTCTGCCCTGCCTGTATGACCTGTAGTGACTATACATTCTTACTTCGTGAAATTTGCACATAAGTGCATGTACTCGCCTCGAGATCTATGCCCACATCGGGTCTTGGGATCTGTGCAACCACGCGCTGTCATGTACTCTGAAATCCAAATCCTCCATCCGTGGGTTGGATTTTATAAGGTTTAAAACATGATTTTTGGTTGTATTTGGGTCACGGTCCAGAGGGCCATGCACCCATTTTGAAACACAAACTACGCTGCAATATTTTAAACCATATTCCTCGATCCCTATCATGACTCAATGTGATGACATGTCTGATAGGGCATGCGGATATGAGGTAGAGGTACTGGGGTCAAACCCGTGGGCCTCTTCCCTTCCCACGCTTCTTTTGGATGGTGGCATACCACGTTATACCATTGTTTACAATGGTTCGATGGATGCTGTATTTGGATATGGTTATAAGGTTAACAATTGGCGTGTGGAAATATGGTTAGTTTGTTGTGATAAGGTTCCACCGTTTGGCTGTAATGTTTAATATATGGTTTATATAATATAGTTTAAATGGAGGCCTGGTTGTTGGCATGGGGTCGAGGGATATGCACTTGGCCCCTCTCCATTTTTTAACACATAACCCATATGTTATGTGGTTTTCCAATGGAGTGTATGGTGACCTTGGTGAAGGTCTTGGGTTATACAATTTGGCAAACCTTGATCTTGGTTGGGACAAGAAAAACATCATCATGAATTATGCACAAGATCCTTTTGAAGTTGAATCAATTGCCATGGGAGAAAATATACATGTTTAGAATATACAGATAGAATCTAATGACTGAAGAAATAAAGCTGCTCCCCCAGTTATTGAAGAAACCACGAGGAGCCTAAGATTGGACTTCCAAAGTTGTAGAGCAAACATTGAGAGGTTGATTAGAGCTCAGAAAGAATAGAACTAGTGGAATGCAATCATGCTCCAAATATTAACAAAAATTCATAGGAAGATTCACCATGGGAAACACTCAAGAAATTAGGAAAAGAATGATAGAATCTCAAGTAGGCATTCTCACAAGGGGTCTCATGGCTCATGAAGGGTTTCTAGAGATAGGAAAAGAACTCTATATTTTTCTTCTAATAAGTCATCTGCCTCTAAAGACTCCACTAAAGATTCAATATTTCCTTATCATAGGAATAATAGGAATATATCTTTCAAGAACATTTTAGTTGAGGAATTTTGGAAGGAAAAACCTCCTACTTTTGATGGTGAAGCAAAATCAGGTCAAGTATTTTAGGACTGGCTTCTTGGGATGAGGAATTATTTATAAGTCCATGGCTACTCCAGGAACATGAAGGAAATGGTGGCTATAATTAATTTGAATGGAAGATAATATATATGGTGGTATCACCTTAGAAAATTCCATAAGAGCGATGAACGAAATATTGTGTGGAAGCAATTCAATAAGTACTTCAAGAAAAGGTACCTCTCTGATAGACACTATGATGACAAAATCAAAGAGTTCCATGAGTTGAAATTAGGAAAAATGACCATGGAGGAATATGCTAATAAATTCTTGGAGATGCTAATACATGTCAAGTATATGAAATATGAAAAGGCCAAAATTCAACATTTTCTAAGTGTATTACCTCAATCATACAAGGATAAAATTGAGTTTGATGTACCTCAAGCTCTAGATCTAACCATAAGGAAGTCCAAGTACTACTATGATCAAAACAAAAGAAGTCCAAAATTCCGTAGGGCATGAAAGGACAAGAAAAAAGAGAATTTCAACCAAATAAAGAGGGGATTCAAGCCTCCTCCTCCTAGAAAACAACAAAGGAAATGACCATAGAGTTTGATTAAGCCAATTAAGAAGGTGCGATATAATCCAAGAGACCCACTTCAATGTTGGGGAAGTAAAGAGGACCATTTGTTTATAAACTATCCAAGAGGTTAAAACTATAGGCCATGTAGAAAGAACCATCCCTATAATCTATGTTGCACTAGAATACCACCAAGCACACCATCAATCAGTTGTGGTTGAGGTTGAAGGTAATATTTCGAAAGAATCTATTTATATTTTAATTTAACCTAGATATACTTAGAGTTATGTCCCTCTTAAAGTTATTGAGATTTGTATTTTTAAGAAAACAAAGCATAAAAAATCATGGGTAGTCCAACTAGCCACTGGAACCAAGAAGAAAGTTAGTGAAATGGTGGAGAAATGTCCATTGGAAATGAATGGACTCTTAACATGGGAAAATATAAATATTTTCTCACTTGGTTCTTATGATGTTCTCATTGGAATGGATTTGTTGGAAGCACATAAAGTTACACTCAAATGCTAGAGGAAGACCTTTAAATGCATTGATGAATAAGGGAACCCAATGATAGTAAAGGGAATTCCAAAGGTGGTTTATATCAGACATATTTCATCCTTGCAACTAAACAAGTTTTTTGGAAAGGGTCGTCAATTGTATGCAAGCCATGTATTGGATAGAAAAAAAAGAAGTTCCCAAGATGGAGTACTATCAAGTCTTGTAATAATTTACGGAAGTGTTTCCCAATGAAGTGTTAGGACTTCCTCCATAAATAACTACATTTATTTCACAGTTGATCCATTGCTAAGAGTTGCACTAGTTTCTAAGTCACTTTATTGAATGAGTATGCCAGAATTGCTAGAGAAGAAAGTGTAGTTGCAAGAGTTGTATGAAAATAAGTACATTCATCCAAGTGTGTCTCCATTGGGATCACCTATGCTATTTGTGAAAAAAAAGATAGAATGCTTTAATTATGTATTGATTACAGGAGGTTGAATAAAGTTATAGTAAAAACCAAGCAACCATTGCCTCAAATTAATGATCACTAATGCACCCTCGTGAATAATGTTTTCAACAAGTCTTTGGATAAGTTTGTTCTTGTTTTTCTAGATGACATTTTTATTTATTCCAAGAATGAAGAGGAGAATGAAGAACAAGTATTTGGATAAGTTTGCTCTTGTTGTTCTAGTTGACATTTTTATTTATTCCAAGAATGAAGAGGAGCATGAAGAACATTTGAGAATGACTTTACAAGTTCTACGAGAGCATAATTTGTATGAAAACTAAGTAAATGTGAATTCTATGAAAACAAATTCATTATTTGGGTCACACTATTTGAGATAAAGGAATCCAAAAAACATTTCAACACCATTATGAAGTGGCCAACTCCAAAGAATGTGACAAATGTGAGATAATTTATGGGTCTTGTTGGTTATTACAAAAGGTTCACTAAATTATTATCCAAGGTTGCACACCCCATCACTTATTTACAAAAAAAGAGAGAATAAAATGTGAGTGGAAACAAAAATGTGAAAAAAGTTTCCAGTTGTTGAAGAAACTTCTTACAAGTGCTCCAAATTCATATATTGCAAATCTAGAAAAGGATTTTGTGGTGTGTATCAATGCATGTAAACATGGAATTGGAGGAGATCTTATGCAAGATGGTAATGTGGCATGTCATGAGTAAAGAAATATAAAAGAACATGAAAAAAATTATGTTATACATGATATATAGCTTCCTTCCATAGTGTGTTCTTTGAAAATGTGGAGGTACTACTTAATGGGAAAGAAATATGAGCTCAAAATAGACGATTGTGGTTTGAAATATTTGTTTGAGCAACCAACAACAATAAATGCAAGGAAAGCTAGATAGTTGGAATTTTTATGTGAGTTTGATTTTGAGATCAAACACATAAAGGAAAAGATATAAAGTGGTTGATGCACTCAATAGAAAAAAGCATGTGGAATCCATTAGAATTTTCCAATCAAATTTGAGGAAAAGGATTGTTGACTCTCTTGACTAAATTTTTCCTATAATAGTATATATTTCATTGGTAATTCATTTTAATTGTTACTTGTTACTAAGATTTGGAATTACCTTGTTCTCATATATCATTTTTATAAATTCAATACTATTGGGGAATCCTCATCTCCACTAATTTTCTTCACTTTTTATTACTTTTAATTATCATCTATTTTTCCTTTAATTTTAAACCTTTCTCTTTCATTTCTCTCTCCAATGGTTCATTTTTCTATCTAATCCATAATGGCTATTTATCTAATATATTATATATTCAACCTTCCCCTTTTCTACCTATTACAACTTCATTTTGCTCCTATAATTATGGTTGAAGTATTCTCTTCAAACATTGGTTCACAAACTAATACACAATTAAATTCCAAAAAACAATGACACTATGTTGATTCTCTTGTTGAAGATGAGAAGTATGTGCAAATAAAGGATAAATTACAACAACGGAATTTGGAAAAGAGGTATGAAGGTTATCACTTGAAAGATGATGGACTTCTTACTTATAAAAATAGAATGTATATTCCTAATGTGGCATATTTTAGGAGAACTAGAATTGATGAAATCCATAAAATTCTATATTTCGGTCACCCAAGATACCATAAAACAATTGCAACAAGAAGGAAACAATATTTTTGGCCGAGAATGAAGAAAGACATTGTTGAGTATTTTTATAGATGCATGAAATACCAGTAAGTGAAGGTTGACTATCAACACCCAATATATTTATTGGAACCTTTGCCAATTCCAAAATGGAAATAGGAAGTGGTAACAATGGATTTTGTTACCGGTTTGTCAACCACTTCAAGAAAGCATGATTCCATCATGGTTGTGGTGGGTAAATTTCCTAAGGTAACACAATTTATTCCAATAAAATATACTTACAAGGCTAATGAGATAGATATAATATTCATTTGAGAAATATTCAAATTGCATGGGTTACCCAAAGCAATTATATCTAACCGTGATACAAAATTTACTTCTAATTTATGGAAAATTCTTTTTCGAGATTTGGATACATAGTTGAACTTTATTACTACCTACCATCCACACAAAGATGGGAAAACATAAAGAGTAAATCAAGTGCTTGAAGACATGCTTTGCATGTATGTGATGGACAAACCATCCAAGTGGGAAGATTCTCTACACTTGGTAGAGTTTGCATATAACAATGGGAAACAAGCATCATTGATAATGAGTCCATTTGAAGCTTTGTATGGAAGGAGTAGGACACCAATGATTTGAGATAACCCAGTGAAAAAAACTGTGCATGGGAAACAAAATGCTTAAGGAATGGGACAAGAGGTTGCAAAAGGTATCCCGAGATAAACTAAAAAGCTATGTAGATAAGAATAGAGTGCATAGGGAATTTAATGTTTGGGATCATATTTACCTCTGAGTGAGTCTAAGGAAAAGTTAATTTAGGCTTCAAAGGTTTCCCAATCTATCACCAATATATTGTTGTCCATTTGAAGTGTGAGATGATAAGGTTAGTTGCATATAGAATTGCATTGCCTACTAACATTAGAGATGATAATGTTTTTCCATGTTTCTTTGCTTAAGAAATATATACTTGATCCTAACCATGTTATTAATTGGGATGTAATCTAAGTGGAACCAGAGGGAGAGTTCCAAACATCAATGCATCCTTGATAGGAAAGTAGCATTGCTCGAGTGTATAGCTTTCCCATAAGGAATGAATATCAAATGAGAGCCAAGATGCAATCTACAAAGGGAACCAAATAAGTAATTATGAACAAATATATGTGTAAGAGTGTATAACTCCTATTTGTAATCATTCCTAAGCATAAAAAGAGACAAACATATGCCCTTTCTTATTAGTTTTCTCAAATTGGTTTCTAAGATAAATATTTATGTTATTTTTGGGTATAAGATTAATGTCATAAACATTATTTTTCTTCATTTAAATGATTGTTTACCAGTAATATAAAGTCAAAATTGGTGCATATTGAAATAGAAAACAAAGAGAAATATTTTAATTTCCACAACATTAATAAAAGTTTGAACTGATGAATCGACTCGACCATAGGTTGAGCGATTGTGGATCATTGAGCAATATTGCATTTGTGTCCTAATGTAGACAAATATATAACCCACTGATGCATATTCCTATATAATGCATAAATGTGTACTATTAGATGGTCCACCAATGCACCTCAACATAGAATGCATTAAGGCAAGAAATTCCCCCTCATTAAAAAATTATAGATATTACTAACCTATTCATAACATCTACAATATTTTTATGTATTTTCCTAATCTTATAAGATTAAAAACCTTTGTTAAACATTATTTTCCATTACAACATTAATCATTGTGTTGCTTTCACCATTAATCTACTTTATTAATGTTTCAATGATGTAATACAATCTTATCAAAGTCACTATCAATTGTAAAATTAAAAAGGTTTTCGTTGCACTAAGTACCTATCAAAATAAGGTTTCAAAAATCCAATAAACAAAATTTGTGATAAAAACTATGGTGTGATGGTTCTTACTCATTGAAAAAAAAACAACCATCCCAAAAATATCATTAACAATTTTGTAATCATTGGTTAGGTTTGTTGAGTGTTTATTAGTATCCTAAGATTATGATTATGATAAGATTATAATTTATATTTTACAGTTTGATACAACTTATACTTTATGATGCATCTTTTTTTTTTTCATAATTAATTTTAATTTTTTTTCAATAATTATGAGTTTATAAAGCAAGATAATATTATAGATATTTTAATATTATTAAAATTAATAAAAAAATGATTTACATTTATAACGTTTTTAAAGAATTTTCAATTTGTAAAAATTTCAAAATAAATTATGTTTATTTTTTATTTTGTTTATTTGAAAAATGTTTTAATTTAGAATAATTTTTTTTATAGTTTTTAAAAATATTTTTAATATAAAAATTTGTTTATTTCTTTAGTGATAAAATCAATAAATTATATAAATTATTGAATATTTATGCCAAATCTGTATGTTAGAATCCAATATTTATGTATTACTTATTTACATCCATGTAAAATAATGTAACATCACATGCACTTTAACTTTATTTTTTATTATTCATATTCATAATGCTTTATATGTTATGTTTACATTACTTAGTTTTCAAAATACTAGGTGATAAGAATTTATCTAAATTAACAAATTGTATTTTTTTTCTTCTATAGATTGATATTGAAGGACGAAAAGACGAGAAAGCATCACGAAATTCAACGCATACATGTCTCCATTGAATTAACCATGACAAGGGCGGGCCAATAGATGAGATTTGAATATTATAAAATCAATCCATACATATCCAAAATCCATTGAAAAATTCAATCCATACATTATCCTAAATCCATGGAATTAATAACTTAGAAGGTATTCATGAAAGATTATAGTTTGGAATCTAAATAAAAATATAATAAATTTAATAAAGTAATTATATTTTAAGATTTCAATGGGGTGTAGAAGTAGGCAACTTTTCTTACATATTTAATATTATGTAAATGATAAATTTTGAAATTTGTGGTAACTTAACTAAGGGCAACTTTTCTTTCTCAAATTTGCTAATAAGAGGAAAAAAGAGGAATATGATTTGGGAACTTAAGAAGAATGGTAAATATTCTATACGAGGTTTTGATAATTCAGCTAAGGAAGGAGTTTAGTATTTTAAAGATATTTACTCAAAATCAGAGATAATCAATTAAGTAGATATTGTGCAATCTATCCGAAATCTCTCAAAATGGGTTGGTGATGAAGATAATGAGTCTCTATTCTCTCTAGTCACTTTAAATGATTTAAAGATTGTAATTGGTTTTGAGTAAAAAATATAGAAGCCCATGCCCTGATGGGTGGATTTCTGAGTTCTTTATGGTGTTTATTGACCTCTTGGGATCTAATCTGCTAAATATTATAAATGAATCTAGGGTCAAGGGAAAATTAAATTCTTGTTTTAATTCTACTTTTATTGTGCTTATTCCGAAGGTTGATAATCCCGTATCCTTTGGATATTTTCATCCAATTTCCTTATGCAATGCTATGTATAAGATTATATCAAAGATAATAGCCGAAGGAATAAAGTCGATATTGTTTGAGCACATATATATGGAACAATTTGGCTTTCTGAAGGACATAAATATTCACGATGCTATGGGTATTGCAAAAGAATTCCTTCACTCTATGAGAGCTAATAAAGAAATAACAAAGGTTGTTAAGTTAGATTTGGCTAAATCCTATGATAGAACTAGTTGGCTTTATATCAAATTATTCCTTATTCAATGCGGTTTCTTGTTGGGATTAGTTAATTGGATATGGGTCTATGTGACATCGGTTAACTTGCTATTCTGATTAATGGATCAACTTCTAATTTTTTCCTTCCTTCAAGGGGATTACGACAACGATGTCTGTTATCCCCTTATCTCTTCTTGTTTGTTATGAAGGGTTTGAGCAGATCTTTAAATTGTGCAAAACAACTTAATCAGATTCAAGGAATTAAATTTGGCGAAGATGTGAGTGTAACTCATACCCTGTTCATTGATGGATTTTTTCTCTTCTTAGGGGACTCAGAGGAGGATGATAGAAATATGAAAGAGATCCTAGATGGTTTTTGCAGGGCTACGAGAATGGAAGTTAATATGGCTAAATTGGCTTGCTACTATGAAAGAGTGGATGGTCAGAGTTTATTAAAATTTAAGGAGCTTTGGACTACGGAGAAACTTAAATTAGCAGATGGCCTTAAGTACTTTGGATTCTATCTTAAACCTAATAATTATTATATAGTATATTGGGAATGGCTGATTAGAAAAGTAGAGGTCATAATTGGTTTCTGGTGCAACAAGTTCTTGTCTAGAGGTGGGAAAGTCATTCTTAGTCAAGTAGTGTTAAATGCTATTCCTTTTTACTGGATTATTATAGTGCATATTCCTAAAGTGGTTTTAAACCAGTTAAGGAAAATATTCTATCAGTTCTTATGGAAAGAGAAAATGCTCAAGGTAATAATTGGTATGCTTGGAACTCTATAGCCAAGCCTAAAGATGAAGGAGTTGGGATTTAAAGGAATTACTCAGGTTTGGAAAGGCTCTAGTTGCTAATTCAGTTTGGAACTTTATAACAAAGGAAGGTAAAGAAAATATTTAATGGGTGCTCCTATTGAAAGATGGATAAGAAACTATAATAAATCGTATAAAGGAGATTCGATGTTATGGAAAGCAATTCTTCAGTCATTTCCTATAGTGGGTGATCTTTTGGCTTGGAAGGTGGAGAATGGGTCTCAGACACTGATAGGGAAAGATAACATAATGGGGTGCAACAATAGAGTTAAGTTATTCGAAGATCTTCAGAGACAACTTAATTCAAAGGGGGTGTTTACTATTAAGGATGGGGCAGTAACTTTTGGTCAGTTAAGAGATTCTCAAAGATTGAAATTAGATAATGAGTTAGATATTTCAGGAGGCTTGAAGGATGAACGGATTGTATGGATGGTAGAACTGGGGAAATGTTTTATAACAATATCTGAAGACTCTGATAATTTGATTTGGATAGGGAATAAGGTTGGGGAATCCTATTCGGTAAAGTTGGCTTACAAGTGGTTTTGGGCAATGATGGAAATTAATAAAGAATGGTGGTGGAAGGCTATATGGAAATTTTTAGCTCTGAGCAAACGTAAAATATTCATGTGGCTTACTTTAAAAGGAAAAGTGCTAACTTGGGATAAGTTAAGAAAACATAATTTTGAGGTTCTAAGCATTTGTTTGTTGTGTACGAAAGAGGAGGAAAACATAGAACGCCTTTTTAATCAGTGTGAGTTTTCTCATCAGGTTTGGAAAGGCATTAAGGAAGGGATCAAGATTGATGGAATCTCAAAAGAAGGAAATGTGAGTTTGAGAAACCTAAGTTAAAACTATTAAATGTATTCCTTTCCTTGTTTTTTGGGGCATTTAGTGTGCTAGAACTGAAATAATTTTCGAAGACATGTATATTCCAAACTTTGTGGTTGTTAGTCAAATCCTATCTATGATAAGTTCTTTTATGGAAAAACACAAGGAAGAGAAGGTAAGGATCCCTACACTATCTATTTGGATCATGTGAGTAGAATGTTTTTTGATGGGGCATGTAAAGATTAGATCTGTGGTTTGGGGGGTATCCTAGTAATCTATGAGACTCTCTCTATCAGCTTTAGACCCAATCATGGTTCGAGAAAGAACAATAAAGCAGAAGGTCTTACTTTAAGACAATTAATGAAGATTGCTTTAGAGGAAAACAACAAATATTTCTATGTGTTTGGGGATTTTGAAATTTGGGTGGCATTTATGAATAAGAAAAAACAACTTTTGAACATTAATCATTAAGGATTAAGCAATAATATTAAAGAGATTGTCGATACTTTTAAATCTTTCTCAAATTTCCATATTCTCATAGAAGGGAATGATGTTGCAGATTCATTGTCAAAATAAGGGTTGGAACTACAAGAGGGTATCATCAACGTTTCAACTACTCGAAATGGAAATACCTCTGACAAAAGAGTTTCTCTTGTTCTTTAAACAAAAAATGAAAAAAAAACTATAAATGCATATATAGTTTTGAAAATGAAGTTGTGGTGATAATAGCTTGGAAGTGTCAAAGAGTACAGGATTTTAGTGAACATAAAAGAACTAAGATTTTAGGCATTATGTGATCCAGCTGTATGTCGAAGGCTTCAAGATTAGTCCTGATATTTCTGACAACATGTGGTCTTGCTAAAAGTTGTTATTGGTATTTAGCAGATGAGAGAATAACTTGGTTTTGTCTTCATATGAAACGTTATGGACAGAACTATATGTTAAGGTAGTTTTTAGATAGTGAAGTAATGTAATTGTTGATTGTAAAGTTTCCATCAAAGAGACAAAATTATTTTAAACAAGGTACTTTGTATGAATTTTGGAAGACATCCAAGTGTTGCAAAGTTTTTTGAGAGTGCAATGCACATCAAGTATGCATATGATTTTTCTGCAATGATTAATAATATATGATCTTTTTCTTTGGAAAAAAAAACTAAGGGTAAGAGAAAATTTTAAGGATCCATAATTTTGTCAAAGTGTAGAAACCTTGGCAAATCTTACTAATTCTTAAATTTGCAACCATAAGATGTTTGCCGATGTTTTTTTTAATATTCAAAATTCTAAGGACTTTATAGAGTTATTGGACAAGTTTGGAAATTTTTAGAATAAAACAAATTATCCCATGGAATTTGGGCGAATAATCTTTGAAAAAAAGGACAAATTGACAAAATATTTTTGGAAAAAATGTCAAAACATAGACTACGGGCTAAATTTAGGCCCTAAAAGTTTCCTTACTAAGGGTTGAAATGTTTCAATAGGAACTTAGGAAAGTTAGAAATTAAATCTTACATTAAATAAATTAATTAAAAATGATTTATTATATAATAAAACGAAAGATATCAATAATAATTCTAAGAAAGATAACGTAAATTAACATTTACTAAATTAATAACCTAATTAGGATTAGTTATCCAGGTATAAATATTATATATAATGGATCCCTCTATATGCGGCCTCTCTTGAGCCTCATAGAACATCATGGGGCTGCAACAGTCTCTTGCATTATATTTTGGTGAAGGTGCATATGCGGTTCAAAAAAATTCCATATTGGATGGAGAGAAAAGTATAGATACTATTAGAAATGAGTTGAGGTTTCATGTGCAATATGACACCCAATTTGGGGAGGAAGGTGCGGTGGGGGAGGGGGAAGGCTCATTATTGATCTCGACATAAATATAATTTTAATCTATGATTGGGGTCTTGAATAAGAAACACACAACCAAGTAGAGCATTGTGATTTATACCTTGAAATATATTTCAATGTATCACTAGGAATTTAAAAATCATAATTCTGAGGGACTCCCTCATGGCGATCACTCAAACAAGGAAAAAAGACAAATTAATCAATAGATCCATCGAACGACTTCTTTAGTGTATTCTTGAAAATTCCTACAACACATTCCTGAAGTCAAGCTAATGCATATAAGGCATGAGATCAACATGTAAGATGACACCCTAACAAATAATGATTCTAAACTAAACCTAGGCACATTGATTCAAGGTGATGGCCAAACCACAATACATTGGATCCACTAAGTTGACATACATGCATGAACTATATAGAAATCTGCTCATATGATGTCAATTGTCACATTTAATGGAGTTCTTAAATGTCTTAGACTGTCATTTCAAATCCCAATGCAACCCCATGGGTGATCACGTGAAGGTGGACAATGAAGTCCCTTCGGGATGCGTCACAGCAGATAAAAAAGGAAGTGATATCTTCATTCACCTCATTCTTCTTGCAAAGAGTTTAGATAAAGTGGAGGATAATAAGGTAATGGTGTCTGTTTCCT
The DNA here is from genome assembly GCA_001517045.1 of Pseudotsuga menziesii. Lineage (NCBI taxonomy): Eukaryota > Viridiplantae > Streptophyta > Pinopsida > Pinales > Pinaceae > Pseudotsuga > Pseudotsuga menziesii. The sequence goes on along the minus strand of LPNX010912177.1, from coordinate 526,056 downwards.
ATTATGAAATTGCTATCCCCTTAGATTTGGGAGAGAATATACCAGTGTTAACTATGCATGGAAGACTAAAAGACATTTGGATCGTAATTGGAACCCGAACTGAGAAGGTAGAAAAATAGGAAAAAAGACAAATTAATTAATAGATCCAACATTGTCATTGTTGGAGTGGTTTTTGTGTCCTATGTTAATTGGAAGAAATAAAGCATGGGGTGTAGAGGTGTGGTTGGGAAACTTTCAAATCATAGTGTAGCAACATAAACACTATAACTCAGTGGAATCACTAGAAGATAGGATTTGAGAGGCAAGTGGGAAAATATAATGGTGTTAGGGATTATTTTGTAATGTTCATTATCCAATAGATGGTGTAAATACATGAATGGTATAAGAAATTTGATGCACTTATGGGTATTTAGCATCAAAACCACTTGGAGCTATAAATGGAAAAAAAAATTCTTCAAGTGATAGTTTGAACAATTGTCTCTCATTTGGGATCCCCTCCATCCTAAGTTTCTCCCCCTCTTGGATATCCTCACCATATAATGGATCCCTCTATATGCGGCCTCTCCTTATCCTCATAGAACATCATGGGGATGCAACACTCTCTTGCATTATATTTTGGTGAAGGTCATATGTGGTTCAAAGAAATTCCATATTGGATGGAGAAAAAAGTATAGATACTATTAGAAATGAGTTGAGGTTTCATGTGCAATATGACACCCAATTTGGGGAGGAAGGTGCAGTGGGGGAGGGGGAAGGGTCATTCTTGATCTCGACATAAATATAATTTTAATCTATGATTGGGGTCTTGAATAAGAAACACACAACCAAGTAGAGCATCGTGCTTTATACCTTGAAATATATTTCAATGTCTCACTAGGAATTTAAAAATCATAATTATCAGGGACTCCCTCACGGCGATCACTCAAACAAGGAAAAAAGACAAATTAATCAATAGATCCATTGAACGAATTCTTCGGTGTATTCTTGAAAATTCCTACAACACATTCCTGAAGTCAAGCTAATGCATATAAGGCATGAGATCAACATGTAAGATGACAACCTAGAAAATAATGATTCTAAACTAAACCTAGGTACATTGATTCAAGATGATGGCCAAACCACAATACATTGGATCCACTAAGTTGGCATACATGCATGAACTATATCGAAATTTGCTCATATGATGTCAATTGTCACATTTAATGGAGTGCTTAAATTTCTTAGACTGTCATTTCAAATCCCAATGCAACCCCATGGGTGATCACGTGAAGGTGGACAATGAAGTCCCTTCGGGATGCTTCACGACAGATAAACAAGGAAGTGATATCTTCATTCACCTCAGTCTTCTTGCAAAGAGTTTAGATAAAGTGGAGAATAATAAGGTAATGGTGTCTGTTTTCTATTATGAAATTGATATCCCCTTAGATTTGGGAGAGAGGCTATCAATGTTAACTATGCATGGAAGAATAAAATACATTTGGATTGTAATTGGAACCTGAACTGAGAAGGTAGAAAAATAGTAAACAAGGCTTGTTTTGGAGAGATTTCAGTTAGCGAGACACTGGTGGAGATTAAAATCAACACTCAACATGGAGACCAAGTGGGAGACAAGGATTGCATAGCTCACAACAAGCATAGGGGGTGTACTAGTAGATATCATGGATATTAATAGAAATATGTCTTGGACGAGTTTTCAAATCACATAGGTTTTGGATATTGTGAGGCATCTCACTTCTTATACTTCATGTCTAGACACCCGTTTATGAGATGTTGAAGGGCACCTTCATGTTTATGGGCATTAAGTTAATACAATGATGGTTACACTAGAATGACATAATGATATGATGTTGGTTCATTAGTCAAGGGATACTCATCAAATTGGAAGTTGAAGCAACAATGAAGCCTATAGTTAAGAAACCACCCTGCATCATAGTAGACTTCTCAAGATACAGTGTTCTGTTAAGCCCTAAATGTTGGCACATTAACCCCTATATTGCTGCTCATTACATATTATTCTTTTTATATTGGGTCTATTATTTGTAATTTTCATTAGTATTATTATATTAGTTATGTCATCTTGGGTCCATTAGTTGTAATTATGCCTATTTGTCTCCTATATATAGGAAGGAAACCCTTTCATTTGAATCATCTCATCTTGTCTTGTCTTATGTACTTAGGACATTGTGTAAGGAGGTTTCCCCCTCGAAGAGGCTTGCTATTCATATATTTTATTCATTATTAAGGCATGGATTACTCTTTCACATCTAATTATGCTCTTTTTGGGGAATTTGTTGCTTAACGTTTGCTATAAGAGATTTGGACAATTCCAAAACAAGTCATCTTGGAATTTTTACCTTTTTTCATAAAGGGTTTCAGATAGCAAAAATTGGAACCCATCTAGAAAACAGACTGAACTACTTATGGTAAAATTTCAGATCCGGAATCATTACATGTTTGGACTTATACCCTAGAGAATTTAGGGTTTCTAACTATCTCAAAATCTAGTCTCAAACATGTGTTCTAGGAAAAAATGGTATCTCTAGAAGCATGCAAGACACAAATTGAGTGAGACTAGTTGTAACATAAAGAAGATAGAATGTAGAATTAGTGGTAGATATTGCAGAATTATATTCAAAAAATTGGACACGAGTCAGGTCGTACACTCTCGCTCTTTTGAAAAGGCCAAAAATAACATGTGTTCGGAATATGGTCACAACCTTTTTTGACACATACAAATTCAATGAGATATATGACATTGGAAATAGGAGATATCACACTACCATAGGCCAAGATGTTAGACTCAGAAGGGCCAAAATTTCAGGATTTGCTCAGTTGGAATCAGTCTTCAAATCAGGGTTGGAAAAAGGTATGCCATTTTAAATTTTGAAATAAATTTTAGCAGAAGGATCTATTTGAGGTGAACATAAGGTGTGATATATATATTTATACTGTTCAAAATGCCACCAAAAGGAGGTGTATAAAATAATACTACACTCAATCCACCTGAGGATTCTTCCTTGAACTATGAAGAAAGTGAAGACATATCTTTCTGAATGTCCATTTTGGAAGATATGATTAAAGGGGCTGTGCAAATGATTAATTTACTTAACTTAGAGGATAATATAATGGGAGATATGGATAATAAGATGGAGGAGAATATGAAAAGGATTGTTAATATCCTACAAAATTTAAAGGAAAATATCCCTACAGCTGATGACGTGTCTCTGGGTACTTAGGAAGATAAAGATAATGCGCATGTTGAACAAACTTCCATTAATAAGAATATTCCAAGAGGAATTGATTATAATAATGGAAGCAACCTAGGATGGTCACCAAGGGGTATCCAAATCCCCAAGATTGGAATGCGTAAGTTCGATGGAAAGGACTCCATAACATCGATATTTTGATGGAGCAATTCTTTGATTTACACTAGGTTCCAAATATCCAAAAGGCACCCATTGCATCTTTATATTTAGAACCTAATCAATTTTTGTGGTACCAATGGATTTGTAAATGCCAAAAGAACTCCATTATCTCTTGGTCCATTTTTACAAAAGAGTTGATATCATACCATGATGATGTTAAGATCAATTCCTTCTTTACACAATTAATAAATCTAAGGCAAAAAAGTTCCAGTAAGAGGCTCAACACATTCAACAATTTCAAAAGTTGAGTCTCAAAGTGGACAACATACTAGATGATAAATTGTTGGATCTCTTTATTGGAACCTTGAAGGATAGCATCCAACATGAGGTGTGCCTCTTGATCGAACCAACATCCTTATAGAAGGATTTCATGGTGGCAAGGAAAACTAAAGATATGGCGATGGATACTAAAAGGACCACTTCTAACTCATAGAGAGAGAATAATGTTCCTTATTATAACTCATCTCAAAGGTTGACATCCCAATAACTAGATGAAATAAGATAAAAAGTTCTATGATTTAATTGTGACAGCAAGTGCAGTACGAGACATAATTGTGGTGAGAATAAATTATTCTATATAGATTATTAAGAGGAGGAAGCAAAAGAACATGAACCATCTCAAGCTGAAGAAATAAAATAGATTACTCCTGAAGAGAATATTCCCACCATATTGTCATGCATTGGATGGAATTAACACTCCCCAAACTCTCAAGATCAAATGATATATCAAAAATAAAAAGGGAATAGAGTTGATTGATTATAGTAGTACTCATAATTTCATTCATTGTAAACTAGCCAAAGCTCTCAATTACTTTCTATATCCAGCACCAAAGTTTCATGTAATGATTGAAAATGCAGGAATTATCAATTGCTCAGGGAAATTCCACAATATCAATATTACAATGGGGGGATATGTATTGAATAGTCCAATTATTTCTATCCCAATGTTGTATTTGTGTTTCAATGGTTGCAATCACTGGGAACGATGTATTTCAATTTTCAATAACTTTTCATGAAATTTTCATGGGAAGGAAAAGAACTTGAATTAATGGGTATCATAGGTAATCCAAGAAATGCGATAAGCTCTAATGGTATGACAAAATTGTTGAAAAAGGGACATCAAGGTATAATTGCATAATTATGCTCATTGGATTTTCAAACATCTAAGCCTCCTATTCCCATGGATCTCCAAAGGGTAATTGATAAACACTCCAAGATATTCGAAGTTATTCCAGAAGGTCTTCCACCTAATTGATATTTTGATCATGTTATTCACTTAATTCTAGGAAGTGTTCCCCCTAACATCAGACCTTACAGACACCCCTATGGCCAGAAGAGTGAAATTGAGCATATGGTTGAAGAAATGTTAGAGGATGGCATAATTAGGCCTAGCCAAACTTCTAACTTTGAACCAGTGGTAATGGTACATAAGAGGGAGGGCCCAAGGCATACGTGTCTAGATCATAGAGAGATCAACAAGATAATTATTAAAGATAAGTTCCCCATTCCTGTCATTGACAAATTTTTAGATGAACTACATGGAGAAACTTACTTCACAAAGTTGGATCTCCGTTCAGGGTATAATTAGATTAGAATGAAGGAAGAAGAAATCCCTAAAAGAACATTGAGAGCTCATGAAGGTCATTATGAATTTCTAGTCATGCCTTTTGTCCTTACATTGATGCACCTTCCACATTTCAAGGTTTGATGAACTCCATTTTCAATCCCTTCCTTAGAAAATTTGTGTTAGCATTTTTTTATGATATACTAATCTATAGCAATTCTTGAAAAGAACATGTTCAACATGTTGACATGGTGCTACAACTACTAAATGATATAGATTTATGTGAGAACAACATTAAAGAGAATATATATATTCACGTACACAGATATATGGAAATAAACATAGTGATACAATAAACTCAAATTCTATTAAATGAATGAAACGAAACAAACTGTAAAACAAAAGCATCTAGAATGGTGGTAGTTGTATCTTTGATAAGAGATGTGGTGGTTACACTCACTCGTGACAAGATGAATACAAAAGGAGTCCAGAGGGACTTTTATCAAAAATCCTTGGAGAGGCAGAAAACACTAAACCTAACCCTAGGAGATGAATCATCATAAATTTTGTGGCCCCAAGGTGGTTAGTCAAACAGTCAACTTCTTGGGGTCATCAATTTTTCAGCTAATCTCTCTTTGAGGTGATCGTTAGCCCGTTGGAAAGGTCTATCTGAGATTTACAACTTTTGAATGGGGCCAAATGCATGTCATTGTAAACCATTTGGCCTCCAAATCGCTAAAAAATGTCGTTCAGGGTATCAAAACAACCCTGAAAGTTTGGGACATGAAAAAACGTAGAAAATTACCACAAAATTACAAGAAAATTGCCAAAATGAAAAATTGTTTTGATCCGGTGGAATAGTTGGGTGGCCATATATACCCATCTGGATCACTGAAGGAGCAACAAATATATGAAAAGCCTTCCAAGTTTTTCTTTGGGGTAAAGGAGATAGAGTATTTGGGTCATATTGTATCTGATGAAGGTGTCAAGGTAGGCCCTAACAAAATTAAATCCATGATGGACTAGTCGATTCCAAAAAACATGAAGAATATTAGAGGATTCTTAGGTTTGACAGAGTACTACCGCAAGTTTGTTCGTAACTATGGAAGAATAACAACACATTTAACCCCATAATTGAATATGGAAGCATTTTCTTGAACTCTCGAGGAAACTCAAGCCTTTGAACAACTTAAATAGGAAATATGAAAAGCTCCTATTTTGACCACAACAGACTTCCTAAAGACCTTCATTGTGGAATGTGATGCCTCAGGAAATGGAATCAGTGTTGTTCTAATGCAAGAAGGATGGCCCCTTGCTTTTGAAAGTAAACCAATCAAGGGAAAGAACTTATAGAAATCCATTGATGAGAAGGAAATGATGGAAGTATTGCATGCACTTAAGCAATGGTGTCCTTACCTAATAGGCATGCACTTCAAGGTCAAAACATACCACGATAGTCTTAAATACTTCTTGGAACAGAGACTATCTTTATAAGAACAAAAAAAATGGGTAACCAAGATGTTGGGATGTGAATTTGAAATCATCTATTAAAAAAAGGAAACAGAATGTGGTGGTAGATGCACTCTCTAGAAAAGATGAGGATGTTGAGGCATTACTTTCTACAATTTCGATTATACATCCCCATTGGGTAGTAGAAGCAAGGGAAGAAAGGAAGAATGAAAAATCTGTGTGGACGCTTATTCAAAAGATACAAAATGATCCTAGTGTATGAAATACTTTTATGTGGAAAATGATTCACTATGGTATAGGGATTGCTTATATATATGTAAGAACTTCCAATTCAATCAAAATATCCTTTTGGAATTACACACATCTCCTATTGATGGCACTCATGATTCCTAAAAATGTACTACATGGTCAAGAATGATTTTTTTTGGGAAGGTATTAAATATGATGTTCAAATGTTTGTGGCAGAATGTTTGGTTTTCTAACAAAATAAGGTTGAAATAGTTAAGACCCAAGGTCTTTTACATCCATTAAACATACATTGTCAGTGTTGGGAGGAAGTCTCTTTGGATTTTATCATAGGTCTACCCAATTAAAAAGGGAAGAATGCTATTATGGTGGTTGTTGATAGTCTCACAAACTATGCACACTTGTTTGCACTCTCTCACCCTTTTAATGCAAGTACAATTGATGTAGCCTTCATGGAAAAAATTCAGAAAATACATGGAAACCCAAAGGTTATTGTTAGTGATAGATATCCAATTTTCACTAGAAAAATTTGGACTGAACTATTTTCTTGCTTGGGTACCTAGTTGGCTCATAGTTAGTTGTCCATAAACTATATAAAAAATTTAAAATTTTGAATCATTTTAGAAAAATATCTCCCAACATTTTGTGGTTGGAAATTTAAGAATTTCTAAGATTCCCCAAGGTCTCTACACTTTAAGAAAACTATACTTAGCGTTTCTCATAAAATATTTAATGCTTCCTACATATAAACCTTCTTAAAGAATTCCTCAACTATAATATTGTATGTTTCAAGATCGATCATCTCTCCATTTTTTTCACAACACCATCGTGGACCATTTTTTACTTTGTTGAACATGACCTTTAAAAATATTGCAATGCACTAGAAAGTCATGGAAATTCATGAAACCATGACTCCGTCAAACATATTTTTAGAGAAACTTACTTGCAAGCTCAATTTTTCCAACTTGTCATACATAACTACATGGCAATGTTCTCACAAAAACCTAATATTCTAGCTAATGTATTGTTAAGAAATAGAGAAAGAACAACACAATACAAGAACTTGGTGTAAAGGATTAAGACACATTCAACACAATATTCTTCTAATGATATCAATATATAGTACAAGTATGTAACCACCTCTAGATATAGATCTCACTAACAACTCATCAATGGATAATGGCAGAGAAAGGGATAACAACTCATAAGAGGTGATCTAGGAATTTTTGATTGTCTAAGTACTCACATCCTAACATTTATGATAGTATAATCATGCATATTATTCTCTTGTTCCATATTATTTGAATTGGCACATGAAGGGAGAAATTCGCCCTACACCTGCTCCTGATTTGGATTCTCCACCATTGAAATTCATAGTCCATAAGTCCTCTAAGAGCTTCTCACCTATAAGATCAAGTGGTGTAGTTTCTTGTTCAGGCTCCTCCATCACCACATATGCACCCATGTCTAGCTCAGATAACTCAGGATACAGAGGTTCATTGTTTTGATCTTTAACATTATGCAACATTTTAGTTTCTCAGAGGTGTTATTGGAATATTAACCATTAGAGGAAATTTCAATTTGACCAATACATCTGGATACAATGCACTACATCTACTACCCACTTTTTACATAAAAACATGCCTCACTTGGTATCAAAAGTTGTCACCACAACATCCACAGTCATGGATTTATAAATGTATTCTAGTAAATGAACCTTAAGTCCTTTAATGAATCAACGATCTTGCATTTCTTTTGACTCATCACCAGAATATTTTTATATGGATTAGAAATTGTCAACTGAGAACTCTTGTTCATTTATCACCTCAACAATCATGCCATTAGTTCAAGTTGAGGCTTTTGAATCTGGCATGCAATTTATAACTAACAAATCGCTGGCCAACAACGAAATGTGAAAGGGAGGGGGTACAATGACCACCTTATTCATACGGAAGTATACTTGAATATAATCCTCTGATGGATCAAATGAAGCGCCCAATCCCAAAATTTTGTTGATGGCCACTTTCTGTCCCAACAAACTAACAAGCTCTGTAAGTGGCACTAGAATATTGCTCTATGATAATTCATTTACTAAATACTAAATAAAAATTTGAATTGTGCATAAGAAATTCATTGGGAAGATTTGGAGCATCTACCTGCTAAATGTTCTTTGGTGATACATGATGTTTTCATGGGAGTTATTTGGTACCTTGTTTGTCCTTGTCTATGTCTTCACCATTTAAGTGACAATAGCTGTTGCTTTTGACTATAATTTTTTGATTATAGATGCTTCGATTTGAATCTCAAGGACATGCATACTAGTTGGGGATCATGGTGGTGCTATGACATGCTACCACTTTCCTCGAATATAAGGGAAAGACCCTTGCCTGATTTCCCTCTTTCTAGGTGGAAGCTTGGTACGCATGTGTTGTTATCCTAATAATTTAGGGACATCATGTTCAAAGTATAATCTTGCTCTTCACAAGTGTTTTATAAATGAACTTGGATGGATAGATAGAACCCTCTTTATTATGGAGCAATTCATTTCCCTAATATAGTGAACGAAAGAGGGGAAACCCACAAATTACTGTTGGACATAGGTACTAGAAGTTTGGATGTCTCAACTATCTTTGCTTGTTGGAAATACGTCTTGGGAGGGGGTCGTTTATCAAGAAAAGATCATTGATTTATAGGGAAACATGATAATTTGGTAAATTCTTATCTATTATGATCATCTTGTCGCTTAGATCCTGTAATAAGTCAACAAAATTTGTTGGTGATCCACTGGCTTCATTGCCTTCCGCTTCATTTGGTTCTTGAAGTGATTTTTCATGTGGATCAAACAAACTGGAAGAATTTGGGCAGACCTTCTCATTTGCAATCATATTCTTTTCAAGTTTAAGAGCAACATGAGCGGCCTCCAAGTTTTGTATGCCTTTTTCCCCTAGTAGAAAACTAAGACTCATCAAAAGCACTGACAATCTCATCATTAGTGCAAAAAAGTTGAGAAATCCTGAGATGAATCTTGGTGAACTTATTATTGGATTCCGACATTTTTTTGTTCTAGTTCTTATGGATAGAAGTAAACTCTACGAGAGGAAACACAATATCCTACTTGCACCCCCGCTTCTTTGTGAATTTATTCTTGAACGAGTCATTCATAGATGGAAGCAACAAGAACGAATTTGTACTATGTTCATGCTTTTCCTCAAGGGTTTGAACGAACTTCTTCATGACTATGTCCTTATATTCAACTTAGATTTTCTACAAATTTTATGAAAGCAATCAAGTGATTTTCAACCAAAACAACAATATTCCTTTCAAACATCATAAGTTTCTTCCAGTGTTCACCTATTCACCTATAGTCATATCATTCAGTTGATTACTTAACAAAACATAAGAACTAATAGTAAACTTATTTGTAGCTCTTGCCATCTTACTAGTTTGAGATGACGACAAGTCAAAATAACAATTGATGAAGGTGTTGAGGAAAAACTCACCAAAGATCTCACTGCGGTGATGACTACCCGAGAAACATTTGTAATACTAGAATCGCCCACCAATTTAGGTGAGGTTCAAATGGTATTTTATTTTTATTTGAAAAAAGATGTTCTGATTAGTTGAGGCCCAAAATCACGCCTTATGTAGGATCAAATACCATGTGTTATCCAGTATGATCAAATCCTTCAAAAGTGGAGGCGCCAAGTCAATCTGAAAATAAAACCAAACATTAAAACTAACCAATGTTGTTATATATATTTGAGGATTGACGAGTTTCCCGACAATAAATTCAATTTGTTATCATGTGGATTTGCCATGGGTTATCAAACAAATTAATCTGCATAAAATCCAATTGATTAGGACAAACAAAACTTGACTTTTGAGATTCCTGAAGTAGTAAAGAACAATGACAAACTTTTAGTTAAATTTCAAGTGGTTGAGATTAGTTTTTCGAGACAATTATAACAACAACTAATGAAAATTAATGAAATGCAGATAATAGGCAGTTTAAGTGAATGAGAAATCAAAGTTGGCCAAATCAATGCAATACAATAAACCAATATTCAACTAAGAGATTCAAAGAGATACAGACAAGGCATAGATAAACCAAATCAGGGGCAACACATAGTGGCGACACATTATACGCTAAAGTAGGTCCAATAGTATTGAAGAGTTTGATAAACACATGTAAAAAATGAAACACCAAATATAATCTAAAACACAAGAATGAACAACCCCCCACAAGCATACATAGATTTCCCTTAGAAACCGAAAATCTAGAAAACCTACTTGAGAGTTTATCGACTCTCTATCTCATTGTATTATCTTTTTGTTTTACAATACAATATTATAACATCCAAAACCTTAATACATTAACTTGAATTATATTGATGTATATTCTATTTCTAACTTCTTCATCAGAGTTAGATTAATCCATATTAGATTTCTAATTTCTTCATCAAAATTAGATTAATCCATATTAGATTACAACCCTAATTTCTTAATCAGAATTAGCTTACGTGTTGATAAACCATTGGATGAAAAATCTCAAAAGAGATCCAAAATGTACACAAAATGATTGTTTGTTTCCATAGACGAAACCTTTCCAACAAACTTCCCCTTTGAACAATATAGTTTCAAACATATTCATCATGCTAGATTTGGCCAAAGAAAGTCAACTTAGTTGTTAAGACTAGTTTGCATGATGGATAAAACATTAACTAGGCTTTGAGGGTTGATTACATTAGCCAAGTTGCCAATGAGAACAAAATAAGTGGGACTAGTTTTTAGGCTTGATAGTATTGACAAGAATATTGATTACAAAAAGGAGCTTGAACTAGGTCTTTTAGGATAGAAAATACATTTGCTAATACATGAAATTTTAACTTTGTAAAAATAACATTTTTGTAAACTAGGGATATTAAGGTAAACTAGGGTTTATTCGCATGTAAGAATGTCAACCAAGAATAGCAAATCAAATTGACATTTTGATTTGACCAAATTTAGAAAGGATGACATCTAAGTATAAGAAAGAAGGTTTAGGTGAATAACAAGTAGGACTAGACCTAGGAAATCGGCCTATGGTTTTGGAATGGATGAAATTAACAATAATCGAAAACAAGCTTGGCAAGGCAAGTGATGGTTTTGGAATAAAGTAAATTTAGAACCTCACATAATTACTACCAACTCGTTGCCATGTGTCACATTGGGAGAACAATCCACCTACTCTATATTGTACTTCGGTAATCACTTGTCACCATTCAAAATCATGGATCTAGTCCACCACTACATGTTGGAACCAGGGCATTACACCCTCTACCTACTAAATATATACGTGCCCCCAAAAATAATGTAGCACCTAAAAACAAGAAATACCAAATTTAACACACCTAAAATAAACACGACTAAAAATAGTAGTGGCTCGCATGTTAATGAAAGCAAATTCATTGTACTTTAAAAAAAATATTTGGAAGGAATGGAAAATATGTGCCTAGAAACATGCAAGCCCAAGAAATCAAACCACTAAATCTAGCATGTTGTGAAATTTCTTGCATGTTGCCTAAAATAGGGCCATCAACATGGTGAATTCACAAGGACCTAGAATATGTAAAAATCTATGACATGTAGGTACCGTTACTTTGGCTCCTAGAATAAGGTAAACTACTAAAAATCACATTTTCTCATAATCTAATGAAATCTATAATCATTGTGAAGAACTAGATAAATATGTAATGGAACTAACAAGATGGAATCTAGTTGGATTTTACCACTCCAATATTGTAAGGAAGTCTAGGGTTAATAGTGCAAAAGGTTGTGGTCATCTTTATTATGGTTTGAGGGCTAGCCAAGATATTCAAAAGGCTTGCATGGAATTAGGGAGATCCATTTGGCTTGTATATCTTGCGGTGGCTACTTTTTGTATGATATGGTGAGAGAAATCACTTGATATTTTAATTATTGGTGGTTTCTACAACTGACACATTTATGTGGCCATCATTTCCTTTTTTTTTGGTAAACACTCAATGTGCTTGATATTAGTGTGGCTATCCCAACCCTTATTGAGAGAGATGCAAGTGCATTGGAGAGGGGTTTGGTGGGACCTTACTCATTGTACACAGTGCTCCTAGAATCTCCTTAGTTGGGAAAGGTGGTGGAGGTCCATCTCCACCTTATATACTTGTGCCTAAATTTGCAACCACATTTTTTTAGTGTAAGTAAATTTCTCCATGATGTCTCTGCTAAACAGAGTGCCATTATGACATTTCTAGATTATAAACAAATTATTCATTTCAAACGTGCCATGACTTATTGAAATAGACACTGAGTTTCTTGCATTTTAGAATGGTAAGTCCTTAAGTAAGAGGTTTGGGGAGAGATGACCAAAAAATAATAGTGCGGTAATAAGTCCTTCGAGCATTCTACCAAGCTAGAATGTATGTTCTATGCTATATGGATTAATGAAGAAGGCACACGTGGGATGGGGCATGCCTAGGTGAGCCTTGTGGTCACCATTAACTAGGGAACCATGACCTCATTGCCAAGTGAAGATAGTTATTTTAAATCTGAGAGGGCATTTTCAAATGTTCTAGACTTTAAGGAGCCAAGTTGTGTCCAGCCTATTACTTCCAAGTTTTGTTAAAATTTAGTTTAATGCGGGTTTACATCTTAAATACTTGTAGATTTTAATAGGATTATATCTAATGAAGGAATTTTTTGCAATTTCACCAATTGTGCAGGTTTTAGGTCAATGAGGGTCTACAACTCGACCACTTTTAGGTGTTAGTAGGATTATATCAATCGAATATTTATTTATTTTTATTTTATAGTTTCCCCAATATATCTTTTCCTATCCTTTTCCTTCATTAGGTAGTGATTAGAAGACCATTTCTATGCTAACCTTACCCTTTCATGATTTAATTTCCACATTAACTAATGTAATCTTACATTGCACTCTTCATGCAATAGCTCCACCTTGCAAAACAATAATGCTTAAGCATGTTATAATAATAAGTTTTATAATGCCACATCTAAGTACCTTGTTTTTATGACGGGTGTTAAATCAATGGCTTGGTATTCATTTTCTTAGATAATTTAGGGTGTTGATAACCTAAAATATTCAAAGGTAAGGTTTCTCCCTTGGAAAATCCTCAACTAGATAAAGTCCCCTAACTCATATGTTCTTGAATTTCCATCCATATTATGTTGGTCCTTATTGCACTAGTCAACCTTGGAGTAGTGAAGTAAGGCTTGTGCTAGTCTTATGAAGGCAGGTTGGTCATTTCAAGCATGTGGTAAGGTCACAACTACGTTGGTATTCTTGGTTAGTTTAACCCCTTGTGAAACTAAATTTAACATTGGTAATGCATTTTAGGGCCTTTCTCTAAAGATTTTAGAGAAGGGAAGACTAGTATGTAAGCACAATGGAGGCAAAACTAATAGAACGTGTCTAGTATTATGGTAAATTTGTTTATTTATTTCTCTTTCTAGGTTACAACACCCTGATAAAACCCTGGGTATTCCCCATGATTTGAAGGATGGTATCGAGGGTAAACCCTATATTCTTAAAGTCACAAGGCTAATTCAACAATAGGGCTTAAATCTAATACAAGAATATACTCATTATTAGTTGAACATGTCACTTACAAGAATAGAATTTGGGTGGGGCAGATAACACTCCATCCCACAACCACTTGGGATAGAAAAATCATTTTAGTTTGTTGTGAAAGAATTTGGTCTTTGAGTTGATGAGAAAATATATTGAATGTCTTGGATTCCTTTCTCAAGCAACCTCATAGCCAAGAACTAGGGATTCTATGCAAAAGGTCATATACCGATGGCAATAATTGATAACAACCAAACACAATTCTCCCTAACTAAGAGGCAAAATTTGGAGTGATCCCCTTTGCGACATAAGTGAGTCTTTACAAGCTTTAATGCTTTTCAAATGTTGCATGCTAGAAAGCATCATTTCATTTTTATTGGGTCTAGGGTAATTAACAATCCCTACAAGTTGAGCCAACTCCAATTCTTTTTAACCACTAGATAAATTTTAAGTAATATGGTTCCTTAGAAGGATTATAATCCATTTGGCATATCTAGTAAGGAATTGCATGTGGTTGTTCATAATTCTCATTACCCCCTATCCTTGAGCATGCACCGAAGGCTCTAAATAAATCCATGAGAATTTTTCTTCCCACTAAAATTGTCCCACATGAAGCATCTTAATATCCCCATTTTTCCATACACCAAGCCCAAAGGGATTCTAAACATGCATAATAACCAATACATGAATATTAATAGAAACTAATAATAGCCAAGACGTTTGTGTGATTCTTGAATTTGACTCCCATTGGAATTGTTTCAAAATTCATTAAACCACCTTCAATTCATATCTTTAATTCACACAGGGAGGTTTGAAAAGCAAGAGAAAGCCATTAAACTCGAATATGTCTCTAATTTGAATTCACAATCAACCTAAAATATTCAACCAATCTAGAAGTTCCTTGTGGTTTTCTCTATAGCAAATGGTCTTGGCCTATTAAATGTTGGGTCCCAAGGTTGTGCAAACAACATTTAAGCATTCTAACAATTTAATGAAAGGCATAGTGTCCTCCTTTATGGTGAGGGAGTAATTAGGGAAGTCACTATTTATCAACTTTTGAACATTTGGAACTTGAAGTGTAACTACCCTAATTTTCCATACTTTGGATTTCAAATTGAATTAGTAACCTAGGGCTTCCACTCCCATAACATATAGGGTTGGATCTAGTGCCCATCCTTGAGGATGCACCTTTATTTTGTTAATGTATTGGTGGTGGGATGGATATGCAATAGAATAACATGATGTAATCTAGATAGATCTTAACCCTCTAAGTCTGAAAGCAAATGTGAGGGTTAATAACAATGAATTGAGGGGATGACATTTGCTTGTGGGCTTCCGAGAACCATTGCATTGCTGTAATATACTAGTCTGAGAAATATGACCTATATTAAAGTGATTTTTGACTGGGAAAGAGTCAAGTTCATTGTGACTTAGTTGATTAACTAGTATGGGGAATCAACTACGCATATGCACATCTACAACAAAAAATTGCATCCCATATAGTATGCTCCTCCCATTGGAAAATGAATTGAAGCTGAAAAATAGGAAAAATCCACTTGGTCATATGCTAATATAAAACCCTATGTTTGATGTGAATGATTCCACCAATAAATCTAATGGGATCTAAGGATAGAGCATAATCCATTATTGTGAAAAATGAGCTGAATTTGAACACTAATGAATCTCATCCATTCAAGACCCAATGATGCTTAGTGCTATTAGATGCAAGATGAACACCATCGAGGCTAATGGTTATCAAGGAAATTTAGTTTATGGATCGATCCTTAAATGATATGCCTAAGTTTATCATGAATGTCATTTTAAGAAAAAGGAAATGATGAAAACCTTCCCCACAACATGAATAAAAAATCATGAAGTACAACCATATGATGCCATGTGCTTAGGGATGGGTGAGGTGCTGACCATAGGGTTTTATTGCCGACAAGACAATAAAATGAAACTAGATTCCTCCTATTGTGTCTTTAACACTATGCGTGCCTCCTAAACTCAATACTAAAGAAGGACATATATTGAAAGGAATGATACCCTCCTCTAGGCTTGAGTTAGACCAAAATATCAAGGAATTATCAGTTGTAAAATGATATCATATTCAAGAATTCCGCTAAAGACAACACCATTTTATGGAAAAGGAAAGGAAACATGAACATCAAAGGAATTGTCATTTCTCATGCATATGCATAACAACTTATTAGTCTCAAATACCCAAATTTATTGACCTAAAGTTGATAGAAAGTGAAATAAAGGAAATAACAACAATATCAAATAAAGGACAACTGTATTACCCCAGTTTTGACCTCGTAATGTAATTTAGTAAATATTGATGTAAAGGCTAGAAGCCAAAAACAAATGGTCTAGGATGACCAAGATATTGTAAATTTGTACATTTTCAATATTAAAATAAATCTTTAATGGATTTAGAGCAAGAAGGATGAAGAAGAGATGAGGGGCTATGATTCCACTAAGTGGGGAAGTGATAATGGGCTAAGGGGAATGACCCTAGTGGAATTTCGCTTATATGCAAAGACTTAGAAAATTATCCCAAATTTTCCAAACCATGATTGAGAGTTATGCTTTAACTAAAGCATTATTTAATTATTTTAACAGGGGGTTAAGAGGGGAAAAGTGGTCCCATGTGGAGTAGCCACATGGAAATATAATGAATGCATATAAAAAGGGATAGTTTATATTGTGAGGTGTTCTTTCCTTCATGAATTGGAAGGATTCAATCCTCCTCATTTTTCCATCACCTTGGAATGCCAGAGTTCGGTACTTGTGACAGAGAACGGGAAATGCCATTGGTAAATTTGAACTATCCATGCCATTGACCTTGGTAGATTGGTGCATGAGAGGAGCTTGGCCTACAACTTGTGCCCTGGAGTCCCAATTAAGAGACTTACTAACCAACCTATGCTGGAACGCTAGAAGAGAGTTGGAGGCTTCCTTAGGGATTGTTATCTTAGAGAAGGGGGCTTGAACCTGGCATTGTGCAGTTTGATGGAGAAGGAGAACTGAGGATTCGGACAAATGAGGAGGGGGTTTATGCACCAGTGGGTTGCATGAGATATTGAGCTATGGAGAAGCTTTGGGAAAAAAATTAGCTCTTGTGGATTTATAGTCCGAACTTGGGGTTGGCATGTCAAATAAATCCATGTCTTGATAGAGCCTACAACTTGGAGGAACATCTTTCACCTATAGCCAATTGCATAACAATATATAAGAATACATGTCTATATGAGTATGTATGCCATGTGATATAATCTATGTTTACATGACGTTTAAATTACTTTTTTGTGAATGTTTAAGTGCATGGAATTGCTTGGCATGGCATGAATGTTTTATGTTTGATATTGCCTATAATATTTAATGAATTCATAACTTATTTGGGTGACCATATACATTTATTTTTCATTGTTAAATTGAATGAATTATAAAAAAATGAAATTTGGATATAAGTGGTAAATTCAGATATATAATTTGAGTACCGTGTAGTCTCCATGGTCGATTAAGGCTATCAGGTACGTTACAAAGTGGTATCAAAGCCAATGTTTTCAACATTGGGACTGTGTGGTTTGAAATATGGTTTTATAGGTAGATTCACAGGTTGTGTATGAAATGTTCGAGGAAATGTGTGATAGAAAAAATCAGTATGGAATCCTCCTATGGCTAAATTTGGGCTGGTTAAATAATTGAGTAGCTATTCAAATGGATGGGGTTGGATTGGATGGCATCTGGATAAAATTTCTGGAGTTCATATTTGGTTTGTGTAATTTGGGAGAAATTTTTTATAGTTTGCATGCTAAGTGTTTCACAGAAAGTTTCTATGAAATTTGAGGTTTTAAATTACCCAGATGTTATTATCAGATTCAGCATGGAAGCAAGTGATAAAAAAACTATAATGAAACAATTTGCGTCTAAGAAAATTTTGGCAAATTGAATAGTACCAACGAGTTACAATTTATGTTAACAAACATAAAATTCTCTGTTAGAGGAAAAAGCAATTATAAATTTCTATTGGCCAAGTGTGAGTTTCAATGGACATCTATTGGTGGGATAGTGCCAAGTGTAACCTTGTTAAAACCATATGTTCATACATATTTATATATATGTTTGTATAAAATTTTTGAAAGTTAAGTGTTTATGATTTTTGTTTTGAAAATTTCAAGAATTTTCATGTGGGATTTACATGTGCCACATAGACAGATATGACATGGACTAGTCATGTGTAACAGGTGTGACATGGACTAACTACATGGAAATTAGTGTATAGGTGGCAGTATTGGAATGTGTCATGAGCCTAGGTGGCATGACCGAATGTTCCATAGGTTCCAGTTGGAGATGCATGGAATCAACAATGGAATTTATGATGAAATATGGGTATCCAAGGGAATCTCTGAGAATCAAGTTTGGTGGCATAGAAAGAGCCTCAGTGCTAACGACTAAGATTACACAACAAAAGTTTTGTTGGGGAAATTCTAACCATTCGCGCAAAAGTAGCATGTCCAAGGTTTAATCTAGGGTCTTGTAGCAAATGACTCAGATTCATTGGGCACTATTCAACTTTAGATCGTGACCATTCACACATGGCAAATTAATCACGCCTTATTCTAAGGAGTCTTACTGTGAACGTTTAAGATTAAATATTGTAACTTTGAGCAGTGGATCATGACCATTTGTGCAAAGTAAAGTGATCGAGGAATTATAAAAGTACTTAGCATGAATGGATAAGATTTAATCTGGGGCCGCAAGGAAAGAAGATCAGGACAATTCAGGAGGAGGATATTTTGCATGTGTGAAGGATCCAAGATCAATGATTATGATTCACAAGACACCCAAAATTTGCACACTAGATACTGACGGCTAGAAAAACCGTTAGGCAGATACACCTATCCATGTGTTAAATTTTAACTGGAAATGACTCCAACAACAACCTTCCCACTTTTTTTTTCTCGATGAGCTGTTATCACTTAATGTCTATTGTAAAACCATTCACTAGTGATCGAAAAAGGGTAAAATAAAAATGTGAATGTACATGAATGATTGGAAAATAATAGTGGTTTCAACATCCATTCTCATGTGCCGAAAATTGAAAAACACAATGGATTTAATGCGCTAGATTGTGAGAATAAGAGAATTTATTAAAAAAAAAAGAGGGAAGTTGCAAGGGGGAAATCCCCCTTGACCCCAATTATTATTTTTAGAAATCTACATTGTGAGTCATTGAGTTTTACTGCAACTATAAGAATGATATAAAATTGGGAAAATTGTGGATTATGAAGGTATGTAACTTTTAACTCGAAAATCAGAATTGAGCATGGATTTAAGAAATTGGAAAAATTATTAGAAGGAGAATAAGCATAAACAAGTTTCCATAATAAAGTATTCCATAATTTTTTTCCCAGGAAATGAGTAGAAAGGGACTTTTAGGTCCTATTTGACAAAAATGTCAAATGGTATTTCCCAGAATTTAAAAATATATAGAGCTATATGTATATATATGGACTTTTTTTATTATTGAATTTTAGAATTGAAATTTGTCTAACAATTGTAAAAACATAAACACATTGGAGATACAGTTTGACATTAGACACAATTACAGTTCAGGTTCCAGAGATGTATAGCAGAGTAAAATGGTAGAAGGGAAGATTCCACACAACCATGAAGAAGATGTCAGAGGTCAAGATATCAGTGTGGGAAATACAGAAATAGAAACGAATAGGCGTAGAGAAAATGTAAATCCATTGGAATTTGTGGAAAACTTGAGAGGTTTGAAGATTGAGCTATAAAGTTGGAGGAGAAATAATGAAAGGACTTTGAGGGCTCAAGAGAAATAGAATTTATGGAACACTCAATTGGGGTAAAATAATTATATATTGTACATAGGAAAATGAAAATGGGCTCAATCCCCATTAAAGAGAAATAAGGAAGCGAAAGCTCAAGGACGAGATCACATGAGAAATATCAACACTCTAAATTTGCTGCTAGGAGTCATAAGTAGTGCTACTCACTGCATTATGCATACAGGAATTCATATACAACTGAGGATTCTAGAATCAACCCAAAATTGTCTCCAGTTAGACATCATAAAAGAAGATATAAGGAGAAAGAGCTGCAAGGGGAGCTTAGAAATATTAAGCCACCCACATTTGATGGTCAGCACAAGAAAGGGGAAGAGTCAACTTGTCTGTTGGGGATGATAAAATATTTTCAATTACATAATTACTCCTATAATATGGAATCCATGATTTCCATTTACAACTTACAGGGAAATGTTTCTAGTTGGTGGGACTATTGGTTTAAGTGAAGCATATAAATGAAAATAAGATTTCATGGAGCAATTCAAGAAGTACTTCTAGAAAAAGTACTTATCAGAACATTATTACGCATTAGAGGAAATTTGGGTGAAAAATGAGCCTTTTAACCCTAAAGTACAATTCCTTGTTATCACATGTTAGCCAATCAAAATTCTTTAAAATTTAAACAAGGTGCATGTAAACAAAATGGAGGGGAAAAATAAAAACTACTTTTTGGATTGTATTTTCAACTTATTCCTTGTAGATTTACTCAAATTTCAAGAGAGAGAGATCGTTGGATGAATAATTAATTTATGCTTCCAACGAGTACCCATTATGCATACTTTAATGGCATCCATGGCACAAAAAAACTAAAAATACATAAAATACGTGTTTTCTCTCACTAGAAACATGTTTTTTTTTTTAAGTATTTTCAATTTTTCATGATGTGGATGTAGTTAAAAGCATGCAATATGGATACTCGTTGGATGCATTATTTAATTCCACATCCAACAAGTGCTCTTGCTTGAAATTTGAGTTGAATACGATCCAAAAACGTTGGTCTTTTACTCTCTCTACTATTATTTTATTATTTTCCTTAGGAGACCCATTTTTTACCCAAATTTCCTCTAATGATAAGAAGATGGAAGGGTTCTTTGAGCTCAAATTGGAAAACATGAGCATGGATGAGTATGAAAATAAGTTCGTAGGGCTGTTAAGATATGTTGAGTTTATCAAGGAGGAGAAGGTAAAGATACACAGATTTTCAAGTGGACTGCCTTCATTTTATATGAATGAAATTTAGTATGATGAAACCAATATCCTTAAAGAAACAATCTGGAAGGCCAAGCACATGTATGATCAGAACAAAGGAAGGGAAAATTTTCAAAAGTTTTGGAGAGATAAGAGGAAGGATAATCATGATGAAAGGAATAAATGATTCAAACCATCTATCTTCAAGAACCAACAAAATTAATATCGGCAAAGTAATACAACTCAAAATGGGCCTAGGATGACATAATATCTTGGGAAATGAACTAGGTAAAAACTAAAATGTTGGGGATGTGAAGGAAACCATTTGTGTAAGTATTGTCCACAATGGGGAGATATAATGAGGATTGCACATAATTTATAGGCAGGTACTGTGGAGTATGTAGGAAGGAACATTCCTACAATATATGTAGCATTGGACAATAGACAAACAAATCATCAATCCAAAATGATTGAGGTTGAGTTAAAATTACCAATCAACCTATTGATATTCTCATTGATTTATGAGCACATAATAGTTATATTGCTCCTAATTTAGTTGAAAGATTTCAATTAAAGAAAATCAAACATGATAGATCATGGATGGTTCAATTGGCCACTGGAAAACAAATGATGTTAATGAATTAATAAAGGGTTGTTTTTTGGATATGAATGGAATGAACACTTTTGAATCTTTTAAAATAATACCACTTGATTCATATTATGCACTTATTGAGATAGACTGGTTTTATGCACACCATGTGGTATTATATTATCATAACAAGTCATTTACTTGTCTTGGTGAAGAAAGGAAGCAAACGATAGTGAAATGAATTCCAAGGCCTATTTCCATAAGAAAAATTTCATCCTTGCAATTGAAGAGATGCTTTATAAAAATATGTTAGTTGTATGCAACTAATGTGCAAGAACTAGAGAAGTTTTAAATCCCAAGCTTGGAAGACTTTTCAGTATTGTAATATTTTGCAGATGTATTTGAAGAAATAATGGGATTTCCACTGAAAAGAGATACTGATTTCTCTATTGATTTGATGCATGGAGCTTCCCCGATTTCCAAATTTCCAAATAGAATGAGTACACCTGAGTTAAAAGAGTTACAAATGTAACCTGAACAATTGTTGAAGAAAGGATATATATGACTAAGTGTGTATCCTTGAGGAGCACCACTTCTATTTGTAAATAAAAAGGTTGGAACTCTGAAGTCATGTATTGACTTCAAGCAATTGAACAAGGTTATTGTGCGGAATGCATATCCTCTTCCTAGAATTGTTGATTTATTTGATTAGCTCAGAGAAGCAAATATTTTCTCAAAGATAGATTTGAGATTTGGTTATCATCAAGTGAGGATAAAATATGAATACATGATCATGACAACCTTCAGGACCATATATGGTCATTATGAGTTTGCAGTGGTGTCATTTGGGTTAACAAATGCATAGGATACATTTATGTTCTTGATGAATGAGATATTCAGGAAGTATTTAGATAAGTTTGTCATTGTATTTTTGGGTGACATTCATATTTGTTCAAATAAGAAGAGGAGCATGAGGAACATATGAGACTGATACTACAAGTGTTTAGATAACATCAAATTTATGCTAATTGTTAAGATAACATCACCACCTCCTTCTTTTTTACCTTCCACATGAGATAAACCTCCTTGTTCACCTCTCTTTCGATCTTGATAGAGCTCCTCTACCATCGTTTGCATTCTCATGAAATATTTCACAAATTCCCCTTCACATGGGATAGAAGAAGTTGCTTATTCTCCTTTTGGTGAAGACATTTTACCTCTTCTTGAACCAATATTTGGATCAAAATATTCAAGTTCCCCTTCACCGCATTGAATCTTGGATCTTGTTAACATTAACTCACAATGCAATGGTTATCTTGCTCTGATACCAAACTTGATCTGAAATTTCAAGATATTTTTTAACCATAAATTTGCCTGTTAAATAATTATAAAACATGCTTAACAACAAAAATTTAAATGCTTTAAATCATTCACAAAGAAAATAAAAACATACTTGCAAACCAAAAATAGAATACACAACTGATAACAAAGTTAACCCCTCCTGGGCTACTTTTTTGGGCCACTTCCAATGGGAAGGTCGATATATTAAGTCTTCAAAAGCTTACAAATTGAGTGTTATGGAAACACTTTAGAATTTCATCTATCAGAAGTAGAAATAAACAATACCACTGAACTCCTTGCAAAATTCTAAGAAAAATGAGTATAAACGCGAATATATTTTGCTGAGTCCTCCTATGTAACGCAAAAGGAGAACACCCTATGCCCTGCCTGTACGACCTGTATTAACTATACATTCCTGCTTCGCGAAATGTGCACATAAATGCATGTACTCACCTCGAGATCTATGCCCACACCGGGTCTTGGGATCTGTGCAAGCGCGCGCTATCATGTACTCTGAACTCCAAATCCTCCACCCGTGGCTTGGATTTTATAAGGTTTAAAACATGATTTTTGGTTGTTTTTGGGTCGCGGTCCAGAGGGCCATGTGCCCATTTTGAACCACAAACCACGCTCTAGTATCTTAAACCATATTCCTTGATCCCTATCATGACTCAATGTGATGACGTTACTGATAGGGCGTGGGGATACGAGGCAAAGGTACCGAGGTTAAACCCATGGTTCTCTTCCCTTCCTGCGCTTCTTTTGGATGGTGGCATACCACATGATATTATGGTTTACAATGGTTCGACGAATGCTATATTTGGATATGGTTATAAGGTTAACAATTGGTGCGTGGAAATATGGTTAGTTTGTTGTGAGAAGGTTCCACTGTTTGGATGTAATTTTTAATATATGCTTTATATAATATAGTTTAAACGAAGGCCTAGGTGTTGGCATGGGGTCGAGGGCTATGCACTTGGACCCTCTCCATTTTTTAACACATAACCCATATGTTATGTGGTTTTCCAATGCAGCGTATGGTGACCTTGGTGAAGGTCTTGGGTTATACAATTTGGTAAACCTTGATATTGGTTGGGACAAGAAAAACATCATCATGAATTATGCACAAGATCCTTTTGAAGCTGAAACAATTTCCATGGGAGAAAATATACATGTTTAGAATAAACAGATAGAATCTAATGACTGAAGAAATAAAGAAACTCCCCCAGTTATTGCAGAAACCATGACGAGCCTAAGAGTGGAATTCCAACATTGTAGAGCAGATATTGAGAGGTTGATTAGAGATCAGAAAGAATAGAACTACCGGAATGCAATCATGCTCCAAATATTAACAGAAATTCATAGGAAGATTCACCAGGGAAAACACTCAAGAAATCATGAAAATAATGATAGAAGCTCAAGTAGGCATTCTCACAAGAGGTCTCATGGCTCATGAAGGGTTTCTAGAGATAGGACAAGAACTCCATATTTTTCTTCTAATAAGTCATCTGCCTCTAAAGACTCCACTAAATATTCAATATTTCCTTATCATAGGAATAATAGGAATATATTTTTCAAGAACATTTTAGATGAGGAATTTTGGAAGGAAAAACCTCCTACTTTTGATGGTGAAGCAAAATCGGGTCAAGTATTTTAGGATTGGCTTCTTGGGATGAGGAAGTATTTCTAAGTCCATGGCTACTCTAGGAACATGAAGGAAATGATGGCTATATTTAATTTGAATGGAAGATAATATATATGGTGGTATTACCTTTGAAAATTCAATAAGAGCGATGAATGGAATATTGTGTGGAAGCAATTCAATAAGTACTTCAAGAAAAGGTACCTCTCTGATAGACACTATGATGACAAAATCAAAGAGTTCCATGAGTTGAAATTAGGAAAAATGACCATGGAGGAATATGCTAATAAATGCTTAGAGATGCTAATACATGTCAAGTATATGAAATATGAAAAGGCCAAAATTTAACATTTTCTAAGTGTATTACCTCAATCATACAAGGATAAAATTGAGTTTGATGTACCTCAAGCTCTAGATCTAACCATCAGAATGTCCAACTACTACTATGATCAAAACAAAAGAAGTCCAAAATTCCATAAGGCATGGAAGGACAAGAAAAAAGAGAATTTCAACCAAATAAAGAGGGGATTCAAGCCTCCTCCTCTTAGAAAACAACAAAGGGAACGACCATAGAGTTTGATTAAGCCAATTAAGATGGTGCGATATAATCCAAGAGATCCACTTCAATGTTGGGGAAGTAAAGAGGACCATTTTTTTATAAACTATCCAAGAGGTTAAAACTATAGGTGTTGTACAAAGAACCATCCCTATAATCTATGTTGCACTAGAATACCACCAAGCACACCATCAATCAGTTGTGATTGAGGTTGAAGGTAATATTTCTAAGGAATCTATTTATATTTTAATTTAACCTAGATAGACTTAGAGTTATGTCACTCCTAAAGTTATTGAGATTTGTTTTTTTAAGAAAACAAAGCAAAACAAATCATGGGTAGTCCAACCAGCCACTAGAACCAAGAAGAAAGTTAGTGAAATGGTGGAGAAATGTCCATTGGAAATGGATGGACTCTTAACATGGGAAAATATAAATATTTTCCCACTTGGTTCTTATGATGTTCTCATTGGAATGGATTTGTTGGAAGCACATAGAGTTAAACTCGAATGCTAGAGGAAGACCTTTAAATGCATTAATGAAGAAGGGAACCTAAGGATAGTAAAGGAAATTCCAAAGGTGGTTTATATCATAAATATTTCATCCTTGAATCTAAACAAGTTTTTTGGAAAGGGTCGTCAATTGTATGCAAGCCATGTATTGGATAGAAAAAAATGAAGTTCCCAGGATGGAGTACTATCAAGTCTTGCAAGAATTTAGGGATGTGTTTCCCAATGAAGTGTCCGGACTTCCTCCATAGATAACTACATTTATTTCACAATTGATCCATTGCTAAGAGTCGCACCAGTTTCTAAGTCACTTTATTGAATGAGTATGCCAGAATTGCTAGAGATGAAAGTGTAGTTGCAAGAGTTGTATGAAAAGAAGTACATTCATCCAAGTGTGTCTCCATTGGGATCACCTATGTTATTTGTGAAAAAAAATATGGAATGCTCCAGTTATGTATTGATTACAGGAGGTTGAATAAATTTATAGTAAAAACCAAGCGACCATTGCCTCAAATTAATGATCTCTTTGGTCAAATGAGAGGGACAAAGGTATTTTCAAAGATTGATTTGAGGTATGGTTACCATCAAATCAAAATAAAGGAAAGATACATCTATAATACAACCTTTTGAACAAGTTACGGACACTATGAGTTCATGGTTGTGTAATTTGGTCTCACTAATGCACCCTCTGTAATAATGTTTTCAACAAGTATTTGGATAAGTTTGTTCTTGTTTTTGTAGATGACATTTTTTTTATTCCAAGAATGAAGAGGAGCATGAAGAACATTTGAGAATGACTTTACAAGTTCTACGAGAGCATAATTTGTATGAAAACTAAGTGAATGTGACTTCTATCAAAAGCAAATTCATTATTTGGGTCACATTGTTTGAGAGAAAGGAATCCAAAAAACATTTCAACACCATTATGAAGTGGCCAACTCCAAAGAATGTGACAGATGTGAGATAATTTATGGGTCTTGTTGGTTATTACAAAAGGTTCATTAAATTATTATCCAAGGTTGCACACCACGTCACTTATTTACAAAAAAAAGAGAATAAAATTTGAGTGGAAACAAAAATGTGAAGAAAGTTTCCAGTTGTTGAAGAAACTTCTTACAAGTGCTCCAATTTCATAAATTGCAAATCTAGAAAAGGATTTTGTGGTGTGTATCAATGCATTTAAACCTGGAATTGGAGGAGATCTTATGCAAGATGGCCATGTGGTATGTCATGAGTCAAGAAATATAAAAGAACATGAAAAACATTATGTTACACATGATATATAGCTTCCTTCCATAGTGCACGCTTTGAAAATGTGGAGGTACTACTTAATGGGAAAGAAATATGAGCTCAAAATAGACGATTGTGGTTTGAAATATTTGTTTGAGCAACCAACAACAATAAATGCAAGGAAAGCTAGATAGTTGTAATTTTTATGTGAGTTTGATTTTGAGATCAAACACATAAAGGGAAATATAGAAAGGGGTTGATGCACTTGGTAGAAAAAAGCAGGTGGAATTCATTAGCATTTTCTAATCAAATTTGAGGAAAAAGATTCTTGACTCTATTGACTAAATTTTTCCTATAATAGTATATATTTAATTGGTAATTAATTTTAATTTTACATGTTACTAAGATTTGGAATTACCTTGTTCTCATATATCATTTTTATAAATTCAATACTTTTGGGGAATCCTCATCTCCACTCATTTTCTTCACTTTTTATTACTTTTTATTATCATTTATTTTCCTTTAATTTTAAACCTTTCTCTTTGATTTCTCCCTCCAATGGTTCATTTTTCTATATAATCCCCAATGTCTATTTATCTAATATATTATTTATATTCAACCTTCCCCTTTTCTACCTATTACAACTTCATTTTTCTCCTATAATTATGGTTGAAGTATCCTCTTAAAACATCAGTTCACAAACTGATACACAATTAAATTCCAAAAAACAATGACACAATGTTGATTCTCTTATTGAAGATGAGTAGTATGTGCAAATGAATGATAAATTACAACAACGGAAATTGGAAAAGAGGTATGAAGGTTATCACTAGAAGGATGATGGACTTCTTACTTATAAAAATAGAATGTATATTCCTAATGTGGCATATTTTAGGAAAACTAGAATTGATGAAATCCATAAAATTCCACATTTTGGTCCCCCAAGATACCATAAAACAATTGCAACAAGAAGGAAACAATATTTTTGGCTGAGAATGAAGAAATACATTGTTGAGTATTTTTATAGATGCATGAAATACCAGTAAGTGAAGGTTGAATATCAACACCCAATATATTTATTGGAACCTTTTCCAATTCCAAAATGGAAATAGGAAGCGGTAACCATGGATTTTATTACCGGTTTGTCAACCACTTCAAGAAAGCATGATTCCATCATGGTTGTGGTGGGTAAATTTCCTAAGGTAACACAATTTGTTCCAATAAAATGTACTTACAAGGCTAATGGGATAGATATAATATTCATACGAGAAATATTCAAATTGCATGGGTTACCCAAAGCAATTATAGCTAATCGTGATACAAAATTTACTTCTAATTTATGGAAAATTCTTTTTGGATATTTGGATACATAGTTGAACTTTATTACTACCTACCATCCACACAAAGATGGGAAAACATAAAGAGTAAATCAAGTGCTTGAAGACATGCTTTGCATGTATGTGATGGACAAACCATCCAAGTGGGAAGATTCTCTACACTTGGTAGAGTTTGCATTTAACAATGGGCAACAAGCATCATTGGCAATGAGTCCATTTGAAGCTTTGTATGGAAGGAGTAGGACACCAATGATTTGAGATAATCCAGTGAACAAAATTGTGCATGGGAAACAAAATGATTAAGGAATGGGACGAGAGGTTGCAAAAGGTATCCCAAGATAAACTAAAAAGCTATGTAGATAAGAATAGAGTGCATAGGGAATTTAATGTTTGGGATCATATTTACCTCTGAGTGAGTCTAAGGAAAATTTAATTTAGGATTCAAAGTTGTCCTAATCTATCACCAATATATTGTTGTCCATTTGAAGTGTGAGATGATAAGGCCAGTTGCATATAGAATTGCATTGCCTACTAACATTAGAGATGATAATGTTTTTACATGTTTCTTTGCTTAAGAAATATATACTTGATCCTAACCATGTGATTAATTGGGATGTAATCTAAGTGGAACCAGAGGGAGAATTCCAAACATCAATGCATCCTTGATAGGAAAGTAACATTGCTCGAGTGTATAGCTTTCCCATAAGGAATGAATATCAAATTAGAGCCAAGATGCAATCTACAAAGGGAACCAAATAAGTAATTATGCACAAATATATGTGTAAGAGTGTATAACTCCTATTTGTAATCATTCCTAAGCATAAAAAGAGACAAACAAATGTCATTTCTTATTAGTTTTCTCAAGTTGGTTTCTAAGATAAATATTTATGTAATTTTTGGGTATAAGATTAATGTCATAAACATTATTTTTCTTCATTTAAATGATTGTTTACCAGTAATATAAAGTCAAAATTGGTGCATATTGAAATAAAAAACAAAGAGAAACATTTTAATTTCCACAACATTAATAAAAGTTTGAACTGATGAATCGACTCAACCATAGGTTGAGCGATTGTGGATCATTGAGCGACACTGCATTTGTGTCCTAATGCAGACACATCTATAACCCACTGATGCGTATTCCTATATAATGCATAAATGCCTACTATTAGATGGCGCACCAATGCACCTCAACATAGAATGCATTAAGGAAAGAAATCCCCCCTCATTAAAAAATATCTATATATTACTAACCTATTCATAACATCTATAATTTTTTATGGATGATATTTTTCAGAATTTTCCAAATCTTATAAGATTAAAAACCTTTGTTAAACATTATTTTCCTTTACAACATTAATCATTGTGTTGCTTTCACTACCAATCTACTTTATTAATGTTTCAATGATGTAATGCAATCTTATCAAAGTCACTATCACAATTGTAAAATTAAAAAGGTTTTGGTTGCACTAAGTACCTATCAAAATAAGGTTTCAAAAATCCAATAAACAAAATTTGTGATAAAAACTATGGTGATGGTTCTTACTGATTGAAAAAAAAACAACCATCCCAAAAATATCATTAACAATTTTGTAATAATTGGTTAGGTTTGTTGAGTGTCTATTTAGTGTCCTAAGATTATGATTATGATAAGATTATGATTTATATTTCATAGTTTGATAGAACTTATACTTTAAGATGCATTTTTTTATTAATTTATTTATTTTTGTCATAATTATTTTTAGTTTTTTTTTTTAATTATGAATTTAATTTTAGTTTTTTTTAATTATGAGTTTATAAAGCAAGATCATATTATAGATATTTTAATATTATTAAAATTAATAAAAAAATGATTTACATTTATAAAGATTTTAATGAATTTTTAGTTTGCAAAAATTTCAAAATAAATTAGGTTTATTTTATATTTTGTTTATTTGAAAAATGTTTTAATTTAGGATATAAATTTTTTATAATTTAAAAAAAAAATTTAATATAAAAATTTGTTTTTATTTCTTTAATAATAAAATCAATAAACTAAATTTCTTGAATATTTATGCCAAATCTGTGTGTTGAATCCAATATTTATGTATTACTTATTTACATCCCATGTAAAACAATGTAACATCACAAGCACTTTAACCTTATTTTTTATTATTCATATTATTGAATATTTATGCTAAATCTGTGTGTTGAATCCAATATTTATGTATTACTTATTTACATCCCATGTAAAATAATGTAACATCACAAGCACTTTAACCTTATTTTTTATTATTCATATTCATAACTGCTTTATATGTTATGTTTACATCACTTAGTTTTC
Source organism: Pseudotsuga menziesii (assembly GCA_001517045.1). Classification (NCBI taxonomy): domain Eukaryota; kingdom Viridiplantae; phylum Streptophyta; class Pinopsida; order Pinales; family Pinaceae; genus Pseudotsuga; species Pseudotsuga menziesii. The sequence continues at coordinate 495,160 of LPNX010912177.1, read as the reverse complement.
AAAATACTAAGTGATAAGAATTTATCTAAATTAGCAAATTGTATGTTTTTTCTACACATTGATATTGAAGGACGAAAAGACGAGAAAGCATCACAAAATTCAACGCATACATATCTCCATTGAATTAACCATATCCAAAATATTATAAAATCAATCCATGAGATTTGAATATTATAAAATCAATCCATACATATCCAAAATCCATTGAAAAATTCAAACCATACATTATCCTAAATCCATGGAATTAATAACTTAGAAGGTATTCATGAAATAACTTAGAAGGTATTCATGAAAGATTATAGTTTGGAATTCATGAAAGATAACAAGAAGAGCTGCAGGGCAGCAAGTCCCTGCCTTAAGAATTTATTTTACATAGATTTTCCAAGTCCATATTGAATGACAGTTTTTGCGACTAGTTTATATTAAATGATAGTTTTTGCAGTTGGGCAATGTGAAACTGAAAGTAAGTCCTATAGCATCATAAATTCTCTTGGAGATTTCCTGTAGAATGAGTTCAAATCTGGAATTTTCAATTTCATTTTTTTTCTCTTTTCTACTTTATTCCCTCAACTCCAATTTTTTTTTGAGTGCATTCATAGACAAATGGAAAACAAAGCGATTATGTTTATTTTGCAATATTCAAACAAAATGCATTAGATGGAACACACGACAGCATGTCAGGTGATTCCTTCTTGGATGATAACAATGAGCTGGATCACATGAAGAGGTAATCTATTTCTGTGTAGCCATATGGCCAATGCGACTAGATCAGTGCATGAAAAACATAAAAACATGAGAAATCATGCGCTAAAAGCCACAAAGAAGAGGGAACTAGTCCACTAGATCGCTCAGATCTTTTCACCGCGCACATATTTAGGGTTTAATGTAATCATAGGGAAACCATCTCATCATCTTATCACCACTTGTCAACCTCAAGCATGTTTTACCAGCTCCATGAATTAGAGATCGCAGATCACTGACAACTGCCAAGGTGAATTTAAGATTGGTATTAACAGCCAAGGTGAATTTCAGATTGGTATTAACTACTGAACTTATAAATAAAAGAGATATAGATATAAAAGAAAATTTATTAATTAGTTCGTTGGGAAGCTAAATTACATGTATTCAAAAAAGGAAAAACAATTTTTAAACCGTTTGAATTCGGGTGTGAAGCTTCTGTTGTTTTTTGTTCTTTAAAATAATTTCAGATCAAGCTAACCTTTTCTTTGCCAAAGGTCCCGGGCCGACATTTTCTTTGTAAAGAAAACGAAGTCTGCGGCCATGTCCGCCCCATAGCTTTACTACTACATTTTACTGTCCCATCACCAGTACACTGCCCAAAATAGATTCCTGTAAGTTGCATTGAGGAGGTTACTTCCCACCCCATTACTATCAATTTCGCATGATCTAGAATTCCCGTATATATATGCAGTTGAGTGAATATATATTGTTGTCGAGTGAATGTCATGACTGCAACGTTCTTGACCTAAAAAAATGATTTTTTAAAACCAAAATCGCTGGTAATTTTCACACCAAAACAGAATTACCAAAACAAACTATATTGCATTACTGAAATGTGGATCCTTGTAAATGCAAAACTAGGAAATACTCACCGACAAGCTGCCCGCTCTTCCACTGAAGTTTTCTTGCTCAAACGCCTGTCAGAGTGCGGATTCCCAAGCACATATATAAAATTTAATGAAAAAGCATACACCATGACACGTATCACCTACTATGCATGCAGTTGCCAACTGTGGACAAGATTATGAAAATCTTGTAGCATAGGCATGACAAACACGAACAAAAAACCAGAACTTCAAGCTCTTTCGTTGAGTTTGACATGCTAACAATTCTTCCATTCATCAGAGTTCTGTTGTATGTACTAGTTCAGAGTTCCGTTGTATGTACTAGTTTAGTAAATGAAGCTGACATAACTCTTTCAGTAGGAGTTAGATTGAAGGAAGGTTGTCGTATTAATCTCAACAGTGATCACGAAGCTCAGGTCTCCATCGACCCATTCCTCTTCTATTTTCAAAGTTCATGTTAGATTTGTTGAAATTGTTTTGCAATTCCAGTCGTACCATGCCCCATCCACCGCAACAATCCAAGCAATCTCAGCTAGCCGTACCATCCAACTCGCAAGCAAGCCACAAGGGAGTAAGTCTACCTCACCCGACATCTACAGTGAGGAAGCTCCGTTTGTTTCCCGTAACATAAAAAGTTAAGTAAAAGTTTATCCAAAGGATCTAATAACCCAGGGCAGGCGCTTAGCGGGTTCGACAGGGCATCCAGCCTGGCAAGGGGTATTCTGCTTATCGCTCAGCTAGTATTTAGGTTATTGTAATGGGCTACGATCCAGTTCAAAACTCGTACAATTCTGCAAAGACCAACAAATCGAAAGGCAGTGCTATTTAGCACATAGCCAACTCTACTCTAGATTGTGGCACATAAGGGAAATGCATCATATTTTGCTGCGATCTATATAGGTTTCTATTTTGATACTTTTTTCACGATTCACTGCTGCAGCTCAACAATATTAATAACTTTACAGGAGGTTTCATACCTGCAAATCTATGTACATTGCTTGTGCTTAATTATTTAGATGTTAAATTACCTAATACAAATAGCATCCAATGACAAATCATTTAGAAATCGAAATGACAAATAACATATTACAAATAGAAGCCGACTGGGTTTGGAAACATGGATAGCAGTATTTCTTAAGAGGTATAGGGACTCCATGTTTAGCTATTTTAGGGTTTTGTTATTACTATTTATTTTTCTCTTAAACTAGGAGTGAATAAATCACTTTTTTTTTTGGTTATCTTGGAATTCCTGTTTTGTTTGCAATTGTCTGAGTCGTCTAAATATCGTAATTACTACTTTTCCCAGTGTTCATAACCCATGCTTGATTTTGGGTTTATACTCCCGGTTTCCTCGGAATAGTTGCACTACATATATTTTGAGTGCTTGTACAAATCCCTAGCTCATAAAAGATCTAGGTCTAAAAATCTAATTCTTAATTTTTCGTTACCCAGTAATTATGTACAGTTTCATATAAATTCTCTTTTACGTTTACAGTAGTATGGTAAAAAATAAGCAAAGACGATTGCAGAACTTGACAACAAAACTAGGGTAAATTTGTCATTACTACACAAAATAATAAAACATATAGCTTTCATGCTTTGACTCGGCTGGTGAAACATTGCTACAGTCAGGCTATAATCCGAGCTGCATCTCAATTTCGAACAAAGAAACAAAAGAATCTTGATTATCCTACAAATTTTTGATTATCTGTGCATAGTCTGAGACTCAACTTGAAGGAAATGCAGCTAGCGTGAGGGTGGTGATGGTGCGAGACAGGCAGTGTAGCAAAAGCGATGGCGTGGAGAGTATGGGAGTGAAGAATATATAAAGCAGCAAAGGCGATGGCATCTTTTGAAATACCGAAACCAAAAAGATGCTAGAAACTAGTTCCATCAGTGAAGTGAAACGATTGAGAATTAAAACTTACTTGCCTGGAGATAGAATTCTTTCTTGCCTGGATAATTCTGTTCGCTCGGGTAAACACCCATGCCTACATCTACATGGGTGAATAGAGAAGTTATTGATGCTCCTTTTGAAAGCTCCAGGATGCTTTTTCCTTGTCTGCAGGCTGTTTAATTGATAGCTCAATGCCAATTTATCAAGCTCGTCTTCACCATCCAGTTAGGGGCTGGCATCGTTGGGCTAAATAGCAGCTTGGGGTCTACACTCAATAGCTAAGGAAAGTTTAGGTAATAGCCCACACTCAGGTCGCTTGAGACCATATATTAATTTGGGTATGGTTGGTAAATGGCTAGTATGCCACCGGCCAGGGTCCAGCCAGGGTCAGGGATTCGATATGCACCTTTAATAGTTGCTGCCATCTTTGTTTCCTTCTCTATATGGGATCATCCACTTACAATTGACTTAGAAGAGATAAATATATGGGATCATCCACTTACAAACAATTGACACTGAAGAGATAGATGGCAGAATAAAACAAAGACTTAAAGATGACCTCGACCAGTTTCTTGAAGGAGAAACTTTCATGGCGGCGTCCACATTGAATCTAGAACCTGCTTACCAAAAGAGAGCAGCAGTGCACAGCAGTGAAGGTGCTTACCTGAAGAGAGAAACAGTGCACAACAGTGCAGGTGACCAGCAGCATCAGTGCAGGGAAAAGGCAGTGCACAACAGTGCAGAGGAAACAAATAAATTGACCAGCAACAGTGCAGAGGAAAAGAAGAGGCGGTGGATAGAAATGGTCGTGGGTGAAGGCGGTGGGGTGGCATAAGTTGGAGTGATCAAGTTGAGTCCACTAGCATCTTATGTTATGGATTAATGCTAGCTTAAATTCTAGCATTAATTCACTTGCAAAAAGTTTAGGCCTCTGCGACCATCTAAAGATCTATCTTTGACATAGTATACCTATCAATATATTGAAGAACTCATTAATGAGCCTTGGGAAGAGGCCAAATAAGAGGTCCAAAAATCTGATTGGATGAGAGAATTTTAGTGTTGAACGGAACTATGATAACTTAGGTTAAATGCTTCAATTTGATTTTGGTTTTTGTGCATAGTAATGAAAACGGCGGCAAGCCGATTCATATAGTCCCTGCAGCCCCAAGGCAGGGACTAATAAAGTAATTATATTTTAAGGTTTCAATTGGGTGTAGAAATAGGCAACTTTTTAAACATATTTAATATTATGTAAATGGAAATTTCATTGAGGGTAAACAATATGGTTTTGCCTCTGGCACTTGGGAAGTTTTATGGAGGCGGTCTTCCGAGGCCATGGGTCTACGGCGACGTGAAGTTCAACTCAGAGAGAGCCGATCCTCCATCCCCTCTCTCGGCCCCACTTCTCTCGTGGGCAAAAGAGGCTCACTGGTCTATGGGCGGCCACTCCTCCAAGAGAAAACGAATGTAGGGGAAGATTGAAGGAAGCATCAAGAAGCTCAGAGACATTGAAGAAGAGGAGGAGAATGAAGCTGAAGATCTTGCTGTCTCAGGGGTGTCTGAGGCTTCTAATCCCAAACCGGCCCTTTCTACAGTTGTCGATGAAGGTATTGATAGATGCGGTGAGGTAAATAATGAAACACCTTGTGGAAAAGGTTCTACGGGATTTTGAACCCGACCAAAGAAGTCGAGCAAGCATGATATTTGTGATAAGGCGCAGAAGAGTGGTCAGAATAGATTAGGTTTACCGAGGCTTCTAGCGATGTTAAAGCTGTCGAAGAGGATGCGGGGTTTAGGGTTTCTCCCAGAAATAAGAAGAGGAAAGGAGAGTCAGAAGACGGAGGAGTTGAGCCCGAGACTGCCAAGTGCGACAAATCTGTGAGAAGTAGCGGCCGTATTTCATCTTTTGTACCGGATGAAAACTTGATCTGCAGGTCGGCGGAGTGGTCGAAGAGAGGTCGCATCCACTTAATGGCGAGCTCAGCTCTTTGCATCGACCTCAAATCAATCTGGAATGGGATATTTGCTTCCAATCTCTCCTCGGAATCTGGAGCTAGGGTAGACATAGACAGGTTTCAGATATTTATAAAATTGACATCCGGGAAGTCGAATATGGTATGGGTTCATGGATCTGAATCAGTGGAGACACTAAAAGCAGATCTCGAGTGAAGAGAGGGTTTTCCTAGAACCTCTTTCTTCTTCCTCCATGAAGGCAAAATATTGCAGGAAGATTCTAGGCTGACAGATTATCAGATCTCAAAGAACTCAACCATTTTTTTGCTGCGCCGCCTAGGGGGGGGGTAGAAGGAAATAAAAGACCCTCCGGTCCTTTGTCGTATAAAGAAGCAACTCGACCTAAGGGACCTCTGACAACAACCTCTTCTTCTCCCCAGAACAATCTATATTTTGTGGAAAAGATGGAATCTACACCAACACTAGAGATCAAGAATCCTCAGGTAACAAAACTTTTCAGTACGCTACAATCTATAGCCGTCATTTGTCATTTTAATGGTTTTTGGCCCAGATCTTTTGATCTCCATCAATGCGTTTACACAAATTGGACAACCAATTGTCAAATCCTCTTATGTTCCAAGGGATTCTTTGTAGTTCAATTTGAATCTCAGGAAGATTACCAAAAGATGCTAACTCAGGGACCTTGGTTTTGGGGGAGAGCTAGGCTCTTCATAACACCCTGGCTTCCAGAGTTTGATTCAAACTCCATGCTGGTAACCAAGATGCCAGTGTGGGTGAGGATGCCATATTTACCTCTACCATTTTGGCACCATTTAGTATTGGAATACATTGGCAATCTTCTTGGCAGGTTTATCAAAAGTGATAGTGACAGGAAAGAACATGGATTATTTACCTATGCAAGAATTTGTGTGGAGATTGACCTCAGCAAAGGACTCCGGGATAGATTACAGCTGAAACATAAATCTTTCAATTGGATTCAGAGGTTGGACTATGAAAATACTACTTTTAGATGCAGATTCTGTCATTTGACGGGTCACCTCCAAGACACATGCCCTCTTCCTAAAAAGTTCACAAAGAAAAAAAAGGGGCAGACTTTTAACCGTAAGAATTGGCAAACAGATTACGCTCCGTCTCTAGATGGGGACGAGGAGAGTGAAGACGAAAGAACAACCAGAATTATAGAAAAATGAGGAAAATATGATGAAATCTGAATCAATGGATGCACAAACACTTGAAAAAAAGAACTATGGTGCGGAAACACTATCAAATGATGTGAATCCTACGGATGCTTCTTTTAGTGGACTAAAGCGTGCACATGAAACAGAAAGCTCAGATTCTGATAAAGATCTAGTTACTATTCAGCAGCCAGGGAAGATGGCAGGTAAACAATTGATCGTAACTGTCACTCCGCAGGATGGTTGGACTGAAGTGAAAAGAAAGAAGATGGGGAAAAAAGGGAAATTAGAGGCATATTTTCATCCTTGAATACTATGTCCTATGATGTATTATAGTTTTATCTTTTTTCATAGACCTTTGGTCTATTTTTTGACCGCTTGCTTCGGCACTTGAGCTAATTGCTCATAATGCATCTGCATCTACAAAATGTAATTTTGATTCACTTCGGCTGAAATAAAATTACGCTCTTTTTTCAAGGAAAAAAATTAATATTATGTAAATGATATATATTTGAAATTTGTGGTAACTCAACTAAGGGCAATTTTTCTTTCACAAATTTGCTAATAAGCGAAAAAAAAAGGAGAAATACGATTTGGGAACATAAAAAGAATGGTAAATATTTTATTCTAGGTTTTAATAATTTAGCTGAGGAAGGAGTTTAGTATTTTAAAGGTATTTACTCAAAATCAAAGATAATTAATTTAGTAGATATTGTGCAATATGTCCGAAATATCTCAAAATGAGTTAGTGACGAAGATAATGAGTCTCTGCTCTCTCTAGTCACTTTAAATGAATTAAAGATTGTAATTGGTTTGAGTAAAAAATATAGAAGCCCATGCCTTGATGGGCGGGTTTCTGAGTTCTTTATGGTGTTTATTGACCTCTTGGGATCTAATCTGCTAAATATTATAAATGAATCTAGGGTCAAGGGAAAATTACATTCTTGTTTTAATTCTACTTTTATTGTGCTTATTCCAAAGGTTGATAATCTCGTATCCTTTGGATATTTTCATCCAATTTCCTTATGCAATGCTATGAATAAGATTATATCAAAGACAATAGCCGAAGGAATAAAGTCGATATTGTTTCAACACATATATATGGAGCAATTTGTCTTCCTGAAGTACCAGAATATTTATGATGCTATGGGGATTGCACAAGAATTCCTTCACTCTATGAGTGCTAATAAAGAAATAACAAAGGTTATTAAGTTAGATTTGGCTAAATCCTATGGCTTTATATCAGATTATTCCTTATTCAATGCGGTTTCTTGTTGGGATTAGTTAATTGGATATGGGTCTATGTGATATTGGTTAACTTGCTATTCTGATTAATGGATCAACTTCTAAATTGTTCCTTCCTTCAAGGGGATTACGACAAGGATGTCCGTTATTCCCTTACCTCTACTTGTTTGTTATGAAGGGTTTGAGCAGATCTTTAAACTATGCAAAACAACTTAATTAGATGGAAGGAATTAAATTTGGCGAAGATGTGAGTGTAACTCATACTCTGTTCATTGATGCCATTTTTCTCTTCTTAGGGGACTCATAGGAGGATGATAGAAATGTGAAAGAGATCCTAGATGATTTTTGCAGGGCTACGAGAATGGAAGTTAATATGGGTAAATTGGCTTGCTACTATGAAGGAGTGGATGATCAGAGTTCATTAAAATTTAAGGAGCTTTGGACTACAGAGTAACATAAATTAGCAGATGGCCTTAAGTACTTTGGATTCTATCTTAAACTTAATAATTATTGTATAACATATTGGGAATGGTTGATTAGAAAAGTAGAGGTCATAATTGGTTTGCGGTGAAACAAGTTCTTGTCTAGAGGTGGGAAAGTCATTCTCATTCAAGTAGTGTTAAATGTTATTCTTGTTTACTGGATTATTATAGTGCATATTCCTAGTGCATATTCCTAAAGAGGTTTTAAACCAGTTAAGGAAAATCTTCTATCAGTTCTTATGGAAAGGGAAAAATGCTCAAGGTAATAATTGGACTGCTTGGAACTCTATAGCCAAGCCTAAATTTGAAGGAGTTGGGATTTATTAAAGGAATTATTCAGGTTTGGAAAGGGTCTAGTTTCTAAGTCGGTTTGGAACTTTATAACAAATGAAGGTAAATGGATAAGAAGCAAATATTTAATGGGTGCTCCTATTGAAAGATGGATAAGAAACTATAATAAATCGTATAAAGGAGGTTCGATGTTCTGGAAAGCAATTGTTCAGTCATGTCCCGTAGTGGGTGATCTTTTGGCTTGGAAGGAAGAGAATGTGTCTCAGACATTGATAGGGAAATAAAACATAATGGGGTGCAACAATAGAGTTAAGTTATCTAAATATCTTCAGAGACAACTTAATTCAAAGGGGGTGTTTACTATTTAGGATGGGGCTATAGCTTTTGGTCAGTTAAGAGATTCTCAAATATGGAAACTAAATAATGAGTTAGATCTTTCAGGAGGCTTGAAGGATTAATGGCTCGGATGGATGGTAGAAATGGGGAAAGGTTTTATAACAATATCTTAAGACTCTGATAGTTTCATTTGGATAGGGAATAAGGTTGGGGAATCCTATCCAGTGAAGCTGGCTTACAAGTGGTTTTGGGCAACGATGGAAATTAATAAAGAATGGTGGTGGAAGGCTATATGGAAATTTTTAGCTTCGAGGAAATGTAAAATCTTCATGTGGATTACTTTAAAAGTAAAAGTGTAACTTGGGATAAGTTAAGAAAACGTAATTTTGAGGGTCTAAGCATTTGTTTGTTGTGTATGAAAGAGGAGGAAAATATAGAACTCCTTTTTAATCAGTGTGAGTTTTCTCATCAGGTCTGGAAAGGCATTAAGGAAGGGATCAAGATTGATGAAATCTCGAAAGAAGGAAACCTGAGTTTGAGAAACCTAAGTTAAAACCTATTAAATGTATTCCTTTCCTTGTTGTTTGGGGTATTTAGTGTGCTAGAATTGAAATAATTTTTGAAGACATGTATATTCCATACTTTGTGGTTGTTAGTCAAATCCTATCTATGATAAGTTCTTTTATGGAAAAAAAACAAGGAAGAGAAGGTAAGGATCCCTATACTATCTATTTGGATCACAGGAGTAGAAGTTTTTTTATGGGGCATGTAAAGATCAGATCTGTGGTTTGGGGGGTATCCTAGTAATCTATGAGACTCTCTCTATCAGTTTTAGACCTAATCGTGGTTCGGGAAGGAATAATAAAGTAGAAGGTCTTACTTTAAGACAATTAATGAAGATTGGTTTAGAGGAAAACATCAAAGATTTCTATGTGTTTGGGGATTTTTAACTTTGGGTGGCCTTTATGAATAAGAAAAACCAACTTTTGAACATTAATCTTCAAGGATTAAGCAATAATATTAAAGATCTTGTCGGTACTTTTAACTCTTTCTGATCTTTCCATATTCTCATAGAAGGGAATGATGTTGCAGATTCATTGTCAAAATAAGGGTTGGAACTACAGGAGGGTATCATCAACATTTCAACTACTCAGAATGGAAAGACCTCTGACAAAAGAGTTTCTCTTGTTCTTTAAACAAAAAAAGAAAAAAACAACTGTAAATGCATATCTAGTTTTGAAAATGAAGTCGTGGTGATAATAGCTTGGAAGTGTCAAAGAGTACAGGCTTTTAGTGAATAGAAAAGAACTGTGATTTCAGGCATTATGTGATCCAGCAGTATGTCGAAGACTTCAGGATTAGTCCTGATATTTCTGGCAGCATGTGGTCTTGCTAAAAGTTGTTATGGGTATTTAGGAGAAGGGAGAATAACTCGGTTTTGTGTTCATATGAAATGTTATGGATGAAACTATATGTTAAAAAATAGCTTTTAGATCATGAAGTAATGCAATTGTTGATTCTAAAGTTTCCATCAAAGAGATAAAATTATTTTAAACATGGTACTTTATATGAATTTCGGAAGACATCCAAGTGTTGCAAAGTTTTCTGAGAGTGCAATGCACATGAAGTATGTATATGATTTTTATGCAATGATTAATAATATATGATCTTTTTCTTTGGAAAAAAAACTCAGGGGTAAGAGAAAATTTTAAGGATCCATAATTTTTTCAAAGTGTAGAAACCTTGGCAAATCTTACTAATTCTTAAATTTGCAACCATATGATGTTTGCCGATTTTTTTTAATATTCAAAATTCTAAGAACTTTATAGAGTTATTGGACAAGTTTGGGAATTTTTAGAGTAAAAAAAATTATCCCATGGAATTTGGGCAAAGAATATTTGAAAAAAAGGACAAATTGACAACATATATTTGGAAAAAATGTCAAAGCATAGCCTATGGGATAAGTTTAGCCCCTAAAAGTTTCCTTACTAAGGGTTGAAATGTTTCAATAGGAACTTAGGAGAGTTAGAAATTAAATCTTACATTAAATAAATTAATTAAAATGATTTATTATATCATAAAACGAAATATATCAATAATAATTCTAACAAAGATAACGTAAATTAACATTTACTAAATTAATAATCTAATAAGGATTAGTTATCCAAGTATAAATATAATATATAACTTAAATAATAAAATTTTACAATTTTTTGTGTGAGAATGAGTAAAATATTTTTGGTTTAAACTCCAATATAAGTTGTTGCAAACATAGGTTTCTCTTGGATCCTCAAAAGGTAATTAACGATGGCAGGTGTGTGGGAAGGAGGTCATCCTAGGTCCCAAAAGAAATGTAGAAACAAAATTTCCATAATGACTTGGGCACTCAATAAACACCAAATTGGAAGTATGAGAATTGTATAAAGGCCTTCACATCTAAAGGAAAAGGGGATTTGATCGAGGAAGACATTCATATACAATATTAAGAATCATTCATTGCAAAAAATTCAAACCCCTACTTTATTATGATTGGTGCAAAGAAACCTTCTTAAGCACTTGACAAGGTTGATCTCTACCATGTCTTGCATACAAAAAATGTACACTTGTAGATACCTAAGCAAACAAGGGACCCATACTCCCAATGGGTATGTGAAAAACAAATGGGGAGAGTGTTACCAAAATCCCCCTATGACATGTTTGAAATAATGGTGAGCTCATATCTCATTCCCACTTGGTACTCTATACAATTCTAAAATTAGAGAAATTAAAATCATCTACATCTCCATTCTATTGCTCCTTACCATCAATTGTGCAAACCATTATGAAGAGGATAACAAGAATGAAAAGATTGTTGCATGGGGGTTTAATTCAACGGGAAGTATGGTTAATATACTTTACATTGGGATATGTAATTTTATTATTTTGGTGTTTGGTGAATGGATATGATAAAGGGTCTAGATAGCGTTGAAGAAAGTATATCCCCTCCTACCCTATTGCTCAATCACATATGCCTCTATTGGTGTGGGCTTCATGTCGCTTCTATGCTAAGAGTGAGAGTCTTGTGTTTCCATTTGCGTCTATATCAAACTAAAAAGGAGGAATCTATAGTGCATTGTCTATAATAATTTTAAGAATATGCATAACATACAACAATACATTTACACTAATAATCCAGGGGCAAACTTTGGAATCGCTGGAGGAGAGGACGCGCTGGGGTGTGAAGCAGGCAGATCTCTGACCTGGCGTGAAGCTGGGTTGACTGCAGGTTTCTGCTAGAGTGAGCTGGGCGATTCACTGAGGGGCTGCGTGCTCTGCAGGGCGAGGAGGTGATCATTGGGCTGCATGCATGATCAGGCTGTAGAGCTGTGCTGGACTGGCTGGGCTTAGGAGGCCTCCATGCTTTGAAGGGTGGAGCATCAATGGCCGAGGAGACAGGTGGGGATCCGTCGTCTAACAGATCGGAAGCCTTCGAAAGGATAATCTCTAACTCTGTCAATAGATCTAGAAAAAGAGAACTTCCGAAATTCGTTAAGAGAATAGAAGATGTGTCGGTGGTAGCTCTCCCACCGGAGGAAACAATTCGGGTTGCCCTATCATTGGCAGACCGCGCTCTGATCGGGCAGTTCACAGGCCTATGGCCCTCCCCTAAAACCACTGATAGTTGGGTTCAACGGAACTGGAGACCGCTAATAACTAAAAATGTTGCATCTTACTCCGTGGGCAGAGGATACTTCCTCTTTGATATCGAATCTAAAGATGACAAAGACCTAATCTTCAGAAATGGGCCCTACTTCATGGGGTCGCAAGGCCTATACCTCAACGGCTGGACACCGGATTTCGACCCTGAAGCTGACATTCCGAAAGCTGTCCCAGTCTGGGTCAGACTGCCTAACCTTCCTATGCACTGCTGGAACCCTAAATCTCTACAGACTATCGGGAACGCCCTGGGGAAATATATTGATATGGCCAGTCCAAAGGATCAATATGCATGTGCCTTCCTCTGCATGGAAGTTGACCTTGAAGCTGGGCTGCCAGAAGCAATAAATCTCACGGTGGGTAACTGGTCTCATATTCAAAAATTGGACTACGAGCAACTCCCCTTCAAATGCAGAGGATGTCACGAGTACGGGCACTTCCTCCGAAACTGTCCCAAATCTCCGGAAAACCAGCAAGAGAAGGGAGAAGGCTGGCACAGGGTGAATAGATCTAGATCAAGAACAAAAGTAGGAGGAGGCACCAAGAAAGGTGAGGGAAGCGGAGCTAATCCACCTGAAAAATCCCAAGAACCCTCAAAGTCTATAGAATCAGTGGAAGCAAGGGATGAAATTGCTGAAATAGAAGACAGAGCTAGTCAAGAAAAAACCAAAGAACTGGAGATAGTCATCTCGGATCAAGGGAGAGATAACGAGGAAGATACAACAGAAACTAAAGAAGGTGAAAGTCATGGGAAATCGGATGAAGATCCGGACTCGGAAGAGGAAGAGGAAGAAGAAGGGGAAATCGAAATAATAACCCCAAGAATGAATAAAACAAAAGGGAGGAAGACTAGAAAAGGAGAAAGGGAGCGAGCAACCTACAAGGACAAGCTGGAAGGGTCCCAGCTAACCTTGGAAAAATTGTTGAAAAATCCAAGAAACACCCGTCAGCATGGGCATGCCTCGAAAGGGACGCCCGCGAACACCAAAAGTAAGTAATGAAGGTAATTTCCTGGAATTGCAGAGGACTCGGTAGCAAAGGTAAGGAAGAAGCCATGATAGATCTAATATCCCTACATCAACCTGACATCTTGCTAATCCAGGAAACAAAGCTGGAGGAGACTGCATTCCTCCAAATTAGTAAAAAGTTTTGGAAAAAAAATGGAACTGCTGCTTTAAGCTCTAGGGGAGCATCCGGGGGTATAGGAACCCTCTGGGATGACATAAAATACGATGTTATGGACACCAAAATCAGCACCCACTGGATCCTCACTATGCTGAGACAAATAGACACCAACTCCCTGGTAAGTATTTTTAACATCTATGCACCTAACTCTTATGGTGAAAAAATAAACTGTTGGAATCTTCTCCGTGAAGAACGCTCTAATATGCAGGGTAATGTTATTCTGGCCGGGGATCTGAATCTCATCCTCAGCCTGAATGAAAAGAGAGGAGGCTCAAGATCTAGAGATCCCATCACTGACATGGTGGAAGATATCATTATGACCTGGAATCTTACTGACATCAAGCCTGCTACAGGCAAATATACCTGGACTAATAGGAGGTTCGGCCCCGGGCACATTGCGGCTAGACTTGACCGGTTTCTGATTCAAGACAATTTCCTCCTGCTAGGCCTGATTATCTCCTCCAAAATCCTTCCTTTTGGCGGCTCTGACCATAAGCCCATACTTTTGGAAATGGAGCAAGAAAAAAACTTGGGCCCAATCCCGTTCAGATTCAACTCCATGTGGGCCAAGCATGAGGATTTCTTAAAAATAGTAGCACGATCATGGATCTACCCGGTCATCGGCTCCCCCTTCTTTTTCTGGGAGGAGAAGTTGAGGAGACTTAAAAAAATTCTGAAGATCTGGGCCAAACTGCTCCCAAAGCCTAATGACTCCAAAATTCATGCTGCCCAAGCACTGGGGGTGCACCAGGCTGAAATGGAAGATAAGCTAGTGACTATAACTGATATCCAAAAGGAGACAAATCTGCACTTAACCCTCCACGCGGCCTGCAGGCAAGAGGCTAACTGGTGGCGCCTTAAATCAAGAATTAAATGGTTGAAAGAAGGCGACACAAATTCCAGCTTCTTCCATAAGTCGACAGAGGCCAGGAAAAGTATGAATAACGTTTCTGAAATTAAAGTTAATGATAAGGTTTTTAGTCAATTTGATGAAATCAAGGAAGAAGCATCTAATTACTTCAACGAGCTGTTTACTGATCAACCTACTACCAGCGACGCCCAGCTTCTTGATCTTGTTCCCAACGCAGTCACAAGCAATGATAATGATCTACTAAATAGAATTATTACAATGGATGAGCTAAGAGAAGCCATCGCTATCATGGAGGAAGACCGAGCTCCCGGTCCTGCCGGGTTCAACGTGAATTTCATCTCAATTTGCTAGAACATTGTTAAAATAGATTTGTTAAAAATGGTCAGAAAGTGCCAGAACTGCACCAAGATCGGAGGAAGTACGAATTCAGCCTTCTTGGCCCTCATTCCTAAGGAGAAAGACGCCAAGACCTTTGACAGGTTCCGACCAATATCTCTGTGTAATATTGGCTACAAAATCATCACGAAGATCATGGCCACCAGGTTAAAGCTTATTCTGCCAGGCATTATTCCGGAGAACCAAGGGGGGTTCATAAAAGGAAGGAAGATTTGGGATAATATTATCCTCGTACAGGAAGCCATTCACTCTAGCCATAAGAACGGAGATAAAGGAATGGCTGTGAAACTCGATCTGGCTAATGCGTTTGATAGAGTTAGTCATCCTTTTCTCCTCCAAGTAATGCTGAGATTTGGGTTTGCCCCCAAATTCGTCTCCTAGGTCCAGGCCTGCATCAGTAAGCCCTGGATAGCCCCCCTCATCAATGGCAGAGCTGCCCCATTCTTCCAAGCTTCGAGAGGGCTGAGGCAAGGATGCCCGCTCTCGCCTCTCCTTTACGCCATCCAGGCTTCGGTACTCAGTTTCCAACTGGAACACGCCATGCTAGAGCAAGAGCTCCCCGGCATACGGCTGGCGAGAGGTACCAAAGACATTAACCACTCACAGTTTGCAGATGATACCATCTTAATGGGAGGGGCCAGTCAGATTATTGCTCACCGGTTCAAGAAGGAACTGAATCGTTACTACCAGGCCTCCGGAAGTAAAATTAATCTCAGGAAGAGCCAGATCTTCGGATGGAATATTAATCCGAGGGAAATGTCAGCTATATCACGAATCTTAAATATGAAAGGAGTTGTAAATTGGGACTCCTTCAAATACCTGGGGGTGCCTATTGTTAAATCTAAACCCAAGTCTTCAAATTGGATTCCCATTGTGGAAAAGATTAAAACGAAAATAACAGGCTGGGGGACTGTTTGGTTGAATCTGGCGGGGAAGGTGGTTTTAGTCAAAGTTGTCCTGAACAACTATTTACTCTATCAATGCTCTCTGCTCCTAGCTCCTGTCAAAATCATAAGCCAAATCGAAGGATTACTGAAAGCTTTCCTATGGAATGGAGGGAATAAAGGAGAAGGCAAAAAATATGCTCTGATCAACTGGAATACTATTAAGCTACCAAGGAACGAAGGAGGCCTCCATATTAGGGATCTCAAAGCATAGAATTTGGCCATTGGGGCCAAACTACTCTGGAATATTCTCGAATCAAAGCCAACCTGGTGCAGTAGAGTCCTCAAAAATAAATACTTTCCAGGAAATAGACTCAGATGCTTAGAAGGAGAACACGTGAGCAAAAAGGGATCCTCCATCTTCAAGCTTTGCAAAAAATCGTTGCCCCACTTCATTGAAAGGTTACACTGGATACCAGGTAATGGTAAAACCATAAACTTCTGGCAGGATACGGTCCTTGGGAAATTTCCTCCTCATCTGCCGCGCCTGCAATCATGGATGGAGGAGAGAGGTTTGATAACGTTATGGAGCATCTCCAATTGGGATACGAACTACCTTTATCGCTGGACAGAGTGGATGCTGCCGGATTGTCCCCCTACGCTGGAGAATGAGAAAATAATGCTGAGCCATCATCTGGCCGGGACAGCTCCAATTTCCATCAATTTGAAAGACAAACGTGGCTGGGGCAACAGGTCTGGCTCCTACACGACTGCTGAAGGGTACAGCGAGTATGTTGCTTCATTCAACGTGCCAGTGAACCCTGCGATTTGGAATCATAATTGGAATAATAAAACTCTACCAAAAATTGATGTATTTATATGGATTTTAACTCATCAGCGATTGCTATCGGGAGAGAATTTGGAGAGAAGGGGGCACGCAGGCCCATTTCGATGCCCACTCTGTGTTGCAAATTCTGAAACAATTTCTCATTTATTTTTCAATTGTCCATATACCATATCAATCTGGAATGGTATAGTGCAGAATGAAGATGTCGGATTTCATTGGAATGGGAGTAACCAGGAATTTTTCATTCATTGGGAAAAAATGTATTCCGGCGAGTTGACTAAGAATAACAGGCTGAGAGCTTGCAGGCAGAAACTAGCCAAAATTGTTTGCTGGTGCGTCTGGAAAGAAATAAATCAAAGAATTTTCCAGAATCGGCACCAACCAGCATGGAAGTTAACTGTAATAATCAATGCTCTGCTTGGTGAGGTGGTGAGTAGATCCACGATCCCGACTAATAAAGCTGAGTTGACCAGTAAAGAAAAAAAGTGGATGCAAAGTCTCAAGATTCAGGAAAAAAATAGCATAGCTGTCAATAAAATGGAGGAATGGAAAATCCGAACGGATAATTCCCAGCTCGAGAATTGGTTAAAGGAAAGGAAGATTTTCAAGTTATTTTTTGATGGAGCCTCAAAAGGGAATCCAGGAAGAGCAGGAGGGGGTGGAGTTATTATAAACCCAAGAGGGAAAGCTAAAATAGAATATTCTTGGAGCATCGGACATGAGTCTAATAATATGGCAGAAGCCTATGGGCTTTGGCAAGGCCTCAAGCAGGTTCAGAATTTAGGAGCGGATGAAGTCGTGGTCATTGGTGACTCACGGTTAATTATTCAAGCATTGATTAGGGGAAGAAGAGGAAAAAATGAGAGGCTAGAAGGACTGTTAAAAAGAATCAGATATAAGGCTAAAAGCTTTAAGAAGATCGAATTCTTTCATGTTCTTAGGGAACTGAATAAGAGTGCGGATGAAGAAGATAACAAATTCATAGATTTAGGGTGTTCTGAACTCATGGTAAACTCGATGATTAGTCTGGAAATCCCTCCATAAATGACCATCATCTAAAGATGGAGTCTATTAGTGGTTTTTTGTATCGTTGATCAGTGGCCTTTAGCTGAATCTTTCTTAATAAAATAACTGTTTTTGTTTAAAAAAAACAATACATTTACACTAAAATGTAAATGAATAGCGAAGATATACTAGTCTATCCTTCTATTAATACAAGAAACAATGATCATGTAAGAAAAAAGAGACAAGAGAACAACAAAATAATATACTAGATATTTATGGTAAACCCTAAATGGGGAAACATCCACTGGAAGGATTGGTATTATTTATTCTTCATAAATCTTAAATAGTACTAGAGAGATCCACCCCACATATGCTTCACAATATTAACATGAGATAAATCTCAATAATATCCAATATACTCAAAGGCTCCCTCTCACCTTTGTTATATACCAAGAGGTATGGAAGAATTACATGCCAAAATACATTTGGGATACATGATTTTCCACTTCTTTATATAATGAGTGGTAATAGGAGAATATTTCTCCATGATGACGCATGTGTGATAATTCCTTTACATAAGATTGGAGTTATTTATGCCTTATAATGCTATATAAGACATCTTACGACATCATACTAGGCATCATTACACATGTACTATTAAAATTACACATTCCAACATTGTCATTGTTGGAGTGGTTGTTGTGTCCTACATTAATTGGAAAAAATAAAGCATGGGGTGTAGAGGTGTGCTTGGGAAACTTTCAAATCATAGTGTAGCATCATAAACACTATAACTCAGTGGAATCACTAGAAGATAGAATTTGAGAGGCAAGTGGAAAAATATAATGGTGTTAGGGATTATTTTGTAATGGTCATTATCCAATAGATGGTGTAAATACACAAATGGTATAAGAAATTTGATGCACTTATGGGTATTTAGCATCAAAACCAATTGGAGCTATCAGTGCAAAAAAAATTCTTCAAGAGATAGTTTGAAGAATTGTCTCTCATTTGGGATACCCTCCATCCTAAGTTTCTCCCCCTCTTGGAGATCCTCACTATATAATGGATCCCTCTATATGTGGCCTCTCCTTAGCCTCATAGAACATCATGGGGATGCAACATTCTCTTGCATTAGATTTTGGTGAAGGTGCATATGTAGTTCAAAAAAATTCCACATTGGATGAAGAGAAAAGTATAGATACTATTAGAAATGAGTTGAGGTTTCATGTGCAAGGATGACACCCAATTTGGGGAGGAAGGTGCGATGGGGGAGGGGGAAGGGCCATTCTTGATCTCAACATAAATATAATTTTAATATATGATTGGGGTATTGAATAAGAAACAAACAACCAAGTGGATCATTGTGCTTTATACCTTGGAATATATTTCAATTTCTCACTAGGAATTTAAAAATAATAATTCTCAGGGACTCCCTCGTGGAGATCACTCAAACAAGGAAAAAAGACGAATTAATCAATAGGTCTATCGGACGAATTCTTTGGTGTATTCTTGAAAATTCCTACAACACATTCTTGAAGACAAGCTAATGCATATAAGGCATGAGATAAACATGTAAGCTGACACCCTAACAAATAATCATTCTAAACTAACCCTAGGCACATTGATTCAAGGTGATAGCCAAACCACATTACATTGGATCCACTAAGTTGACATACATGCATGAACTATATATAAATCTTGTCATATGATGTCAATTGTCACATTTAATGGAGTGCTTAAATGTCTTAGACTGTCATTTCAAATCCCAATGCAACCCCATGGGTGATCACGTGAAGGTGGATAATGAAGTCCCTTTGGGATGCTTCACGACAGATAAAAAAGGAAGTAATATCTTCATTCACCTCATTCTTCTTGCAAAGAGTTTAGATAAAGTGGAGGATAATAAGTTAATGGTGTCTGTTTCCTATTATGAAATTGCCATCCCCTTAGATTTGGGAGAGAGGCTATCAGTGTTAACTGTGCATGGAAGACTAAAAGACATTTGGATTTTAATTGGAACCCGAACTGAGCAGGTAGACAAATAGGGAACAAGGCTTGTTTTGGAGAGATTTCAGTTAGCGGGACACTAGTGGAGATTAAAAGCAACACTCGACATGGAGACTAAGTGGGAGACAAAGATTGCATAGCTCAAAACAAGCATAGGAGATGTACCAGTAGATATCATGGATATTAATAGAAATATGTCTTGGGTGAATTTTCAAATCACATAGGTTTTGGATATTGTGAGGTATCTCACTTATTATACTTCATGTCTAGATACCCATTTATGAGATGTTGAAGGACACCTTCATGTTTATGGGAATTAAGTTAATACAATGATGGTTACACTAGAATGACATAATGATATGATGTTGGTTCATCAGTCAAGGGATACTCATCAAATTGGAAGTTGAAGCAACAATGAAGCCTATAGTTCAATAACTAGCCTATATCATAGTAGACGTCTCAAGCTCCAGTGGTCTGTTAAGCCCTAAATGTTGGCACATTAACCCCTATATTGTTGCTCATTACATATTATTGTTTTCATCTTGGGTCTATTATTTGTAATTTTCATTAGTATTATTATATTAGTTATGTCAACTTGGGTCCATTAGTTGTAATCATTCCTATTTGTCCCCTATATATAGGAAGGAAACCCTTTCTATGAATCATCTCATCTTGTCTTGTCTCATGTACTTAGGACATTGTGTAAGGAGGTTTCCCCCTCAAAGAGGCTTGCTATTCATCTATTTTCTTCATTATTAAGGCATGGATTACTCTTTCACGTCTATTTATGCTCTCTTCATGCTCTTTTTGGGGAATTTGTTGCTTAACATTTGCTATAAGATATTTGGACGATTCTAAAACAAGTCATCTTGGAATTTTCACCTTTTTTTCTAAGGGTTTCAGATAGCAAAACTTGGAACCCATCTAGAAAATAGACTGAACTACTTATGGTAAAATTTTGGATCCTGAATCATTACCTGTTTGGACTTATACCCTAGAGAAGTTAGGGTTTCTAACTATCCCAAAAGCTAGTCTCAAATAGGTGTTATAGGAAAAATTGGTATGTCTAGAGCATGCAAGACACAAATTGAGTGAGACTAGTTGTAATAGAAAGAAGATATAATGTAGAATTAGTTTTAGAGATTGAAGAATAAGATTCAAAAAATTGGACACAAGTTAGGTCGTACACTCTCGCTCTTTTGAAAAGGCCAAAAATAACATGTGTTCGAAATATTGTCACAACTTTTTTGACACAAAAAAATTCAATGAGATCTATGACATTGGAAAGAAGAGATATCACACTACCATAGGCCAATATGTTAGACTTAGAAGGGCCAAAATTTCAGGATTTGCTCTGATGCTATCAGTCTTCAAATCAGGGTTGGAAAAAGGTACGCCATTTTAAATTTTGAAATAACTTTTAGTAGAAGCATATTTTTGAGGTGAAAATAAGGTGTGATATATATTTATACTATTCAAAATTCCAGCAAAAGGAGGTGGATAAAATAATACTACACTCAATCCACCTAAGGATTCTTCCTTGAACTATAAATAAAGTGAAGACCTATCTTTCTGAATGTCCATGTTGGAAAATATGATTAAAGGGGACGTGAAAATGAGTAATTTACTTAGCTTAGAGGATAATATCATGGGACATATGGATAATAAGATGGAGGATAATATGAAAAGGTTTGTTAATATCCTACAAAATTTAAAGGAAAATATCCCTATAGGCGATGATGTGTCTCTGGGTACTCAGGAAGATAAAGATAATGTGCATGTTGAGAAACCTTCCATTAATAAGAATATTCCAAGAGGAATTGTTTATAATAATAGAAGTAACCTACAAAGGTCACCAATGGGTATCGAAATCCCCAAGATTGGCGTGCAGAAGTTCGATGGAAAGGAATCCATAACATGTATATTTGGATGGAGCAATTCTTTGATATACACTAGGTTCCAAATCTCCAAAAGGTACCCATTGCATCTTTATATTTAGAACCTGATCAATTTGTGTGGTACCAATGGATTGTAAATGAAAAAAGAACTCCATTATCTCTTAGTCCATTTTTACAGAAGAGTTGATATCATACCATGATGATGTTAAGATCAATTCCTTCTTTACACAATTGATAAATCTAAGGCAAAAAGGTCTAGTAAGCGACTCAACACATTCAGAAATTTCAAAAGTTGAGTCTCAGAGTGGACACCATACCAGATGATAAATTATTGGATCTCTTTATTGGAACCTTGAAGGATAACATCCAACATGAGGTGTTCCTCTTTGAACCAACATCCTTATAGAAGGATTTCATGGTGGCAAGGAAAAGTAAAGATATGGCGATGGATACTAAAAGGACCACTTCCAACTCATAGAGAGAGAATAATGTTCCTTATTCTAACCCATCTCAAAGGTTGACATCCCAATAACTAGATGAAAGAAGAGAAAAAGTTCTATGATTTAATTATGACAACAAGTGCAATAAGGGACATAAGTGTGGTGAGAAGAAATTATTCTATATAGATTACGAAGAGGAGGAAGCAAAAGAACATGAACCATCTCAAGCTGAAGAAATAAAAGAGATTACTCCTGAAGAGAATATTCCCACCATATTTTCATGCATTGGATGGAATTAACACTCCCCAAACTCTCAAGATCAAATGATATATCAAAAATAAAAATAAAAAGGAATAGAGTTGATTGATTATAGTAGTACTCATAATTTCATTCACTGTAAACTAGCCAAAACTCTCAATTGCTTTGTATATCTAGCACCAGAGTTTCAAGTAATGATTGAAAATGGAGGATTTGTCAATTTCTCAGGGAAATTCTACAATATCAATATTACAATGGGGGAATATGTATTGAATAGACCAATTATTTCTATCCCAATGTTGTATTTGGGGTTCAATGGTTGCATTCACTGGGAACGATGGCTTTCAATTTTCAATAACTTTTCATGAAATCTTCATGGGAAGGAAAAGAACCTGAATTAGTGGGTATCATAGGTAATCCAAGCAACGTGAAAAGCTCTAATGGTCTGACAAAATTGTTGAAAAAGGGACATCAAGGTATAATTGGATAATTATGCTCATTGGATTTTCAAACATCTAAGCCTCCTATTCCCATGGATCTCCAAAGGGTATTTGATAAACACTCCAAGATATTTGAAGATATTCCAAAAGGTCTTCCACCTACTTGATATTTTGATCATGTTATTCACTTAATTCTAGGAATTGTTCCTCCTAACATCAAACCTTACAGATACCCCTATGGCCAGAAGAGTGAAATTGAGCATATGGTTCAACAAATGTTATAGGCTGGCATAATTAGACCTAGCCAAAGTTCTAACTTTGCACCAGTGGTAATGGTACATAAGAAGGAGGGTCCATGGAATACGTGTATATATTATAGAGAGATCAACAAGATCATTATTAAAGATAAGTTCCCCATTCCTGTCATTGATGAATTGTTAGATGAACTACATGGAGCATCTTACTTCACAAAGTTGGATCTCCGTTCAGGGTATAATTAGATTAGAATGAAGGAAGAAGACATCCCTAAAACAACATTGAGATCTCATGAAGGTCATTATGAATTTCTAGTCATGCCTTTTGTCCTTACAAATGCACCTTCCACATTTCAAGGTTTGATG
This sequence comes from Pseudotsuga menziesii, assembly GCA_001517045.1. Taxonomy (NCBI): domain Eukaryota; kingdom Viridiplantae; phylum Streptophyta; class Pinopsida; order Pinales; family Pinaceae; genus Pseudotsuga; species Pseudotsuga menziesii. The sequence goes on along the minus strand of LPNX010912177.1, from coordinate 471,624 downwards.
AACTCCATTTTCAATCCCTTAGAAAAATTGTGTTAGTATTTTTTGATGATATATTAATCTATAACAAGTCTTGGGAAGAACATATTCAACATGTTGACATCGTGCTAAAACTAATAAATGATACATATTTATGTAAGAACTAAATTAAAGAGAATATATATATTCACATACAAAGATATATCGAAATAAACATAGTGATACAATAAATTTAGATTCTATTAAATGAATGAAACAAAACAAACTGTAAAACAATAACATATAGAATGGTGGTAGTTGTATCTCTGAGAAGAGATGTGGCGGTTACGCTGACCCATGACAAGATGAATACAAAATGAGGCTAGAGGGACTTTTATCAGAAATCCTTGGAGAGGCAGAAAACCCTAAACCTAACCCTAGGAGATGAATCATCATAAAGTTTGCGGCCCCAAGGTGGTTAGTCAAACAATCAACTTTCAGGCTCTTAACATTTTCATATAATCTATGTTTGGCGTGCTTGATAGCCAGTTGGAAAGGTCTATTCGAGCTTTGCAACTTTTGAATAGGGCCAAATGCATGTCATTGGAAACCATTTGGCCTCCAAATTGCTAAAAATCGTCGTTTAGGGTATCAAAATGACCTTGAAAGTTTCAGACCTGAAAAACCATAGAAAATTACCACAAAATTAAAAGAAAATTGCCAAAATGAAAAATTGTTTTGATCCTAGTGGAATAGGTGGGTGGCCATCTATACCCATCTGGATCACTAAAGGAGCAACAACTATATGCAAAACCTTCCAATTTTTTCTTTGGGGTAAAGGAGGTAGAGTATTTGGGTCATATTGTATCTAATGATGGTGTCAAGGTAGGCCCTAACAAAATTAAATCCAAGATGGACTAGTCGATTCCCAAAAAAATTGAAGAATATTAGAGGGTTCTTAGGTTTGACAGAGTACTACCACAAGTTTGTTCGTAACCATGTAAGAAAAAAAACACATTTAACACCATTATTGAATATGGAAGCATTTTATTGAACTCTCAAGGAAACTCAAGCCTTTGAACAACTTAAATAGGCAATACGTAAAGCTCCTATTTTCACCACAACAAACTCCGCAAAAACCTTCATTTTGGAATGTGATGCCTCAGGAAATGGAATCGGTGTTGTTCTAATGCAAGAAGGATGACCCCTTGCTTTTGAAAGTAAACCAATCAAGGGAAAGAACTTATAGAAATCCATTGATGAGAAGGAAATGATGGAAATATTGCATGCACTTAAGCAATGGTGTCCTTACCTAATAGGCATGCACTTCAAGGTCAAAACAGATCACGATAGTCTTAAATACTTCTTGGAATGGATACTATCTTTAGAAGAAGAACAAAAATGGGTAACCAAGATGTTGGGATATGAATTTGAAATCATCAATAAAAAAAGGAAACAAAATGTGGTGGCAGATGCACTCTCTAGAAAAGATGAGGATGTTGAGGCATTACTTTTTGTGATTTCGATTATACATCCCCATTGGGTAGTAGAAGCAAGGGAAGAATGAAGGAATGACAAATTTTTGTGGATGCTCATTCAAAAGATACAGAAGGATCCTAGTGTATGAAATACTTTTGTGTGGAAAAATGATTCACTATGGCATAGGGATTGCTTATATATATGTAAGAACTCCCAATTCAAGAAAAATATCCTTTTGGAATTACACACCTCTCATGTTGATGGGACTCATGATTCCTAAAAATGTACTACATGTTCAAGAAGGATTTCTTTTGCTAAGGTATTAACTATGATGTTCAAAGGTTTGTGGCAGAATGTTTGGTTTTCCAACAAAATAAGGTTGAAACAGTTAAGACCCTAGGTCTTTTACATCCATTAAAAATATATTGTCAGTGTTGGGAGGAAGCCTCAATGGATTTTAACATAGGTCTACCCAATTAAAAAGGGAATAATGTTATTATGGTGGTTGTTGATAGACTCACAAAGTATGGGCACTTGTTTGCACCCTCTCAACCTTTTAATGCAAGTACAGTTGATGTATCCTTCATGGAAAAAATTCAGAAGTTACATGGAAACCCAAAGGTTATTGTTAGTGATAGATATCTAAATTTCATTAGAAAAATTTGGGCTGAACTATTTTCTTGCTTGGGTACCTAGTTGGCTCACGATTAGTTGTCTAGAAACTATATTAAAAAACTTAAAATTTTGAATCATTTTAGAAAAATATCTCCCAACATTTTGTGGTTGGAAATTTAAGAATTTTTAAGATTCGCCAAGGTTTATACACTTTAAGAAAACTATGGAACCTTAAAATTTTCCTTGCTCTGTGATTTGGGCACTTATTGCATTCAATAAAAGTAATTTATCAAGATACTATAAGTATTGATCTTAGGAAGGAAAACTTAATTTAGTATTTCTCATAAAATATTTAATTCTTCCTACTTCTAGACCTCCTTAAAGAATCTCTCAACTATAATATTGTATGTTTCAAGATCGAGCATCTCTCCATTTTTTTCACAACATCATTGTGGACCATTTTTTACTTTGTTGAACATGACCTCTAAATATATTGCAATGCACTCAAAAGTCATGGAAATTCATGAAGCCATGACTCCGTCAAACATTTTTTTCGAGAGACTTACATGCAAGCTCAAATTTTCCAACTTGTCATACATAACTACATGGTAATTTTCCCACAAAAACCTAATATTCTAGCTAATGTATTGTTAAGAAATAGAAAAAGAACAACCCAATACAAGAACTTGTCGGAAATGATTAATACACATTCAACACAATATTCATATAATGATATCAATATATAGTACAGGGATGTAACCACCTCTAGATATAGATCTCGCTAACAACTCATCAATGGATAATGTCAGAGAAAAGGATAACAGCTCATAAGAGGTGATCTAGGAATTTTTTATTGTCTAAGTACTCACATTCTAACATTTATGATAGTATAATCATGCATCTTATTCTCTTGTTCCATATTATTTGAATTGCCACATGAAGGGAGAATGCTTATAATGGTAATTGAATTTGTTTTCAAATTAGCCATTTCCATTTGACAAAACAGTCTCACTTCTTCAATGGAAGGGATTTACATCATGTTTTCAAAGAAAGTCCGATAATATATTAAAAGTACATGGATCCTTTATAAATCAACCACTAATATTGATCAAAAGCAAAATCTAATGGAACGGGAAATGTAAAACACAATTATGTCTTGAGTGATCATACAAAGCAAGACCTGGGATTGAAAATGTTGGAATCAATTTATTAACCTTTGTTACCATTGGTCATTGAAGTAAAACATTCCATCCTTGCATTTCACCATTCTTTGAAGCGAGATAGTTGACCAAGGTTAAACGAATATGAAGTAAAGACCATAAAGCAAGTTGCTATTCCACAAGCGCATGCCCCTTACTCCTTATAGAAAGTGTATAAATATCAAGCGCATGCCCCTTACTCCTTATAGAAAGTGTATAAATATCACTGGAAAGATTCAAAGTACAGACCTTTTTTTCCAGGGAAAGTATATGTAAGATATTCCATCCAACACCCATAATGTATGTGTCTACAATATGTAAATAAACATATGAACAATTCTCAATTTTAAAATAGCATGTGTTTAGGATGTTGTGAAGAAGATCAATGAATCGTGAAGCTACAATACAATCTCTCTTTAATAAACTTGAATCAATTGAAAAAAATGACACCAATTTTCCATTTTCAAGTACCTAATATAATAAGAAAGATTTGTATTAATACTAATAATAGTAGGGCTTATATAATCAAATTTGTATGAGTCAACATTGCTCACCAAAATAGAGCCACAACATTATTACCATACCCACTTTGTGAATACCTAGAAATCATGTACTCCATGTGTTTACACCAAGAATTTTGTCAAATGCATCATGTGCATCCTCAATTCTATTTTTGATACCACACTTGACAATAATTTCCACTTAATCAAGACATTTGAGTGTTTTAGAGTAATTCCAAAGGTTTAAGCATTTGAACTTAGCTAAAATACCATTATGTAGCATGCCAAATACTCCTCTATACTATTGTTGTGGTGATGGAGCACTAAAAAACAACCTAATTGCCTCCTTGGTGCATTCAAAGGAAAAAAACAATGCTAACAAAGACAAATAGTAGAATTTAAGAAGACTAATAATGAATGCAAATCCGTCTAAAATGATATTGAGCACACGTCTACATGAATTACAACATTCCACTTGTACAATAAGTCATGCCCAACATGCATTCATCATAAAATAAACTCATAAGAGAATAAATAAACATAACAAATAAATGCAATAAAATTTTCATATTCATAGATAATAATGAGATACTTATCATTCTAATAATATTTTTTAATTGGATACAAACAAAGATTTTTCCACCTAAACAAAGGATCTTTTTCATATAGGTCACCCGAGCTAGGGATATGAATCCAAAAAGGAGAAATTATCCATTGAAAGGCTTAGAGTCTCTCATGCTCAGCCCAATTCCCATATGAAAAACTCACATTGAAGACATTATCGATCATAACAACCCCACTCATCTAGTATCTCTTCCCCCCATTGTACATAACACTAGGAGTGGGATCCCCTTCTCTACCGTAAAAATTCCCTCGAGCAACCCCCCTTCCCTCCAATTCTTTTGTATAGACTAACCATGGAATCTCTTGCTTAGTATATAAGGACTTCCACTCATAACCCGAGTTTCCTCTCTTTTCAAAAATTATCCACAAATCATGGTTTTGCAAACTCTGATCAAATAAATTTGTAATGATTGATTTTAGATAAGGCGTGGTAGCCTACCATTAGAAAGAAGACCTACAATCCCCCTCTCCTCTCTCCCCCTCCCCCTCCCCCTCATTTAAGATCTTGGTGTATATTTGCATTATGAATTTAGACCACATGCCTCCTCTTATGTCCACACATCTATTTTTTTAAAGACGTCTAAGCACAAGATATATGAGAAAAATAATGAACAAATATATGGGTTAAGACTTCAGTAAGGATTTCTTAACCCATCAAGGTCTACTTTATTTTTCTCTCATGGTCAAATAGCATCGTATCCTATTTTCTTCTCCCCCATTTGTAGCCTATCAATAAGGTTTATATTGTAATTTTAGTGGACATTCTTACAATGCTTTCACATAGGTCCAAACTTATAGGCAATATTAATAAGGTTTATATTGTATTTTTAGTGGACATTCTTACAATGCTTCCACATAGGTCCAAACTTATAGGCAATATACATTTTCATTTGCTTTCATAATCTAGGGTTCCAAAGTTGGGCATTACATTCTTTACACTCTATGGTTAGTTTCCTAATCACTTATTTCTTTTGTAAGTAAGGATTTTTATTACTTATAAAGGATCAAATTACAGCAAAATAAGCCATCACCCTATCATGAACAACATTTACCTGACTCTATGGCCATAACACATCAAAACAAGAGTGATTGTTCTAGAATATAACCTCGACAATCTACTTACTACAAAGTTCATACCCATTCCTTTACTTACCTTACTATAAAACACAACCTTACACTTAACATACCGTCGTTACATAGTTTGTTTACATACATAAAACCACTTAACATGTCGAAAATAGAGAGACCTTGGAAACATGGACACCCCTAAAAATCAGACCCACTAAAGCAAAATGCAAGGAAGGTCTGGAATGTGACCATGGTGCCTCCTACCCGCTAGAGGATGCTGAGTCGAGGGAACCCGAATGTTGAGACCCTGTAGAATGAAATCCATCTTCATATTCAGCGCTTTGGACTCTGCCTAGTTTCCTAATCACTTATATATCTTCCCTAATCCACCCTTTCTTTTCTTGGCTCTCCCACTTCTCCATTATTTTTGAGCTACTACAACTTGACCTAGACAAGTAAACACACAACACTTACTGTAGAAATCCTTTCCCTCAATATGGGTTGTAGTGAAGAAAGGAATTGTTTGGAATACTTTCCCCACTATATTGTTTATTTATACCACTTGATAAAGGAGCACTGTGTTAGCTGCCGCAGAGTCGAGAAACATTGTATGAAAATAAGGAAGAAATATGAGCTTTCCTCTAGCCAACTTGATGTCCTCAGACACCCATATCCCCCCTAATGCTTTCTAATGCTTCTCAAGGTATGACAATGATTAATAAAGAAAACGATCTCTTCCTCTACAATTTGAATTTAGCTTTCCAATCTCTTTGTGGCTTCTCAAAAACTTACTTTCTTAAACTTGTTAACAAAATTACCAACTAGTAATAATAATGCAGCTCTATGCAATCTAGTGCTCCTCCAAATACGCTTATTTCTTCTCTCAAACTAACTCTTCTTTTTTTGTAAGTAAGTCTCCAAATGTAAACATGCAACAATGTCTCTTCTCTCTAAGTCATTTTCAGGGTTTTTTTTATATCAAAATGAAGTAGACAAGTAGAGGAGAAGCCCACAATCAATTCAACCACATACAACTAAGAAAAAATCCAACACCATTGGAATGTTGTATAAACTCATGAGCATGGAATTGTTAACTATTAAAAAACACAAAACTAGAAGTTCCCATATAAACCATGATGTGAACAATATCTTATCTACAATACTCACAATCTAAACCTAAACAACTCATGCAACAATAATTTTTTTCATGATGCAAACAACCTCTTATTTACAACACTCGCAATCTAGACTAACCTCTTATCTACAACTCTTACAATCTAGACCAAAACAACTCATGCAACAATAGTTGTTTTCACTTTAAATTAAACGGCTACATACTTAAGCTCTAATAATAGCAATTATCTATTATGAACAAAAAATATACACAAAAACTAGTAATTATGTAATTTTCTTTTAAGAAAAATGGTTTAGGAGCTTTTTATAAAAATTGTGAGTCAAAAATTACATAGAACTGGGCACAGATTGTTCCCAAATTAGAACCTCATTCGTGACGCCAAGTTCTTCCTTTACCAACATATTTTTCTCATGATATTTCCCTGATCTATGATAACTATATCTCCTGACAAATTGCGCAAGTAAGAAAACAAAGAAACAAAACATTTGAAGAGAGAAAGTGAGACCACTATTAAGGTATCCAGTTTCTCATGATGACCTTTTGGTCGCAGACTAGGACACCACAGTCTAGATCCACACCCTTGTTAGCCACAATGTCCGCTTGCTGATTGTTTTCTCTTAGCAAATGAAGAAAGTTAATGGCTTTGTATTCATCAACCATGCATTTAAGAATGCGATGAGCCTTGGTCGTCGGTTTCTTACGATTCTTTAACAAGTTTCTTGCTTCCATAACAACCATCATTGAGTCTCCAAGGATAACCAAATCCTCAATGCCGAGGTTCCTTGCCAGTTCCAAGCCTTTGATTAGTGCTAACCATTCGACACCATTATTCGTCTTCTTCTCGATTCCCCAGGAATACTCTTTGATCTTGTTTCCTTTTGAATAAAAAATAACTCCACCTGCTCCAGCCGACCCGGGGTTGCCTCTTGAAACTCTGTCAAAGAACAAGGAATTGCAACCAAGATTCTTCCACCAGTTATTGAAATCCTCAGAATTCATTCTTACACGCCAGTTCTGTGTTTTGGGTCTTTTTCTTACCTGGTTCACATGAATAGAGGCGGCAGTTCCCAATAGACCGGAAACCCAAGCTCTTTCAACTGCACTCAACGGTTTTTTGTTAATATTGGTGAAGTTTCTCATGGATAAGGCCTCCACCCAAAGTTCCTTTACAAAGGGTGTGACAATTATATATTATAATTCTCATACAACATACATTAAAGCTCATAAACATAAAATCTCCAACAATTATATATTATAATTCTCATACAACATACATTAAAACTCATGAACATAAAATCTGATTTATAACCCAGAATGGTTACCCTTTTCAAAACTCCATGTATCCATATTTAAACTTCTACAAGTTCAATAATACCTGACCAAATTTACAAATGCTTCAAATCATTAAAAAAAAACAAATTAATTAACTTTTATTTACTATAAAAACAAAATAAAATTAAATAATATCCATAAAAATAAATAAAGTGAAATCTACTTTATCATAGTTTCATCTTAAATAAATTGATTATTGATTCATCTCAATTAAAAATAAAATTGATTTGACAAATCAATATCAATAAAAATAAAGTGAAATCCACTTGATCATTTATTCATCTAAATTTTAATATATTAAAATTATAGATCGAGCTTAATCTTTTAAAGTAGATTCATTTGAATTCTTTAAATGTCAACAGATTTTCACAGATCAATTTTGATTTCTTTGTATGTGTGAGGACTTTATAACAGGAGTTCAAATGGATCTGAAGAGTGCCACATACACAGGTATTAAAATATTGTCATTTGTGCATGCACGCACTTACTCTGAGAGGGACACACACAGAGTGACGTCAAATTTCAAGAACGCAACGCGTGGATAACTGAATCATTGTTGCCATGCGCATAACAGTTTTGAAATTGCCACATAAATGTTCCCTTTATACTTATCTGGACACCAATTTAGCCAATATTTCATGGACGAGTATGTTTTCTTCATACTTATCTTCACCAATCCCGAATAATTTAACGGTCAGCTTCTCTGATCTGCCAAATTGCTTCCAAATGATCCATTACATTACGTATCAGACTCTGATTCTAACACTTATGCCCAAATATAGATTTGCTAAATTTAGATAACGCTTTTGATCCCAATCCTGTATTGCCCCTCTACTTATATATTTGATCAACCATCCCACAAATGTATTCAATTCTCAGTTTCGGAGAAACAAACAAACCAGAGAACCCAAAAGATTCAACAAAATCGCTGATGGATTATACACAGAAGAAGGCTACCAAAACCACGTATGAATTCCCCGAAGGCGTGAGATTAAGGGGGCGCATTGAAGATGGGTATGAGAAAATCCTCACGAAAGAGGCTCTGCAATTCGTGGCGGATCTGCAGAGAAAGTTTGGAGGCCGTGTGAGTTATAACATGGCTTGCAGGAAGGAGCAGCAAGCCAGATACAATAAAGGTGAGCTCCCTGGATTCGATCCCTCGACCAAAGCCATCCGGGAAGGAGATTGGACTTGCGCTGCTACTCCTAAGGTGGTGGCTGATCGGAGAGTTGAAATCACTGGCCCTGTGGAGAGAAAGATGATCATTAATGCTCTTAATTCGGGGGCCAAAGTCTTCATGGTAAGTTAAGATGCACTGCAAAATTTGTTCACAGTTCAATGGCTTCAATTGGTTTTATTTCAGAAAAATAAATGCAAATATATCTAAATATATCTTGTTATCTGGTTCTGGTAGCTTCTTATGCTGATGATGGTTTAGATCCTTATGATGATGATGAACGTGCAAGACAATGTGTATATGAGAATGTTCACTTGATTCAAAATTCCAGAAAACCTTCTTATTACTGTTTTCATTTAGCTACACCTCTCCCTCTACCTCGGACGAGCGGCTCCGCCCCTTTCATATTGGTTCTCTAGGATCACAGGGTTCATTGCCAAATAATAGCCAGTCTTCCAGTAAGGGGTAACCAGGAGCTATAAGCCGAAACAAGGGCAACATAAGCCTTTAACCTGGGAGGGGCCTGAAGCCTAGGAAGGGACAGAAGCCAAGAAGAGCCATTCCCCAGAAGCCTTTAAGGGCGGGCGCGGGAAGTGAGATCAACTTTATTATAAACTTTATTAAATCTTAATGAACCTTAACAAAGATGATACTTGGTTAAGCATCTCTCATTTTCCTTCTTATATTTTCCTAGAAAAAAAATCTCATTTTTCCACTATAAATTATTTTTCTACATAAGAATATAAATGATTTTTTTAGATAAGAAAAAAAACCAAGATGATACTTGGTTGGCTTTAAAATCTTTTTCTTATGCTTTAAAATCTTTTTCTTATGCTTAAAAATCTTGCCAAAAACTCTTTAAAAAGAAGCATTCTAACCTCACTATAGTTTTGACAGATTCTAACCTCATTATAGTTTTGATATAGTTTTGACAGATTCTAACCTCATTATAGTTTTGACAAGCTCTTAAGAAGCAGCATTATAGTTTTGACAGATTCTAACCTCACTATAGTTTTGACAAGCTCTTAAGAAGCAGCATTAAGAAGCATTCCGATCTCACTATAGTTTTGAAAAAGCACTCCAACTTATTATACTTTTGACAAGAAGCATTCCAACTCATTCAACCTTACTATAGTTTTGACCAGAAGCATTCCAACTCACTAAAGTTTTTGACAAGGGAAGAGGTTAAAAAGATTTCTATTTGCAAATACTATAGTTTTAACAAGAAAAGAGGTTATAAAAATGAAGTTATAGGTTATAAAAATGAAGTTATAAAGATTTGTATTTGCAAATACTATGTAAATATATATTTCCATTATATGGTGTTCAAAGTCTGTGAAACATTAAATTAATTATGTCAAGGGCATCTCTATTTTGTTTACAGGGAAGTTCTATTTTGCTTACAGGGAAGTTGATCAAAATGATAAACTGTTTTTTACAAACATATGTGATTACATAGCCCTTCGATTCTTGAGTAAATCAGTTCAAAAAAATTACGTTAAGAGTGTGGATTTCGATTCTTGAGTAAATTAGTTCAAGAAAATTAAGTTAAGAGTGTGGATTTCTCCAATAGGAGACCTTGTAACTTTTATCTTTCAAATTTGATCCGTTTGGTTGGATTTTGTTGTTTGACACAGTCTGACTTTGAGGATGCCTTGTGTCCCACCTGGGACAACATTATTAGAGGTCACATAAATTTGAAGGATGCAGTGGAAGGATCTATAACGTATGAGGACAAGGCCAGAAACAGGACATACAAACTCAATGATAAGACTGCTGTCCTCTTTGTTAGGCCCAGAGGCTGGCATCTGCCAGAGGCCCATATTGAGATTGATGGCCAGCCTTCAACCGGATGTCTAGTGGATTTTGGTCTCTATTTCTATCATAATCATGCAACCTTTCGATCAAAAAATGCAGGATCTGGCCCCTTCTTTTATCTCCCAAAAATGGAGCACTCCAGGTTTGCATTTACAACACTTCCCAAGACATTTCTCCAATTTTCATGTTGTACAGAGCTGCTCTAATGTTGGTCTCCCATCAAATAATCATATTTCCTTTGCATTGTGTACTTTATTTAGAGCATCATGGCATTAATCCTCTACATTTAGCATGCGATGTGATTGGAATGCAGGGAAGCTGCACTGTGGAATGCTGTTTTTGAGCGTGCACAAGATGCCCTGGGAGTCCCTAGAGGGAGCATTAAAGCCACAGTCTTGATCGAGACTCTGCCTGCAGTTTTTCAAATGCACGAGATCTTGTATGAGCTGAGGGAGCACTCGGTAGGGTTGAACTGTGGTAGATGGGATTACATTTTCAGTTACATTAAGACATTCCAAGCCCACCCCAACAGGCTTCTTCCAAACCGTGTTCAAGTTGGGATGACACAGCATTTCATGAAAAGCTATTCGGAGCTACTAATCCAGACATGTCACAAGCGTGGGGTGCATGCAATGGGAGGCATGGTGAGTGCAATCAATTCTCAACATTTAAAAGAGTCACACGTGTAATTTTCACTAGTCACCGACTCACTACTATGATCAATATAAATGCACTTCAACTCATCACCTATTGTTTGGCAGATTGAGATCAGGTTCTGACATGGAATTGTATTCCAAGATTTGACATCATCTTACAATTCCATGATATACAGAGCCTATGGGCATCCCCACAGCTTTGCCCAATGATGCAAAAGTACACTTAAACTTTTGCCCCTGTGACGGTACTCTGTAATTTTTGCTGTAATTTTTGCAGAGTGAATGTCCACAGTACAAAGAACTAGTGTGCTCTGCACACTTTAGGAGAGTAATAAGCACCCTGCAGTGCAGAAATCAATGTTGCGGCTGTGGAGCACAGCAACCCTCAGATTTGATCCTACTGTTGATCCAACTGTGTTGATCCAACTGTTGCTGTGCCCCACAGCCGCAGCATTCATTGCTGGGCTACAGGGTGCTTATTGCTCTCCACTCCCACACTTTATGCCCCTGTGATGGTACTCTTTAATCTTTGCAGAGTCAGTACAAAGAACTAGTGTGCTCTGCACACTTTGGGAGTAAGCTAAATGTTAAAGATTTATATACATTTTTTTTTCTTTTTTTTTTGTATGATTTTTGTTGAGATTTGGCACTGCAATTTGTTCAAACTTTTTCAAACTGCCATTTTGATTACAAAAATGGATTTAGCTGATCCTTACATTACCTCTACAAAAATGGATTTAGCTGATCCTTACATTACCTCTAGACACCTTGATTATGCAATTTCAGTAACAAGAAAAGCATGCAATTTCAGCAACATAAGACTGAAACTGCAATTTCAACAATTCAAATTAATTTTGTTTAAAAAATTAAAATTAATTTTGCTTAATATTTTTTTAATAATTTAGTCCAATTTAGTCTAGTCCACTTTGCAGTAAGGCCTAATTACAAAAAGTAGGTGCAAATTGTCTAATTTTTAATTTAGACCATCATTTTGAAGTAAGGCCGAATGACTAAAAATTAAGTGCAAATTGTCTAATTTTTAATTTACTCCATTATTTTGAAGTAGGGCCAAAATAGAGGGATTTCTGGCAAAACCCCAATCCCTTGGGTGAAAACCACCATCCAAAAAATAAGAAGCTTTAGCCTAAAAGCAAAAATTAGTCACCCTGATCCATTTACCCATTTATGAGTATACATCCTCACACACATCTAGTTACAGTTTGCTGATACATAAACTAAACTAACCAATTTATATGTCTATATATATTACATCTGACTGTATACATATACATATACATTCATATACATATACATATATATATATATAATATGAATATATATCATATATTACTAATGTATTTATAAATATATATTATATTTATATAAAGATATACATATATATTATATTTATATAAAGATATGTAAACTAATCAATATATATATATATAATGTACATATAGACATATATGTTAGAGAATGGAAATATGTTAGGGATGCCTATTCAAAAATGGAGTTGGTTAATTCTTGATATTAGTGTTGATCACTCTGCTCCTGCATGTATATTTTATCAGCATGTATATTTTGTCTATCACAAAATATGCATGTGAAGTAACCCTCCATATGTGCACATATGCACCGGCAGTGGGGTGAAATTGTTCATTTTGATTCATTCAAGTTCAATACATATATGATTTTCACATGAACAACAGTATACCAGACTGTCTTTGTGAGTATGTTTAAAAATAACATTGAAATAAACCTATATTATAGTGTTTTGGATCTGCTTCTACCATTATAACAATTCTTATGCTTTGCTTTCACCTGTGTATCACACAGGCTGCTCAAATACCCATCAAGGATGATCCTCAGGCAAACCAAGCTGCCTCTGCACTTGTCCAAGCTGATAAGCTACGTGAAGTGAAAGCTGGGCACGACGGAACATGGGCTGCTCATCCTGGTCTGATTTCATTAATAGCACAAGTGTTTGACCAGAACATGAGGCAACCAAATCAAATCGATCTGAAGAGAGAGGACGTGAAGGTGACAGAGGATGACTTATTGGAGGTGCCTAAAGGCGTTCGTACTCTTGAAGGGCTTCGCCTGAATACAAGAGTAGGAATACAGTATCTGGCTGCCTGGCTCACAGGAACAGGCTCTGTTCCTCTCTACAACTTGATGGAGGACGCGGCTACAGCAGAAATCAGCAGAGTGCAAAACTGGCAGTGGATTCATTATGAGGCCCTTCTGGATGGGGAAGTGGTGCCCATGAAGGTTACCCGGGAACTGTTTGGCAGGATTTTGGAGGAAGAAATGGCGCGGATTCAGAGGGAGGTTGGCACCAAGCGATTCAAGAGTGGCCGATATGAAGAGGCCGGGAAAATGTTTGGAAGGCAGTGCACCACTCAATCCTTGGATGATTTTCTCACTCTGGATGTTTATAAATCCATCTTACAATTCCATCCCAGCCCAGTTGCATCTTCTCGTATGTGATAGTTCCCTGAATGAACCAAAGCTTCTCGCTGTTCCCGCTGTTCTGTTCATGGAAGCTTAGGTTTTTTTATCTGGAAGTTACTGCAGGCTTGCTTAAGATATAAGATGGGAATGCAACTCACCAGCACCGTAAATAAAATTCCATTGTGGAGCAATCTAAATAAACGATATTTCCATAGCTACAGCATGAGTTTCTTTCATTTTTCTTCCTGCTACCTTTTCATTATATAGATGTTTAGTGATTTGTCTAAACAGAATTTTCATTATATAGATGTTTAGTGATTTGTCTAAACAGAATTTTCAAAACCTTTAAGAGCACGGCTCAAAATCACCTCACAAACAACAAAAACTGTAGATATGGCACCCAAAATTCACAGGATTTCTGTAGAAAATCCAAACAGAAAGGCAAAATCGTCCCCTGTTTAAATAATGCTACCGAGGGCTGCTAAGCAGTTGATTAAATAATTGTTTTTTCCAAATATAATATTTAAATAAGATTACTAATAAATAAAGGATTTGAATGCATGACCTTTTATTTACAAGAGTTTGTCTGCTTATTTTTATCATGGTGAAAACATTAAAAATAAAAATAAATTATTTTTATTTAGTTTTTAGAAAGCATTAAAAAAATAATATTTTTATTTTTAAAACAGCATTAAAAATAAAATAAAAAATTAATGCTTCAACATTAAATCATTTATTTTTAGACAATAGGTGGATTGGACACTAGGTGGACTGGACACTAGGTGGACTGCAATGTGTATTTAGCCATGTTAATTATTGATCCATTCATTCCTTCAACATTGTCTTGTGCACACAAGAAGAGGGATGAGGGTTGAAATGGGCTGGTAAGACTTGTGTAAATTTAGATTTAATGTATCCAATCAGCTCTAGAAAAATGGGATTAGTTTAACTATTTATTTTTATTATTCAGAACAAATTAAAAATAAAAATAAATAATGCTTCAATATTAAGTCATTCACTTTTAAGACATTTAAGTGGATTGCACGGTGTAGTTGTCAATGTTAATTTCATTTGATTTGCCACTGTTTTTTGCACACAAGTAGAGGGCTCGACTCTACTTGGCAAGACTTGTGTGAATCTTGACTTAATGCATCCAATTAGATCTGGAACACAAGCCCACCACCCCAAAATTCATTGACTCCAGAGAAAGGAGTTGCGAGTTTGAATCTTAATTAATAGAGAGCCTATAGGGTTTCCTTGCTTTCATGACATTGCACATCCTACTGCTGAGGCATGATTAACAGATACTCTCATCTACCAAAGTGATTTCGGTGTTTGATTTTCTACTCTTCACACTAAGAGTTAAGGTTGAACTGGTTTGGGGTTGAATTGGTGCAATGCTTCCATAGTTATGGGTGTGTGTTGAGCCGAAAGATGGACACATATTTGTGATGCCTTGTGGAGTTACAAATTCTACCCTAGCTCAGTAATGTCTAAGGAAAACTTGTGGGGCTTTGGTTGATCCATGGCTCACGGGCTAATAGATGGATGTGATTTGAGGGTAAATTATCGTTCTATTTCCCTAAGGGTCCAAGGCTATAAATGGTTAATGGGTTGGTTCTTTTCATGGCAAGATTATGGTGGTCATGATGAATGGAATGGCTTGAGTTTTAATTGTTTCACTCCTTGAATTTGATTGTAGTGGAAGACAGACCTATGATCTCTCAGTTGTAGTGGAAGACAAGCCTATTCTCTCTCTCAAGTCAATTTCTCCTTCCTTTGCTTGTCATCAAGGTATTATTAATGTTATGGTATGGGTGTTTAACAGAAAATAAATACTCAACAACAACAAGCAACTAGGGTATCCACTCATGGTGACAATCAAAAGTAATAATGAATGAATTTCTTCACATCTCAACTTCTTCATGTGATTCTAAGGGGTTGCAACAAGTATATGCATTCTCTCTCAAGTAAGTTTCTCTTTGCTTTGCTTGTAATTAGGGTATTGATTTTATGGGTGCTTGGAGGTCATGCACGCTTCTTTAATGAGTATAGGTGATTGCTAGCCAATCCCTTCTTAAGAAAATGAAAACATTGAATTGTTAGGGCATAGTTTAAATAATAATTAGTAGCATGTAAATATTGAAACAACCAATAACATCATTTGTATATTAGCGCTAAACATCAAATCATCTGTAGTGCTAGATCATCATCTACATTACCAGCATAAAGATGCTGGAACATCATAAACATCATCATCAATATAGATATACTGAAACTATCACAATACACATCTCAACATCAATCAATCATCAGTTAATCATCTCAGCAATCAATTATAACCATCTCAACAGCAATCAACTGTAACTATCTCAACAATCATCTCAGCAATCAACTATAACTATCTCAACAGTCATCCCAGCAATCAACTGTAACTATCTCAACAATCATCTTAGCAATCAACAGTGTGACTACATTGTACACATCATATCAAGCATCTCATCAATCATCAATATAATCAGTACTGACATTATCTGAAGCATACATCTCAATTAGTATAGCAATATTGAGCTAATCATCTCAACAATCAGCATACCAATGTTGAATCAAACATCTCAATAGTCATCAGTATAACAATACTGAGATAACATATCGGTAGTCATCAATTTAACAATACTGAACTAACATCTCAACAGTCACCAATATCACAATACTGAATTAACATCTCAACTGTCATCATTATAACCACACTGAACTATCATCTCAACAGTCATTAGTATAACCATACTGAACTAACATCTCATCAATATAACACTACTAAAACAAAACATCTCATCAATCAACAATATAGCAATACTGTAACAACCATCCTTCCCTCTAACTATCTTGGAGCAGCATCACGATGAGTTCTCTAGTAGATCCACCCAGGAATTTTGTCTAACTCACTAACTATTTTGAGCCAACAAGCCTAGTTAGACAGATGGATCTTCCTGGGGATCAACAAGCCTTGTCCTGACTTACAAACCCACTCGGGTTAAACTGATCTAGACAGACATACTAATCCCCCTAGGATCAACGGGCCTCGTCTGACTAACCCTTTCGGGCCAAACTGTCCTAGTCATACTTACCCTACTCTAGATTGAGATACTCACGTGACTGCATCCTTCTTCCATCTACTGCAACTCCCTCTTTCGAGAGAGGTCATTCTCGAACTACACCAAGCTTGTCTTGAAAGTATTCAAACTTTACACGAGCCAAAGGCTTAGTCAACACATCTTCCACTTCTTCCTTTGTAGGAACATACTTGAGCTTTATAGCTCCTTTTTGAACCATGTATTGAATGAAGTGATATCTTACTTCAATATGTTTTGACTTATCATGAAACACTGGATTTTCTATCATATAGATACAACATTGATTATCACAAAAGATATCAGTAACATCTATCTCTTCATCAAATAAACCCGCCAACATATTTCGAATCCATATTGCTTCAATACAAGTTGAACAAGCAACAATGTATTCGTATTCTACTGTGATAAGTGCAATATTGGCCTGCTTTCTACTGAACCAAGAGATCATGCCTGATGCCAAACTAAAACAGCCACCTGAGGTGCTCTTTCTATCTTTAGCACTTCCTTCCCAATATGAGTCTGTGAACCCATGTAAACCGATCTCACTATCAGAGGTATATCTGAGCCCATAATCTAAAGTTCCCTTTAGATACCTCATCGCATGTTTTGCTCCTATCAGGTGAATGTGCTTGGGATTCACCATGTACTGACTTAGTGTGTTTACAACAAAACATATAGCAGGTCTTATATTGGTCAAGTACATTAGTGAACCAATAATTTGTCTGTACAGAGTGGCATCTATAGCCTCCGATGTATCATCATTTAGTAACTTCAAGTTTGTTGTTATCGGAGTAGTCATGGCCTTACAATATAGCATTTCAAACCTCATCAGGATTTCTACAGTATATTTTCCTTGGTTTAGGAAAATCTCATCTAGGGATTGCCAAACTTCAAGAAAGTAGTGCATCACTCCAAGGTCTTTCATCTCAAATTCTGCAACCAGCTTCTTCTTGCATTCATTGATGAGATTATCTTCTCCTGTTAGGAATAAGTCATCCACATATAAAAGTAGTATCATAATGCCATCATTCTCAACCTTATAGTAAAGGTTAGAATCTTCCTTACTCTTGGTAAAGCCTAAGCTCATCAAAAACCCATCTATTCTTCTGTACCATGTTTTGGGTGCTTGTTTTAGCCCATATAATGCTTTCTTGAGTCTACATACATAATATTCTCGATCATCAGTCTTGAAACCTTGCAGTTGTTTGATATATACTTCTTCTTCTATCAAGACTTTTAGAAAAGTTGTCTTTACATCCATTTGGTGTAACTTCCATTTATTTTTGGCTTCCAAGGCAAGGAAAGTTCTAATTGAAGTGTACCTAGCTATTGGAGCAAAGGTCTCTTCATAGTCAATTCCTTCCTTTTGGGAGAACCCTCTTGCTACGAATCCTTCCTTGTACTTTTCTATACTACCATCTATTGAATGCTTTGTTATGAAGATCCTATTTGAGGATACCACTGATTTGTCTTTTGGTCTTGGGACTATCTCCCACACATCATTATTTATTATGGATTGGTATTCCTCGACCATTGCATCAATCCATTCCCTCTATTTTGTTTCATATTCAAAACAAGTTGGTTCTTTATCAACTAGGTCACTCATCAAGGCCATATAACTGGGATATGACTTTGGCTTCTTTCTTTCTCTAGTGGTTCCTTTTGGGACACCAAGTCTTTTTGCTTATTCAATTACATCACGAGCCCAGGCAGGATTTCTCTTTCGAAAAATCGTTTCATTGGGCACTTCTTTAGGCAACTGAGGTTCACTCATGTCATGATCCTCGGGTATATGACTTTCTTCTTCATTCCTAATTGGTTTAGGATTCTCTGCAACTTTGATAGTTTCATGTTCCTCTTCATATTCTCTATTTTTCTTCGACTTTCTAAAAGATGTGTCTTCGTGAAATGTTACATCTTTGCTAATCTCAATCTTATGGAATCTTGGGATATAGATCCGATAGGATTTTGGCAGTTCATTATATCATACAAACAATCCCTTCTTCTATGAAGGGTCTAGCTTTGTTCTTTTCTCCTTAGGAATATGAATATACATAGGGCAACCAAATATCTTTTGGTGAATTACCTCAAGATTTTCTCTGGAGAACATTTCTTCTGGGGTTTTGTTCCCAAGGGAACTGTGGAAGATTATGTTATGTACACTGTATACTGTTGTTCTCGCTGCTTCTGCCCACAAGTACATTGGTAGATCTTGATCATGTCTCATGTCTTTTACTGCTTCCATGATAGATCTATTCTTTCTCTCTACCACACCATTTTGTTGAGGATTGTAGGGAATGGTGATCTCCCTCTTAATCCCAGCTTCCCTGCAGAAATCATTGAATTCATTTGATGTGAACTCTCCTCCATTATCTTATCTTAAAATCTTTATTTTCCTCTCATAGAGGTTTTCTATTAGGGCCTTAAATTCTTTAAACCTTTCAAACACTTCTTCCTTCTTTTTCAAAAAATGTATCCAAGTCTTGCGGGAGTATTCATCAATAAAGGAAGCATAGTAAACATACCCGCTTAATGAATTTGTTTGCATTGGTTCGCATATATCTAAATGGATAATATCTAAGATCCCCTTTTCTTTGTTGTCACTCTTTGGATAGGGATTCTTAGTATTCTTTCCTTGTGCTCATCCTTTTCATACACCTTCATGTTCTATCTGAATTTTTGGTAGACTAGTCACAACCTTACTTACTATTGGAAGAGATATGTAATGAACATGAGCAAGCCTTCTATTCCAAAGCTCACATGGATTTATTGTACTGGTTGTTAAAGCCGAATATGCATGTCCCTTCAGTTTGTAGAGTCCCCCTTCTTCAATTCCAATTTCTACTGCATCATCTATGGTCTTTCCTTTTGACCATGTGAGGACTTTTCCATCTATGAAGGCAACTCTGAATCCTCTCTTGTCCAAGGTTGAAATATACAGGAGGTTCTTCTTTAGTCCAGGGACATATAGGACATCCTTCATCTTAATGGATTTTCCAGAATCCAACTTATAGGATGCTTCTCCCATTCCGTTAATGGGATATTGGGAGTCATCTCCAAGCATTACTTTGTGTGGTGAATATTTTTGTACAAGGCATGATAGTGAGTCCTTGTAACCTGTCATGTGCTTGTATGCACCACTGTCTACTAACCAGGTATCATTCCCTGGTGAGACTAATGCTATTAGAGAAGAGATCAATACATATTCTTCACTAGATTCTTCATATTTCTTTGCTTCCTCTTCTACTTCTTGATCATTATCTTCAGCAGCATGAGCTTGGAATATTTTCACCTTTTTAACTTTTTCTTATTTCATGGGACAGTTGATGGAAATGTGTCCCATCTTGTGACAAGTGAAGCACTCATAATTTGAGAAGTATTTGTTGGGTATTTTGAACCCTTGATTCTTGTGAGGATGATCATGACTCTTCCTTTTTTAATTGCCTTTGGCATGGAATGTTAATGTGTGATCTTCATTATCATTTAGCTTCACTTATCTGGCTAGGATTCTTTGTTCTTCTTGGACACATTATTCCCATATCTTTCTGAATTTGGTTAGTTTCCTTCTTAAGAAGATTCCTCGGATAAAAGCTTCCCAATCTCTTGGAAGACCATTTAGGGTGGTCATCACAATTTATGCTTCTTCTACTGTATCAACAATGGCTTCTAGCTGATCTCTGATTTGAGCCACTCTTGAAAATTATGATTGCAAAGTCTTTGACTTTTGAGTCTTCACACTTTTGAGGTGATTCCTCATAGTCATCTTCCTGTTGATATTTCTCCCTTCAAATAAACTGGAGAAGGAATCAAACATTTATTTTGGAGTTTCCCTTGATGATACTTGAGAAATCAATTTATCCTTGATGGAGTCATCTATGATGATTTTGGCTATGATCATATCCTTCTTATGCTTGGACTTAGCTTCCTCATCTTCTGGTTCTTTCACTTCCTCCTTTACAAATTTGTCTAGATCATTCTCTTGTAGGATGAGCATGATCCTATACTTCCATGCTCTGAAATTTTCATCTCCTTCAATATTTTCATCTAGCTTGGTGTTCTTAGTCATCTTCAACATAATGAAAACCTCAAATGGAATAGGGAGGAAGAGTACTTACTTGAAGAAAATAGTTTATGGCTGACCTCCTTCTGGATGACCTAGGGTTTGATGTAGAAACCCTAATTTTTCAACTCAAAACCCTAATAGGGTTGAGAGGTGGAAAATATGCACCTCCTTGAGGAGAGGTAGACTGTAACTTGATTTTCTGAAGATTGATGATGGAGTCTCGAAAAAAATGAAACCCTGGTTTGTCCCAGCAGTAGTAACAGGTCAAAACTGAAACTTCTTGGATTCTAGATATGTCTTCATAGAAAGATGTGCTCTTCAAGGGTGAGTTGAGGGATCCCTCTTTCCTGGCTGATCTATTGAGGGATTTGTTCAGAATGACAAACCCTAGTTGTGCAGTGCCTCCTTTCAGGGTGGCTCTGATACCATGTTAAGTTTTATCAATTTGCTTAGATGGTATCTTAAAACAAATTACTAGAAGATCATTGAAAGAACAACATGCACAGAAAACATAAGAACACAAGAACACAAATATTTTCCTCGAGGAAACCACAAGGGAGAAAAACCTGCAAAACTTCCTTAGTATAGATCTCAACCAGGATAGCATAAAACCTAGACAACTTCTTCTTACTCCTTTCTAGCGCACTAGTTCCTCTCTCTCTTGCAAACACTACTTGATTTTGTGAGTACAAATGAAGGGGAGCACCTCCTTATTTATATTCTTCTGTTGAATTGACCTCTAACTTGGTGGGGCCGACTTCACTAGCTGCTAGGGCTGACTTGTCCAACTGGACATTACAAATAGAATTATTCTATTGACACTTGGGTACTAATGACCCAACTTACATTCGAAGGTTTACTTTGCATCCTTCAATGACTCTAACAAGACCAAACTCATCTCCAATAGGATGAATACAATACAACTAGAATATATTCTGAAGTTACATTATTTTAACAGATTGTATTTTTGCAACTTCCAACATGTGTAGTATAGTGAGCTCATGGATACCATGGGGGGATTAGTCTTGTTTCAATCTGAAAGCAATATAATTTATAATACTTAAGAAAGGTACATATTTTTTTTATTTTGGTGAACATAAAATGGACTCAGTTGATTCAAGTTGGTCGCATGCAAGAGTAAGGCTACAAAATTTGGCATTTGTTCTCTCATTTATTTTGATTCCAAATACTCCATATTTATTTACGAGGTTAATTCATAAATGTTCAATTGTATATTATATATGGACACTTGTATGCTTGTTCGTAAACTAGGGAACCTGTTTTTACTTTATCAAGGACCTGTCCTACCAAAATATGCATGGATTTATGCTTATGGAGTAAATGGTAGGTAGTCGTTATGCGGGTTCGAAAGGGATTATCCAAGGATGAGAAATCCAAGAATATATACTTCCATCATTGGATTTAGGTTGCAATCTTATCATCATTCCTAAAGAATTCTAAAATGTCTATCAAAATTAGTTCTTCGGTGCTAGTCTAATTTAAAATACTTGTTCGGTATGTAAATATTTACTAAATAAGACCACTACAAAAACAATATTAGAATTTTTTTCTAGAACCGATAGTCTCTCTAAAAAGAATAATATTCAAATGGTGAAATACATCACTCACTACAATCAAGGTTATAGGCTTATGACCAACAATTAAAGGAAAATCATTGTCTTCACATGCATACATTTGAGTGGAAATTCTTGCTCTCCTTTTCCACAATCTATAAGAAAACCCCATTGAGTTTATTAGAACTTGGGTGAGGACTAAGACATAAAATTTCCAGGTCTACTTACTTCAATTATATGCCAAATCTGAGTGAAATCAATTAAGAATGTTCTCTTCCAAGGTTTGTTTATAATGATGTCAAGGTTAAATTTTAAGTTGATACTCAACATATTGGATACACAGTAGAGATTAAATTGTGAATTAGTTATGTAAGTTTCTTGGTATTTGGTTTAACTATTGAAGTCCATAGCGCAAGAAAAGATTTATGGCCTTAAATGTTTCAGATAATACTCCACATGTTGGGTAGTTGATAAATAAAAGATAGTTACAATTTCTATTTAGCTCTGTAATAGTAGTTGAGAATTGTTACATTGGAAACCAAATTTGCAGTATTCATAAAGAAACAAGTATAGATGAGACAACAACAAATCCCTATACCCCACAATGGATCTATAATCCACCTTCATATACACCCATTGGTATTCAACGGGGACTAACATTGATGGGAGGCATAAACACATAATATTGAAAGGCATGGGGTTGTTTATCTATGTTCTTGGGAATAATTTAAAATACATAAGAAAATTATCCTCCTCCACGTTTGTCATTATGACAAATGATACTTACCAAATTTTAAGGTCCAAAAGCATGAAAGCCAATGTGAAAAGAATTGCTTTGTAGTTTGGAACAAACACATACATTCTAACTATGAATTCCATGCTTTTATTATAGCCATATTCAATAACCAATATTTAAATAGGAAAGCAAACTAAATACTTTAATATCATTATTTTGGAACAAAAATCAAGTCCAAATGAAACATTTAAATAGGAAAGCAAACTAAATACTTTAATATCATTATTTTGGATGAAAAATCAAGTCCAAATGAAACAGTTCCAAGAATAGTACGTTTGAGAATGCGCCTAACATCCTTTAAATTCACTTGTGAGTTTTTTTTATCAAGTTATTATACCTGTCGCAGTAGGTATATAGCAATCGTTTGCCTTTGACTTTGTATTAGTTGTCGCTGACAAAAAAAATTAAAACACTTTTTGCAAAGTTTAAGTTAGATAGTTGCAAAATAGTAATTTTTTATTTCATTAAAATGAAATTTTGTAAGCTTCTGATTGGTCAATCAAGGATGATGTCATCCTCAAAATTTGTTATCTGGATTTGAATCAACACCTGGCCAGAGTTGCATCACTCAATGTCCTTTATGCCAAGTGTCTCCTGATGAGCTAAACTCTTTTGTCAACATTAATCACCAGAAATTACATTGCGTTATTTTATTTTCTATACAATGTATATTTTATTTAAAACGCTTTCCTTATTATAAGATGGTGAAACCTAAGTATACTCACGGAATCTTGTGGACGAGAAGATGGTGAAACCTGTCAGTATTTATGATGAAAAGTCGGATTCCTTGCCTACAATTTCCTCTGGTGCTGTCTTTGGCGCAGTTCGATCCAGTATTGAATCTGAACATTCTGATGTAGAAGCTGCTTCGTTTAAAGAAGCAGACAAAGCTATCACTGATAAAAGGCCCCCGAAGAGAGGAAGAAAGCCTGCAAATGGTAGAGAAGAGCCTCTGAATCATGTTGAAGCTGAGCGTCAGAGGCGCGAGAAACTGAATCAGAGATTCTATGCACTTCGTGTTGTGGTACCGAATGTGTCAAAGATGGATAAAGCTTCATTGCTTGGGGATGCTGTGGCCTATATTAGTGAACTGCAAAGCAGAGTTCAAGACATTAAACTGGAGAAAAAGGAGCTTCAAGCTCAAATAGAAGCCACCAAGAAGGAATCCTCGTCCTCTCACTCTGCTTTTTCTGGTACCAGTTTGGGATTCATCAAGGACCAGTCTGGTTCATCTCAAAAGCCTGATGTCGAACGATTTGGCACAAAGGAATGCTCTGCACTGGATTTGGAAGTTCGAATCCTCGGCCCAGAAGCCATGATCAGAATCCATTCCGCTAAGAAGAATCATCCTGCAGCCAGATTGATGACATCATTGCAAGAACTAGAGCTTGAAGTCCATCATGCTAGTGTTTCAACCGTTGACGAGTTGATGATTCAAAATGTGATTGTCAAGTTACCAAGTAGCTTATATACAGAGGAACAACTGAATGTCGTCCTCTTGAAGAAATTATCAGATCCAAAATTTAAGTAACTAGAGGATTGGCTGCTTATTTTGACTCTGATATCACATAAATCTATGTAGATATTGTCATGAACAAGTTCCATAGTCTCCTGTGATGACAAGAAAATAGTTCAATTTGCCTGTGGAAGGGCTGCCTCTAGAAGCTTCATCTCAATAGTAGTAAGAGTTGAAGAATTGATTTTTCAAGCTTATTTCTCTTCTGAAGGATGCAGTGAATGGCATTTGCAGAAAGCAGCTTGACTATTGAGATTTGGAGACAGAAACTCTCTCCAATAGTAATCTGATGTCAAAAGTTCGATTTTCATTGTCAAATCCTGTTTCAGATGGGCTGGTCTGAACAGGAAAAGAGATCTATAAGCATTTTCTTGCATTTGGAAGAGTACAGTTCATTTAGGTAATGATTCCTTTTCCAGATAGGTTCATGGACGTTATTGTCAGCTTGTGGTGCTTTGAGTGCAGAAAACAAATCAGCTAACGTGTGAGAAATTTGTGGTAACGTTCTAACATCCTTCAGGGTTGTTTCTTGAAGGGTGATGCCAAGTTCACATAACTATCATGGACTTGAATCGAGGGCATGTATAAAATCCTTGGCTTAGAAGCATGACGAGAAATTCTAATCAGCCATTCATTTCAAAGAAGCATTACGGGGGGTTGATAATGGCTACCTACATAAATTTTACAACCACCTAAGCTAAGTCTAGGATTCAAGGAGCAAGAGGATTTCTCCCCAAGAATAACCGGGATCGTTATGTTAAGTTCATGGTGAGATGGGATAGATATTGAGACAAGGAGAAGCATAACTCTCAACTAATGCAAAATCTTGGAGATGACAGAACTGAGCTAGCTTAGGACATAAACGATTTCGTATCAACAACATACAAGTGATACCGAAATTGTCTTAAAATATAATAAAGGGGAGGCAATGAGAGCTTGTAGCCCGAATAACAAGGATGCATATAATGTTTAAAATGGAAAGCTAATATCACACCAAGAATAAGAAGAGCTCATTGCATTGCACCAAGAACACCTCAAGATCACATGAGAAACAGAAAACACAGTGCACTTCCATTAAAGCATATCGAAGCATGTTTCATTATTTTCAGGTTTTTAATGCAGCAGATCTTTCACAATAAAAAGGCATACCTCTCTCCCAGCTCTGTCTGTCGATTCCCTCTATCTCTCAAATGATCATATATTTCTTTCAAATTTAAAGACACCCTGGATTGCCCACCAAATGAACTGGTTATCTGGTGTGGTAGGAAAGTAGAATTCATGAAGATCTGTACAGAATTTCTGAATTAATAACCAAAAAGCTTCATGCATGCTGAAATGATTATGACCTTACATTTGACAATTTGCAGTTCTTACCCAGCGCCCAAGTGATTCACCATGTAGCTGGAGCAAATTAGTAGCAGGAAGCATAGAATCAGGAACATTGTGCATAATGCTTGGAGAGGCCGCCACCTAGCTGCTGCTTGAGGAGGCCGCCAGCTGCTGCTTCTATGAACGTTGTGCATAGAAGAGAGGCCAGAGAGAATCATCCGCCTTCGAGAGGTGGTAAAAAGACACAGCAATGACTGCATACTTTACACTTGTTGCTCAGCATGTCACTTTATTATTTCCTTTCAACATTACAAGAGATCCAGCGTACGTATTCCTCGACGCGTGCACTCTCAGTCAAAACTATATCGACTTCTGTTATAAACTTCGGTTTGTTATGTTGAAACGTTCCCCAAAAACTTTAGTGAAAATTGTCACTAAAATTCAGTTAATATTGTTGTGCACCTGTGAATCCATTGTTTGATTATTATTAGTCCCTGCCCGGCTAGCAGGGACTCTTGTAATCGGCTTGCCGCCATTTTGTATTAATCAGCGCGCTAACCGAAACATGTTTGAAACAATTGTTCTAAGTTGTAAAGCTTCCTTTCCAGCTGTCTTTCTAACTTAAACCTTCCTTTCCAGCTTCCTTTCTATCAACGTGGATTCCTTTTCATGATCCAATCAATTAACCACCAACCGTTTCATCCACCAATCAACAAATTGGAGGTCTTATTTGGCCTCATCCCAAGGCAATAAGAGGGAAATGTCATTGTTTTCCTATGGTTTTTTTCCTTCCATCTGAGCTATGAGCAATTGCTTTGCAATTTTGAAATAATGCTAGCATTTTGTTAGCATTACTTCCTGGCATTTAATTGTATGTTACATATTTTCATTGCCACAAATGTCTTGCTTCATTGAATTGTTGAGTGGCCTGCTTTAGTGCACAAGTGCACGTGTTTGTCTGGGCATTCAGTGGGCATGGGCATGCACTTGTCTGTTGGCATGATTATCCTTTGCATGCACCGCAAGTGTTTTGCATGCATGCACTGCAAGTGTGTATGCAAGTGTTTTGCATGCTTGCCCTGCGAGTGTGTTTTGCTTTGATCGACACATGGGGAAGGGAGAAGCTGTTATAGGCAAGCTTAAGCTCAACAGACTCAAACTTTGGAAAGTCCAGGTACCTCTTCATGCTGCCAGGTCCAAATTCAGAGAGCTGCCAAGTCCAAATCCCTATGTGAGGAAGCTGCTGGATCCACAAGCTAGCAAAGGTTAAAGGTAATAACAACCCTGCACTCAAAATCATCATAGAAAACTAGTTTTCATCCAACGCAGGCATAATGTTAACCATTTGGCCACTATGAACGCTAGCAGGACTCTGCCATATTTCTCATTGCTATAAGCTACTTCTTCATCCAACACAGGCATACTTCATAGATGACACTCTGCTAGCGTTTTATCCTGTACTCATACATCATTCTCAACACCTTGTAAAATTGGCCGAACAAAGAAGAAAATCCAATGAGAAATGTAGGGGATGATTAGTTACCTCAGAGAAGCAGTTCTGATAAAGATACTCTCACCCGAAGTTGCTCCCAAATTCTAAGGATGTCGGTCTGCTCTCTTGTCTGTCAAGTCCATATTTGAATTATTTGAATTCTGTGTCTGCCCATGTTTGATTTCTCTAACAAACGTGTAAAACAAGAAGCACCAACACAGCATGATTTATGTTTTATAGTATTTATCTTTAAGTGAAAAGGGGGGTTCTAATCCTATCTATAACTCTCTTATACTTCTACCATAAACTAAATAAATATAATGTATATAGTATTGATATAATGGGCGCAATACCTGGTCGATAAGCTGAAGAGGGGCTGTATCTCATTTTCTAGTTCTTACGGTTTGTTTTTACAGGCCTATTTTGATCACATTTGTTCGAAAATGGCCACCTGCGTTGCGGCCTCTGCTCTGGCTTCACTCCATTCGAATCTTGGCACGCCCAATCCACCCCAGCTTTTTACACCTTACCAGCTATTAACGCACTAAAATGCATGTTTAATTTCAATTTGAGAGTTTGATTGCACAACATGTTCATAATTGATGTTGCCAGCATAGTTTTCTCAAGCAATTAAAACTAGTAATATTATCTTATTATATATCTATATATTCTGCAAGATCAATGGTCGATGACACCTGGGCTTGTGCAACTAAGTAACCATTTTTGTACTTAGATTTTTTTTGAATATGATAAGGCCATGTTTATCCCCGCGCTTAAAGAGCATTGTCCTGGAGAGATAACCCACATCTCCTTGGCTTTCTCGATGCCTAAGAACAATAATACTCAACACGGGAAAGTGAATCCAATATTTTCCGATAAAGAAGGAGGTATATTGAGTAAAAATTAAGAAGGATTTGTACTTTTGGCTCATGAATTTATTTATTGGTTAAGGGTTGGAACAACCGGGCTCTTTAGCGATAATAGCTTCAAAAATCATCTGCAATAGGAGCACTGTAAATGCATATAAAAAACAGCGTAAAAACTAAATGAATCAATAAAAAAAGCATATCGAGCAGTACCTGCAGGCAGGGATTTCGAACCCTTGGCAGCCGTTGGCTTCCTTTCCTTTGGGTTTTTCTCCTTGGCTGCCTTGACGAGCTTTTCTTTAGTGGTCTTAGGATCTTTCCTGGGCAGCATCAGTGGAAGCCATGGATTGTGCCTACAATACTACACAACACATAGGCTTGATTTTTGCAGCCGAAAATTACTAATTCGGCTCTGCTAGCAAAAATAGAATTCAATCGCAAGAGTTTGCTAAAATTAACGCTCCGAGAATGGAGAAAACACGGTCGGAAAACATATTCGTTCTGTCTTTTCTATGGAGCCCATCCAGGGCTGGTGTTTATCGAGCACGTTGTGAATCTGGCTTTTGATCTCCATCTCAAAATTGGCTGCATGCAATGGCCTCCACCGAAAGGCAAGATGAATCCTTCAACATGCACTCGCTGAGCTTCTGGAAGTGGCACTCAT